>NIVC01000211.1:275000-460000 GCA_002269645.1 Macrostomum lignano | reverse complement strand
AATCTTGTTTTTTTTATGTATTTTTCCCCGTTGTTGGCTGTGTTTTTGTTGAGCTAAATATAAACCTGGCATCTGTCAGTGAGGAGAGTTGGCGCTCAAATGTAGGAACTCGTTCTTTTTCAGTCTTTTGATTCTATTTTAATAATTATTTTGATGGCTGGAACAGTGAACTCAGTGTTCCTGCCGTTTTTTATTAGAAATCAATTTATTAATGATACCTTTATATTCTTGTCAGTGAGTCTTTTTATTTGATAAAACTCTAATCTTTTAATTACTTTTGCGATTTGTGACAATTGTAGCATTTTCTAAAAAAATTCGTGGGCGTGTGGAGACTGTTTAGGGTGTTTACTAGAGGTTGCGTGGGTGTCTAGGTGGTTCGTGTAGTGTCTGTAGAGTGCTTAGGGTGTCTGTAGGGTGCTTAGGCCGTGTCTGTAGGGTGCTTAGGGTGTCTGTAGGGTGCTTAGGGTGTCTGTAGGGTGCTTAGGGTGTCTGTAGGGTGCTTAGGGTGTCTGTAGGGTGCTTAGGGTGTCTGTGCGGTGCTTAGGGTGTCTTTACGGTGCTTAGGGTGTCTGTAGGGTGCTTAGGCTGTCTGTAGGGTGCTTAGGGTGTCTGTGCGGTGCTTAGGGTGTCTGTAGGGTGCTTAGGCTGTCTGTAGGGTGCTTAGGGTGTCTGTGCGGTGCTTAGGGTGTCTTTACGGTGCTTAGGGTGTCTGTAGGGTGCTTAGGGTGTCTGTAGGGTGTTTAGGATGTTTTTAGGGTGTTTAGGGTGTCTGTGCGGTGCTTAGGGTGTCTGTGCGGTGCTTAGGGTGTCTTTAGGGTGCTTAGGGTGTCTGTAGGGTGCTTAGGGTGTCTGTGCGGTGCTTAGGGTGTCTTTACGGTGCTTAGGGTGTCTGTAGGGTGCTTAGGGTGTCTTTAGGGTGCTTAGGGTGTCTGTAGGGTGCTTAGGGTGTCTGTGCGGTGCTTAGGGTGTCTTTACGGTTCTTAGGGTGTCTGTAGGGTGCTTAGGGTGTCTTTAGGGTGTTTAGAATGTCTGTAGGGTGTTTAGGGTGTCTGTAGGGTGCTTAGGATGTCTTTAAGGTGCTTAGGGTGTCTGTAGAGTGCTTAGGGTATCTGTAGGGTGTTTAGGGTGTCTGTAGGGTGTTGAGAATGTCTTTAGGGTGCTGAGGGTGTCTGTAGGGTGCTTAGGGTGTCTGTAGGGTGCTTAGAGTGTCTGTAGGGTGTTTAGGGTGTCTGTAGGGTGTTGAGAATGTCTTTAGGGTGCTCAGGGTGTCTGTAGGGTGCTTAGGGTGTCTGTAGGGTGCTCAGTGGGGTTGTAGCTTAGTAGATAGAGCGTCGGACTCACAACTTGAAGGTCGTGGGTTCGATTCCCGATTCCACTGGAACAATTTGTGTCATTGAGCAAGACACTCAACTCTGCATTGTCTCAGTTAACCCAGCTGTAAAATTGGTGCCAGCATTAGCTGGGGTAATTGAGGGTGTGTGGCGACCCTCTTCCAGTCCTTGGACTAAACAGCCGTATACAGCCTTTAGATGCGCCATGCAATAGCTGCGGCTGAGCTGTCGGTTGCACATCTGGCCATTGGAGTAGATGTATCAATTATATTCTGATTAGGGTGCTCCGGGTGCCTGTAGCTTAGTGTGCCAGGGCTCATAGACATCTAAATGTAAATATGATGCCAGATCTAGGTTTATTTCTAACCAAATTTTTTATTATCGATGGCACGCCCCTCGATCTTGCCAGGTGTACAAAGGCCCGGAGACGAGCTGCCATCTGGGCTGTCTCCGCCCGAACGCTGAATATCGGCTTCGCGTGGCAGCCATTCGTCAGTGCCCCGACACTCAGGAGGAGCTGGTCAGCTCCTTCTCGAACACAGCCGTGTTTCAGGCTAGGCCTAATAGCAGCGTCGGGGGCTCCGGCAGTTCGTCTTATTCGTCGTGTTCGCGTCGGAGCGGCGGCAACGTCTCGATGGCGCCACTCTCCGAGGCGGCAATGTGCAGCGCTAACAGGGTGGCCTGGTCGAGAGGCGGGTTGCCGCCGCCATTTTGGCAGCCTTTGCACTGCTAGCGGTGGCGGCCTCTATGCTGCTGAGACGGCTAGTTAATGCCGATTGAGCTTGTTGCTTGAGATTGGGCATTCGCGACTAATTTACATTGGTTTATTTGTTCTGTCGAATTGTCTGCAGTAATTTTATTGTGTCTAATTCTAGTCTAGGCTTGCAACTTGGCCAAGAATGTACATTGAGGGGCAGAGAGAATCAGACCAGCACGAGATTCCAGAGAATGTACATTGAGGGGCAGAGAGAATCAGACTAGCGCGAGATTCCAGAGAATGTACATTGAGGGGCAGAGATAGTCATACTTGCACGAGATTCCAGAGAATGTACATTGAGGGGCAGAGAGAATAAGACTAGCGCGAGATTCCAGAGAATGTACATTGAGGGGCAGAGAGAATCAGGCTTGCACGAGATTCCAGAGAATGTACATTGAGGGGCAGAGAGAATCAGACCAGCACGAGATTCCAGAGAATGTACATTGAGGGGCAGAGATAGTCATACTTGCACGAGATTTCAGAGAATGTACATTGAGGGGCAGAGAGAATAAGACTAGCGCGAGATTCCAGAGAATGTACATTGAGGGGCAGAGAGAATCAGGCTTGCACGAGATTCCAGAGAATGTTCATTGAGGGGCAGAGAGAATCAGACCAGCACGAGATTCCAGAGAATGTACATTGAGGGGCAGAGAGATTCAGACTAGCACGAGATTCCAGAGAATGTACATTGAGGGGCAGAGAGAATCAGACCAGCACGAGATTCCAGAGAATGTACATTGAGGGGCAGAGAGTCAAAATAGCACGAGATTCCTCTCTACCCCCGAGAATGTACATTGAGTCACAATCTAATGCTGAAAGTCGTGGCAAAGCTGAAAGTTGCATTCCTAATTGTTTTATTATTCTAAAGCTGCAGCGCCACGCAGCAGTCAATAAGTGTAATTACTTAATTAAAGTTTTTTCCATTGCTATTGCAATCATTGTTTGACCGGTTATTGCGAACGCTCCCTGGATACACGATGTCTAAGGCTAGTATAGCTAAGTTATAGAAAATGTCGTTTTCAATGTCAGTCGATTCCAATTTATCTATCAGTGTTTTTAATTCCCTCGTATGGCTGTTGTGTAAAAAATAGCTTTATTTGCTAATCCTTCTTTTGAAGTCGATCCTGATTGATTTGTTGTTCACTTTTTGGTGTTTTCGTTTTTTCCTGTGATCTTTGTTCCGTGTCTTATAGTTATGTTTTGTGTGTCTATTTTTTCAGAGAAAAAATTATAAACTTTTATTTCTGTGTCGTTCTCTATGTTTAGTTGATATGGTGGTAAAATATTAGGCCAGACACTCAGAAACAGTTATACTGGTTTGTTTTCTTCAGTATTTTTTCCAAGTCGCATATTCAGTAGAGATTTTTTATGGTTTGTGCGTTTTGTTTTAACTAAATTGCAGAGAAAAATATAACAAAATTAATTCAATGATTTATAACACAAGCCTGTTTTTATAGAGTTTTTAGTGCGTGCACCAAACCTCATCATTTTTTGAAGAAAACATAAAAAAAGAAATTTTCTGTAGCCATTCGACGACTTTCTAAATTATAAAATTAAGTGCTTTGGTTTTCGACAAATAATATGGCTCTTTTTTAAACAGTTTTTTTCACGTTTATTCTTGCTGTCTCCGCTAGTTTTGTGTTCGACACAAATAATATTTTCCGTTTATAACTGTAATAATTGTTTAAACAGCTGCGTGAGCAGTTCGCGAATTTTGTGTCTGGTCTTCGTGCTTCTTTTATTTGGCTTTTAATTTTAACTTTAATATTAATCTTGGCTTTTGTCTTCTTGTTGGATGCCTTCTCTGTTGTGCGGCATTTTATTCTGTGATGTTTTGCTCCGTTATTTTTTGTTATTATTTGTCAGGTAAGTGTTCTTGTAGATACAATACAGTTGTATTTAATATTAGCTGTGGTGCAGGTGGTTAAAAGTTACTATAGCGGTGTGTACAGTGGGGTAAGAGATTCCTGAGACAGCGGTGAGTACAGTGGGGTAAGAGATTCCTGAGAGAGCAGTGTGTACAGTGGGGTAAGAGATTCCTGAGACAGCGGTGTGTACAGTGGGGTAAGAGATTCCTGAGACAGCGGTGTGTACAGTGGGGTAAGAGATTCCTGAGACAGCGGTGTGTGCAGTGGGGTAAGAGATTCCTGAGAGAGCGGTGTGTACAGTGGGGTAAGAGATTCCTGAGAGAGCGGTGTGTACAGTGGGGTAAGAGATTCCTGAGAGAGCGGTGAGTACAGTTGGGGTAAGAGATTCCTGAGAGAGCGGTGAGTACAGTGGGGTAAGAGATTCCTGAGAGAGCGGTGAGTACAGTTGGGGTAAGAGATTCCTGAGAGAGCGGTGTGTACAGTGGGGTAAGAGATTCCTGAGAGAGCGGTGTGTACAGTGGGGTAAGAGATTCCCGAGAGAGCGGTAAGTACAGTTGGGGTAAGAGATTCCTGAGAGAGCGGTGAGTACAGTGGGGTAAGAGATTCCTGAGAGAGCGGTGTGTACAGTGGGGTAAGAGATCTTTGGAGACGGAGGTGTGCATTGGAGTTAAGAAACTTATATTGACAGCAATTCATGTACAATTTTTGCAATAAATTTATTTTCGCTGTTTCGCTGCACTGGTGTTTACCTATTTAATAGGCCTGTAGGTGTCAGGTGCCCTGGAAAAACGCTCTGTTTCAACGTGTTTGGACATCGGCCAAGTTCGATCTGTTGTTATACCAATACTTCAAAACAACTCCATCATAACCTCATGCTTCTCTGTGTTCTCTTGTTCAGTTTTGGTGTTGCACTCGTTTACCGATATATTATTTATTGTGCATTTCGTACAGACTACGGTCGAAGTTCACTCGTATACCAGATACCTTCCTTTAATCTTTATTAACTTGTAGACGTACAAGATTTAATCAACGTTTTAGTCCATGTCTTCGTTACAACAAATATTTGTGTTAAAAGCCCCCGCAGTTTTATTTTATTTGGCCTTTGTTAAAATATTATTTGTGCATAGATAATAGGATTTTTTGTATTGGCCAGTGCGTTCGGAATAGGTGAGAGCAAATACTCTTTAATCATGGATAGAGGTTGATTTCTTGCACTTGGAATGCGATTTTTAAAACCAATGAGCAATATTAAAAAGTGCGATTGTTTGAATTGGAAAGTCTTGGACCAGAATTTAAAACTGATTCGATAACTTTTTAGTTTATGTCAAGAGTGACGTTTGTATTAAACAAAAATTAGCCTAATAGTTTGAATAATATTGATAGTATATTGCTAGTTCAAAGTGACTGATTTCCTCAGTTATTTTGCACGTTTGGCCAACATCAGCCCGTGTTATATGCGGCTAAAATTAACGTTAAGAGAATCGTCTTACGAAATTAAGACAGTTTTTAGTTAATTATTTATTTGTTTGTGTTACAAGTCTGTGTTTTTTGTGTTTTTAGTTTTATTCTGGCATTGGATCCTGAATTATTGCTGTATATCGGCGCACAGATATTATCCGACAACATGAATAAAAATATACTGTTATTATATACAGTTACATTAAATGTGCAGCTATACGGTTAGATATTAATCACTTTGTGTTCAAAAATATCCTTAAAATGTTAAAATCGTAAGGAAATTTCTTATTTATTTTTTTAAACTGTTTGTTTTAAACATTTGGCAGCCGAAACCAGATCGCTTATCACTGATTTGATTCTTTTGAATGAATCGTTATTAAATTTATATTATCCGTATAGGGTTTTTAATTTTCTATATTTATTAGTTTTAGATGGCAAATAAATTTTTGCTTATCAAACACTATGAAATAAAGAGAAATACTCTATAATTATATCTAAATTTTGTAACAGCACTGGGTGTATATCATGATGAGCCCTCAGTGCTACACGACTGGCGTACAAGTATAACAAAGCAAATTTATTTAAATGAACTTAAATTTCAAGTAATTTAAAATTTTAATTTGTCATTTCAAAGTGGCGCACATTTTTTCTTCTTTCTCTAATGAATTCAATTTCGCATATTTCGGTTATTTTATTAAAAAGTTCCTTCCTACTCACCGCATCTCGCGCCAGCCACTGTCTTTTTTTGTTCCGCAGCTGAAGAGCCACTCGAGGGGGCGAGTTGCTTCCATTATACTGTAGGGATCATTTGGAAGACAGACAAGGTCCGCCACACTTTTTTTATTATCGAATGACCAAAAATATGAGATTGAATTTTTTACAAAAAAGAAATGTGCAGCCTTGAAATTCTACCGTTTTTTTAGTCAGACAGAAATTACCTGTTGAAGTTGACGTCATTGCCTCCCCTCAGCCTACCTGAGGTGATTTTTTTTGAAAATCGCTTTTTAAACAAAACTGTAGAGAGAATTTCTGCAACAAAAAGCATTCGTCAGGAATGGGGAGGGCCGCATGTCGGAAAATGGGGAGAATTATAGGAACGAGAGAGTAACCGCTTGAGCCAGTGAGGCAGAACTCACTCATTCCCATCTGCGTGGCCGTTCCACGCGAATGAGCAGCCAACCTACCTGTGCGCTGACTCTCGTATTGAGCAGTGAGCAGTTCACACAAAGTAGAAGAGAGAATTATATAAATGCTTCACCCAGGGTGTGGCCCGCTGTGCCTACATATGTATGCTGCTGGCTTTTTTGTCTTTGCATGAAAGCAACGTCTAGCATGCTAGTAGCTGTAGTAGTAATTCTTTCTATTGTATAAGCTATTGTCGTGCCTCCATGGATTTGCTGTGCTGCCGTGATATTATTGCAGCTCAGCCTTGGCAATTGTTATTGATTGGTAGGTCAGGCATGTACATGTGTCTTGGGCCAAGTGTGAATCGCACACCCCCCCACTCTAGCCAATATTTCGTAACGCTGAGCAACTCTGATACATAAATTACTTATTCAGTGGTACCAATGAACCTTTTTATTTTTTTTATTAGAAGCAGGGGGGTTGTGTGCACCCTGGCGCACTTTAAGCGACATTGGCACACAACCGGCGAGAGGCATTACTGCCCATTCCGCCGACTCCCCTGAGCAGGCATACAAGCGCAAGGATACGTACGCAGGTACACACTCACAAAGGAGTGTACAGCGGCCCTAACTTTATTTTATCGTTAGGCATGTACACTTCACTGCGCCTTGGGGGTTGGCTCTCAAGGCCGTTAATTGCACGAACAGAGCCAAGCAGAGATTCCAATTCAGCCCCAAATTAATGTGACTGCACTTGGAATCGAGCCTGGGTCGCTGGAACACCAGAGCCTGCGCTAGACCGCTGGGCTACGGCCCCCCTTACCAATGAACCTTTCCAACATTTATAGTGCAGTTTGCAGTTAAGTTTATTATTATAGTAATAATTTATAATTGAAACTTGTTGCAAAAAGACGCTGCACACAAGTGCCACATCTAATAACGGGGTGCATTCAAGTGTAATTGTACTTGCGTACTGGACGTCGCTGTGACATGGGGAACTTCACATTAAAACAATAGCGACGCTATGTGCCTGTGGAAAGAAAACAAGAAAAAATTACTCTTCAACATAAACAAAAATGTGCAGAAAAAAATCGAAAACTTGTGCATAATTCAGTACACGTACATTCAGATCAAAACATAAGCGGTAAAGTTCGACGTTGGGAGGAAAAATTCTGTACATTTTCTTAGAAAACGGCAACGCGTGGCAATATGCACTTTTTAAACAGAGTTGCGGTAAATTCAAAACAAGTATAACCTTGACTCAATTATAATCTCAGTGGCGGTGCACTCTGCTATTTAACAGGTGCAAATACGCAAGATAAACAGGGTTGTTAGGAGTGCCAAAATTAGTAAAACAAGTGCTATATTATAACAATTAACAATAACGTTAATAGCCGAATCAGAGTGCTACTATAGAAGTAAATATGGTAAATATACGCGATTAACTTCAGATTTATTGTGTGTTTGGTTACAAAGAACAATCGAAGTTCCAATGCAGCTTTCGATCTTAATCGCGATATGTGGCTGCAAAGATTTGAAATATAAACAAGTTCGAGTCTCCCAACTACATACAAACAAGTTTACAACTCTCAGGATGTTTTAAAATGTAAGAGCAATCAAATAAACTGGTAAAACACTCGTCAATATAGAAACAAAAACACAAATAACTCGATAGTTTAAATAATTCGTTAATGACGGAAAAGATTTTGTTAATTTAAACTTGACTCAATCTGCGTGATGAAAACCGAATGGCTCACCCGAATCAAAAAATTTTCCGCAATTATTTGATTTATTATTGATTCAATTCGCTTCTTCAATCGCTCGGCAGTTGTGCATCTGGGCTGCCACCACCTGCGACGACGATGAGGGACCGGAGACGCTGACGCCGCTGACGCCACCGACGCCGCCGCCGGTGATAGCCGACTCGGTGGGCTTGCGCATGGTCGGCATCCGACGGATGGTGATCTTCTTGTAGCGGTCGAGCAGCCCGGCATAGGTGGATCCGCCGCTGCTTGGCCGGCTCATGGTGAAGTTGAACCGCTCCGTCGGGCCCTCCTGACTGCCATGCTGATAGAATCGGCGAGCCTTGTCCCGCTTCATCTTCACGGTGAACATTCGCTTCATCTCCTTGCGGAAGTAGGTGCTGGCGTAGGAATAGAGAAAGAAGTTGACGCTGTAAGTCAGGTAGTAGATGGTCTTTGTGACGGTCATGGCGCTGCCGTATTGGCCCTGCTTAATCCCGTCACCTCCGTCGATTGTCAGGTAGCTGTCGGTCAGGCCGGTGCGGATGCGAAACTTCACCACAAAGCTGACAATCCAGACCAGATAGTAGGGCCAAGTCAGGAGAAGAAAAGTGGACGACACGACCAGTAGCAGACAGGCGAACTGGTGCCCGACAACGTCGTGATTGGTGCACGATCGAGAACGGCGTACAATCAGCAAGTGACGAGCGATCAGAGCGTTGAAGACGAATATGATAGCGGACGGGATGACGGTTAGCAGGGCAGCGTAGGCTGTGTCCAGCACGAACAGCTCAACGTTGGCCCCGGGACGCGGCAAGCAGGCGGTGACGTTGGCGTTCAAACGCTGGGTGACGTGCATAAACGGCTTCCATAGGCAGAGGGCGTAGCTGTTGGTGACCAAGATGAAGATGATGCGGCGGGCGCTGCGCTTTGTACAGATCCGGCGCCGAAGCATCGGGTGACGGACGCCTGAGGGGCGATTAAATGCGGTTAGCAGAGCCGAGCTTGATCAATTTTCAACCATTGGCAATCTCTGCATTTTCTAAACGAAAATCCTAAAGAAAACCTACGTTAGCGAAATCGGACAAGCTGCAATCTTGTTTGAATTTGTTTGTTTACAGTCAGAGCCCGACTAAAACTTGTGAAACCGAGCTTTAATTAAATATGATATTTTGAGAATTCAGGTGTAATTCTCTTAGTGCTGCAGAACCGAAGAATCCAGCATAAACACGATCCCACCGCTGCCACAACAGAACATTAAATGACAAAACTCGAATAGGATTAAATACTATTAGTTCTAAGGGATAATCTATTGAACGGTAAACAACCATCATGTGACTGTGAGTCCTAAAAGCTTTTAAATTTCAGATTTGCAGAATACTAAATCCAGTTTTTGACATCATCGAAGCAGAAAATCCTTTAAATGAACAAAGCTTTGTAGCTTCGAATCGAAAGAAGAGTAAAAAAACTTGAAAAAGTAGGATTTTCTTGAGATGCTACACAACCATAAGGCTAGCTATGGGTTACCTTCAAATTCCACACACATTAATTGGTCAAGATTCTATCTACAAGAGTCCTGTGCAAGAAGAGGTTCAGTCAATAAGTAACAGACAGATTCGCATTTCGCGTCTCTAACAGAGCCTCTCACCACTGCCTTGTCCATGTAGCTTGTCAGCATATACATCGAGTAAAATTTAGCCAACTTGCTGATTGAGTTACCGTCTTTTTTGTCAGCGAATTTCTTGTCGTGGAAAGGAATTGATAAGGCTCGGATCTATGCGTGAAATCTCCTCAGCTAAAGCCGAGTTTATAACATTCTGATATTGGATATCCCTAGCTGTATCTCATATCGTGCGTGAAATCAATGCATTGTAGGTAACTAAGGCTGCATAACAGCGCGAGAAAGCCTCGAAGCTAACGAGGAGTGTATTGAGTTTTTTCTCCTGTCAAACAGAACCAACCCTTAGTTGACCTGGGTTTGTCACGTTCCAGGGATTAAGCCAGTCGTTTATAATTTACATATTCGTTCAAGCCTCAGGCAATGTTTGAAGTCAACGGGGTCACAAGATGTGTCCGAGCCTCTGGGCGATAGAAATTATTTGCAGTGTCAAGTTTTCGAGCCGCATTATGTTAATGATGACTGTTAACTACGAGTATTAACTACGAGTTAATATAACTATGACTGTTACCTACGAGTGTAGTTCTCTCAAAATTTCATTTGGCTCTGATAAGCATGTGTCATGTGGCTCTGATAAGCATGTGTCATGTGGCTCTGATAAGCATGTGTCATGTGGCTCTGATAAGCATGTGTCATGTGGCTCTGATAAGCATGTGTCATGTGGCTCTGATAAGCATGTGTCATGTGGCTCTGATAAGCATGTGTCATGTGGCTCTGATAAGCATGTGTCATGTGGCTCTGATAAGCATGTGTCATGTGGCTCTGATAAGCATGTGTCATGTGGCTCTGATAAGCATGTGTCATGTGGCTCTGATAAGCATGTGTCATGTGGCTCTGATAAGCATGTGTCATGTGGCTCTGATAAGCATGTGTCATGTGGCTCTGATAAGCATGTGTCATGTGGCTCTGATAAGCATGTGTCATGTGGCTCTGATAAGCATGTGTCATGTGGCTCTGATAAGCATGTGTCATGTGGCTCTGATAAGCATGTGTCATGTGGCTCTGATAAGCATGTGTCATGTGGCTCTGATAAGCATGTGTCATGTGGCTCTGATAAGCATGTGTCATGTGGCTCTGATAAGCATGTGTCATGTGGCTCTGATAAGCATGTGTCATGTGGCTCTGATAAGCATGTGTCATGTGGCTCTGATAAGCATGTGTCATGTGGCTCTGATAAGCATGTGTCATGTGGCTCTGATAAGCATGTGTCATGTGGCTCTGATAAGCATGTGTCATTTGGCTCTGATAAGCATGTGTCATTTGGCTCTGATAAGCATGTGTCATTTGGCTCTGATAAGCATGTGTCATTTGGCTCTGATAAGCATGTGTCATTTGGCTCTGATAAGCATGTGTCATTTGGCTCTGATAAGCATGTGTCATGTGGCTCTGATAAGCATGTGTCATGTGGCTCTGATAAGCATGTGTCATGTGGCTCTGATAAGCATGTGTCATGTGGCTCTGATAAGCATGTGTCATGTGGCTCTGATAAGCATGTGTCATGTGGCTCTGATAGGCTTGTGTCATGTGGCTCTGATAGGCATGTGTCATTTAGCTCTGATAGGCATGTGTCATTTAGCTCTGATAAGCATGTGTCATTTAGCTCTGATAAGCATGTGTCATTTGGCTCTGATAAGCATGTGTCATTTGGCTCTGATAAGCATGTGTCATTTGGCTCTGATAAGCATGTGTCATTTGGCTCTGATAAGCATGTGTCATTTGGCTCTGATAAGCATGTGTCATTTGGCTCTGATAAGCATGTGTCATGTGGCTCTGATAAGCATGTGTCATGTGGCTCTGATAAGCATGTGTCATGTGGCTCTGATAAGCATGTGTCATGTGGCTCTGATAAGCATGTGTCATGTGGCTCTGATAAGCATGTGTCATGTGGCTCTGATAGGCTTGTGTCATGTGGCTCTGATAGGCATGTGTCATTTAGCTCTGATAGGCATGTGTCATTTAGCTCTGATAAGCATGTGTCATTTGGCTCTGATAAGCATGTGTCATGTGGCTCTGATAAGCATGTGTCATGTGGCTCTGATAAGCATGTGTCATGTGGCTCTGATAAGCATGTGTCATGTGGCTCTGATAAGCATGTGTCATTTGGCTCTGATAAGCATGTGTCATGTGGCTCTGATAAGCATGTGTCATGTGGCTCTGATAAGCATGTGTCATGTGGCTCTGATAAGCATGTGTCATGTGGCTCTGATAAGCATGTGTCATTTGGCTCTGATAAGCATGTGTCATTTGGCTCTGATAAGCATGTGTCATTTGGCTCTGATAAGAATGTGTCATGTGGCTCTGATAAGCATGTGTCATGTGGCTCTGATAAGCATGTTAAGCAAATGCAAGTTTATGTGTTCCTACTTGCTGAACCCGTGGTTTAGCTTCTTTTTCCAGGACAAAATGTCGAGTGTCCTTTGAAAAAAATATGTATCCTGGGACGTGGGGACTGCGTTGAAAGCCAAGCTTCAAGGGGATTTGCTGTCCCAGTGGGAATCCAATGCACCCAGTGTACAAAAATAGTCTTCGATCTTTTGTTTGTCTGCTGCATTTTAAACAGACTTCTGACCATGGTGGCCATCCGTCAAGGTTCTGTTTGACAGTTGAACAGCTTCTGTGCTGAGGAAAAAATTTGAATCAGTGATGTATCCCAGCTATACTGCAAAATGTTTAAGGGGCTTGTTTATAAGCCTTACACAGCATATTTAGGGTGATGTTCCAGGGATGCTATATCAAGGGTGCTGTATCAAGGATGCTGTATTAAGGATGCTGTATCAAGGATGTTGTTTAAGGGATGCTGTATCAAGGATGCTGTATCAAAAATGTTGTTTAAGGGATACTGTATCAAGGATGCTGCATCAAGGATGTTGTTTAAGGGATGCTGTATCAAGGATGCTGTATCAAAAATGTTGTATTAAGGATGCTGTATCAAGGATGTTGTTTAAAAGATGCTGTATTAAAGATGTTGTTTAAGGGATGCTGTATTGAGGATGCTGCATCAAGGATGTTGTGTTAAGGATGCTGTATCAAGGATGTTGTTTAAAAGATGCTGTATCAAGGATGTTGTATTAAGGATGCTGTATCAAGGATGTTGTTTAAAAGATGCTGTATCAAGGATGCTGTATCAAGGGTTCTGCATCAAGGATGCTATATCAAGGATACTGTATCAAGGATGTTGTATCAAGGATGCTGTATCAAGGGTTCTGCATCAAAGATGCTGTTCTAAGTCCACTTGCAAAAAAATTTAAATCACACATCAAAAGCTTCACCCATGCTTCATCTTTAGATGTTGAATCAAGTTTCAATGGACAGTTGCTTATAAATCAATGCTAACCGATAAAATCGAAATATTTTTAGATTCCATCTACTCCAGGGCTGAACACCCTATAGGAGTATTCGATTATCCAGTCAGACTGATTCTGCATTTCATATCTGCAGTTCCCACTCGAAAAAAATGTATAAATTAACAATCCCTTTCCGAAATCTGTTAAGTGTGCTCCGTGTGGCATGAGAATCTCGTTGTCACGCAACGATTTTCTACACGATTAGAAATTCACAAGCAGTCAGTCCCGGCCTCAGATGGATAGATAGGCCGGACTGAAGCATCGCATATGCCTGTCTTTCTTTCATCAGATTGTTCGATCTTCGTTTATGCTATGACTGTGTACCAGTCACGGCTGGCATACTCGAGCGCACGAGCAGTTGGTTTAGTTAATTCCCAAGCCGAATAGCTCACGAGATTATCAAGTTCATTTGGGAAATTAAAGTTTTTTGTGAGACTGACTTGAATGTGAGTAATTGTAAAGAATTGCTATTTGCTGATTAATTTCTTTTAGTTCGTTTTAGTAAAGTTTATAAATACTTTATGCTGTTTCACTACTTGACTGTCTGAAGGTAACTGTATCAAGGGGTTCTTTAGGGATTTAGGGATTCTGTTTCCAAGGATAGCTGATATAAGACATTATGGATAGCTGATAAGACGCCAATGGATAGCTGATATAAGACATTATGGATAGCTGATAAGACGCCAATGGATAGCGGATAAAAGACGCCAATGGATAGCGGATAAAAAACGCCAATGGATAGCTAATAAGACGCCAATGGATAGCGGATAAAAGACGCCAATGGATAGCGGATAAAAAACGCCAATGGATAGCGGATAAAAGACGCCAATGGATAGCGGATAAAAGACGCCAATGGATAGCGGATAAAAGACGCCAATGGATAGCGGATAAAAGACGCCAATGGATAGCGGATAAAAAACGCCAATGGATAGCGGATAAAAGACGCCAATGGATAGCGGATAAAAGACGCCAATGGATAGCGGATAAAAGACGCCAATGGATAGCGGATAAAAAACGCCAATGGATAGCTAATAAGACGCCAATGGATAGCGGATAAAAGACGCCAATGGATAGCGGATAAAAAACGCCAATGGATAGCGGATAAAAGACGCCAATGGATAGCGGATAAAAGACGCCAATGGATAGCGGATAAAAGACGCCAATGGATAGCGGATAAAAGACGCCAATGGATAGCGGATAAAAGACGCCAATGGATAGCGGATAAAAGACGCCAATGGATAGCTAATAAGACGCCAATGGATAGCTAATAAGACGCCAATGGATAGCTAATAAGACGCCAATGGATAGCTGATATAAAACATCAATGGATAGCTGATAAGCAGACAAGGCCATCCATGACCAGCAACTCACCGATGTACCGCTCCACCGTTGACGTCACGAGCATCCAGACCGACACCATTCTAAACGAATAGGAGAAGAACAGCAGGCTCTGGCACATGATCTGCAGATCCAGCCAAGACTTAGCGGCAGTCGGCAGGAAGTTCTGCTTGGCCAGCCACTCCGGAATGACGTAGAAGATTAGCACGAGCAGGTCTGCTCCGGACAGACAGGCAAAGTACACGCTGGCACTTTGGTTTTGGAACCTTCGTCTGGTAAACACTTTGATGCAGAGCGCATTGCCAATACAGCCCAGCAGCACTATCAGCGGAGTAACTACCAGGTAAAATAGGCGACAGAAAAAGCATTCTGACCTCGGCATAGGCGAGTAAGCGGAGCTTTGAGTCACCGTTGAACTCGAGTTATAAATGCTATTGTTGCATTTTGGTATCAGCGAGCAGAGCAGATTCTCAGTGATTTCCATTGCCATTTCAGAGTTTGCTGATAGTTGGAAAAGAATAATGCCAATTGAGTTCAGTAGCGTCAGATCCCGATGTCACGGAACGCGAGGAGAGGAAGTGAGGAGAAACTTGGGAACTACGGCAGATCTAGGCAACGGATGGGGTTGCGGCAGATGCGGGCTCTCAAGCGCGATTGGCTGACAGATTATTCAAAAGGAAGGAAGGACGAACTGATAAGCTGGGAGAAATTATTGGGACAAGACAAGAGAGAGAGATGGAGAGGCGGGGATTGAGAAACAGACAGACAGGGTGGGGCAGTGGGACAGGCTGTCAACACGTGCTATTAAAGAGACAGACACTAAGACAGACAGACAGGCAGGCAGACAGACAGACAGACAGACAGACAGACAGACAGACAGACACAGGCAGGCAGACAGACAGACAGACAGACAGACAGACACAGACAGACAGATAGACAGACAGACAGACAGACACACAGACAGACAGACAGACAGACAGACAGACAGACAGACAGACAGACAGACAGACAGACAGACAGACAGACAGACAGACAGACAGACACAGACAGACAGACAGGCAGACACAGACAGACAGACAGACAGACAGACAGACAGACAGACAGACAGACAGACAGACAGACAGACAGACAGACACAGACAGACAGACAGGCAGACACAGACAGACAGACAGACAGACAGACAGACACAGACAGGTAGACAGGAGTGTTAAATACGCAAATGCACGCAGCCAGGCAAGTGAAAAAGCGCAGGCAGTCGGCAGCAGTAACAAACAGCCCCGTGATTACTCGGGGAGGTAGTCAATCGAAGAGAAGAGAAAAAAAACCAGAACCAAAGCCGGCAATCCGAAGTAGCACTTGAGAATAGGTGGAAACAAAACAGTGCAAAAAAGCCACACGCACTGACGCAGAGGCCGCAGGGTTTAAGTAGCATTCGTGAGGAAATGCTCACGGGAGAAATGGCTGTGGGCTAAAAACCTGAGATAAACATAACTAAAAACTCGCCAATATCATCTCGCGGCGTCCGTTGCTAGGGTGAGGCAGCTGGAAGCTGCTCTGCTCTGCGATGCAGGGAGTGATGTGTAGCAACGGTAAGACGCACTTGAATAGAGGTACTTACAGCTAGTATCGAGAGGAAGGATAGAAAGGGGATAAAGGAGGAAAGCAGTTTGTCTGCACAAGCTCCCGGGTCCTTGCTTAGATAAGAGGGGCAGAGTAGAGACAGACAATAAAACAGGCTGAGAAATCCCACGTGACAGAAGCAATGCAAAAGTGGGAGAAATAACCAGAAAAAGAATTGAAAAGACAGAACTTCAGCAGCAGCAGAAATGCTGTCAGACTCGCTATCCACATCTAATTATTGGCATGTGAAATCGTGGGGACAAAACCAGTACGCACAGCCGATTACCAATTTAACGACTTGCATCCTCAACCAGTTTTTGAAGAGAAAATACAGTGCAGCAGTTGAAAGCAAGCAGTATACAGCTTAATCATGCCATCAGCAGGTCTCAAGGGAAAACCAAGGATCAAATTAATATGCATGCAGAACAGATATCAAGACTGAGAACGGATCAGTAAAAGCAGATCAATTGATGCATTCATTCAAATCGAGCAGAATTACTCGTAAACAACTAAGACGACTAATTATAGTCGGGAAGACAGTCCATTTTAACAGGAGAATGTCAAATGGCATTTGTAGGCATGTTCTTGTGTCTTCTCTCTATGGTTGTAGGGATGTCCTTGTGTCTTCTCTCTATGGTTGTAGGCATGTCCTTGTGTCTTCTCTCTATGGTTGTAGGCATGTCCTTGTGTCTTCTCTCTATGGTTGTACAAGCGGCATGTTCTTGTGTCTTCTCTCTATGGTTGTAGGCATGTCCTTGTGTCCTCTCTATGGTTGTAGGCATGTCCTTGTGTCTTCTCTCTATGGTTGTAGGCATGTCCTTGTGTCCTCTCTATGGTTGTAGGCATGTCCTTGTGTCTTCTCTCTATGGTTGTACAAGCGGCATGTCCTTGTGTCTTCTCTCTATGGTTGTACAAGCGGCATGCCTTTCTGTCTTCTCTCTATGGTTGTACAAGCGGCATGTCTTTGTGCCATCAGCTTTCAATGGTTGTAGGCATGTCCTTGTGTCATCTTGCAATGGTTGTAGACATGTCCTTGTGTCATATGTCTATGGTTGTAGGCATCTGTCTACCTGTGTCTTTCTATCTACCTGTTTGTCCATCTAATCTTGTAACCACTTTCTTTGCCCGATTGTGTGTTTATCTCATTTTTGCATAAATCTTCAACAAGTCTCGTTAAAATAGTCACGATATTTAACGATGCCAATTAATAAATACTGTTGTAGTGTAAAATTGATTGGACTCAACTAAAATCTCTAAGCTCCCAGATAATTAAAAAGTACATGTAAAATTTCCAACACTAAAGCCTGAGACAGCCAGAAACTCTTCAGCATCCGTCGCAGAAGTACTTTTACACTGTAACCGCTTGCACGGAGTGTCTAGGCTAATAGGGAGAAAGTAAGACATTCACAGCCACTAATAAGACAATGAGCTGCCTGAGATGATCGGTGACGAGAAAGCAAGCCAGCTGTCAATTTAAGAGGCCTTCACAAGGAGACTTTAAAACAGAATTTGGAGTAGCAACTCTACACCAAACACCAAGCCTTACATTGGGACACGGTGAAATCAGCTGCAAGGGATCAGTTAACAATATACAGCATCTATAAGCGATTCTGAGTGTATAGTTCTTTTGTTTAACTATCAATAAACCTGCAATATATTTCAGCTATAGACAGATTGGAAGTAGAGGGATTAGATTTATTCAGATGCGGAACGTAGTGAGATTAGATTAGATCAGCCGTAAAACATGGTGAGATTTAAGAGACAAAATGAGATTATATCAGATCAGATGAGAGACACGATGAAATTAGATTAGATCAGATATGAGACATGATGAGATTAGATCAGATCAGATATGAGACATGGCGAGATTAGATCAGATCAGATGTGAGACACTGTGAATTACATTAGACCAGAAGTGAGACACAATGAGATTAGATTAGAACAGATCAGATGAGACACAATGAGATTAGATCAGATATGAGACATGGCGAGATTAGATCAGATCAGATGTGAGACACGATGAGATTAGATTAGATCAGATGAGAGACACAGTGAGATTAGATTAGATCAGATGAGAGACACAGTGAGTTTATATCAGATCAGATGCGAGACACAGTGAGATTAGATTAGATCAGATGCGAGACAGTGAGATTAGATTAGAACAGATGCGAGACAGTGAGATTAGATTAGATCAGATGCGAGACAGTGAGATTAGATTAAATCAGATGTGAGACACGATGAGATTAGATCCGATCAGATGTGAGACACGGTGAGATTAGATTAGATCAGATGTGAGACACGGTGAGATTAGATTAGATCAGATGCGAGACACAGTGAGATTAGATTAGATCAGATGAGAGACACAGTAAGATTAGATTAGATCAGATGAGAGACACAGTGAGATTAGATTAGATCAGATGCGAGACACAGTGAGATTAGATTAGATCAGATGTGAGACACGATGAGATCAGATCAGATCAGTATGAGCTGAAACAAAAACAAAAGACTAAGTGTAAACTGCAAAACCGGCACTGTCTGATAATTATACAGTAGGCAGACCAGAAGCAATTGGAATTCAACAATTAGGAAGCCACAAGCAACAATTAAGCACAGCTTGGACAATGAAAATATGC
This sequence comes from Macrostomum lignano, assembly GCA_002269645.1. Lineage (NCBI taxonomy): Eukaryota > Metazoa > Platyhelminthes > Macrostomidae > Macrostomum > Macrostomum lignano. The sequence continues at coordinate 441,107 of NIVC01000211.1, read as the reverse complement.
CAGCACATCTTGACGTATGTTGCAGCAGTAGGCTTGTGTCTGCCGCTGTCTGTCCTTGGCTCTTGTCTTTTACAGAACAGCTCGTGAGACAATGAGCGAGCGACTCTAGAGGCCAATAGCTTCAAACAAGAGACAGAAAGGCTCATTGCAGCATCAAAGAGCCACTTCTTCTTCTTCTAACTCTGTCTGAATGCAAGGTTCCTTGAATTGAGGGCCTGTCTTCCTCCAGAAACACGGAGAAGTGCATTACCTCGGAGATCGATTCATCGACTGCAGAGCAGAAGCGAAAGGAAAGGCAAAAAGTAGGCGAGCGAAACGTACAAGGGAAACACGTTTCAAGTTTCACACGCTGAACAGGGAGGGGCGCACCTTTTGTAACATTAATTTTTCACCTCGTACTCAGGCAGGCAAGGCAGACTCCACGGATTTGGTCCAAGAGAAGTAGCTATATATCGATCTTTTTTGTCCGAACACGATAGCTGTTTTTTGTCCAAGAAGCCAAGATAGCAAAAAAAATCGTTTGCTACTTTCACAGAGACACTTTCTTTTGCCAGCGCTAGATTTTCCAAGTTTGCTGTGCCATTTGTAGTTATAAAATTTTGAATTGTTCAAATATACCATGGAACTCATAAGATGCAGCCAATTGCCAACGTTGATGTGTGTCACGACACATTAATAATAATTAATTGATCACACCTGCCCCAATGGGCCAGATGTGCAACCGACAGCTCAGCCGCAGCTATTGCGCGGCGCATCTGAAGGTTGAGTATGGCTGTTCATTCCAAGGACTGGGGGGTCGCCAGACACACCCTCAATTACCCCAGCTAATGCTGGCACCCATTTTCCAGCCGGGTGAACTGAGTGGGTCGAGAATCGAACCCCCGACTTTTAAGTTGTGGGCTACAACCCCGAAATGACAATAGAAACTTAGCAAGGAACTAAGGCCATTTACATGTAATTATGTCGGTCTAGTTTTAAATTAGCAAATGTTTCGATAAACTCTCAGAAGGCAGACTTCTGGCACAGCACATTAATTATCGAATGCAAACAGAAAATGAAAATTATTAGCTTACAAACAAAAAGTATTTGGAACTGAAAAGAAAGTTCATGCAAGATTTTTTGATTAAATAGGGTTGACGTAAACTTACAAATTATATATATATTAAGACAGTTTAATCCTAAAAACTAAATCGTTAATTATGCTTTAATTTCCGACAAATCTCATCCTACAAAACCAGATAATAAAAGACTATTAAACAAGTTAAAATTCTAAAAGTTGTTTTCCAATTGTTTTATCAATGCAATAATCAATGAAAAAATAGCAATTAAGAGTCAAAATTGTATTTGTTCCATACAACACAAATAAGCATTGCTTTTGTACGCGCAGTGGAATGAATGTTTTTTTGGAAACTGAAAAAATCTGATTAAAGCACGACTGGAACTTTTGGATTGGCAAAGTTCATAGTTATTCATGCTGATGTAAAGCGTCATGCGTATAATACAAAACTTATGTAAAAAGCTTACAACTAATAGTTATATATTTATGAATTGGAATACAATATAGAAAATAATAAAGTTATTATTAAATAAAGTAATGACGTCATAAGCTTCAGCGTCATAGTTTCGCTTTAACAAATGACGTTCAATGAATAATTTTAATAAATGACGTCATTTTTTAAGTTTTTAAATACCGTTTTTACTTTACCTAATGACGTCATCACTTCAAAAATGACGTCATCGTATGATCTAATGACGTCATAATTTTAACAAACGACACCAGAAATTAAACTTATGACGTCATGATTATGATATTGCATATGACTATAATATGACGTCATTACTTTAACAAACGACGTCACAACTTCAAATTATGACGTCATTATCGAAAAAAAGAGGACGTCATTAACAAATACAGATAGAAAGCCTCCCAAAAACCTAATATTCGCAGTAAAACAATGTTGCGCAGTTAAGAAATAAATACAAAAATTTGATGGTCAGCATAACTGACCCAAGATTAAAAAGAGAAATTTATATAATTACAATCAAGCATTCTCATTCATCTCGGCGTCTTCATCGTCGCAGTCAGCCTCGCCGGCGGAGTTGATCAGCGGTTTATAGGCATACTCACCGCCCTGCCGTCGGCTAGCACCAGTCCCTGATCGATTAGAAATCGCACCCGAGCCGGACCTGCCTCGAATATTGAAGCACCAACGACGGAATATCTTGCCAAACAGCAGCACAGTGCACATCAGACAGACGCACACAATCAGCAATAATAAAAGTACAACTGGCGCTTCAACACAGGTAGGCCCGGCACTATCCAACAGGCCGAACACTCCGCTGCGGCATTCATAAGCCAGATTGACAGCGCCAAGTGATGGGAACTGGGCTGGCAGCATTCTCTCTAGCTGGCAATCCGATTGACCGCAAGCTGGCGGCTTCAGCAGGACCGGCCGGTATTTCGTGGAGTTTTTATAAGCGAAACGAACTGTGGCATCGCTGTACACCTCCATGGCGAGCAGGGCCGAAGGCGGAGGCACAAAGCCCAGCCTGGCAACTCCCAGGCCCAGAGCTGAGGCTAGCGAGGCCACTGTTGAGTCGTGAGCTGAGTAAATGATTAGACTCAGGCCGGGATTCTGGTTTTGATTCTTGCTGTTTTTCTGGGAGACCTTGCTGGTTTGGCCTGATAGTTTCGCTCGGGCACTGCGGGCGAGAGTGAGATTAGGATTAGATCAGATGAGAGACACGGTGAGATTAGATTAAATAAAAAAATCAAGACACAGTGATGTTAGATTAGATATCATGAGAGACAGGTGAGATTAGATTAGATCAAAATCAAGACACAGTGATGTTAGATTAGATATCATGAGAGATACGGTGAGATTAGATCAGATCAGAATCAGACACAGTGATATTAGATTAGATCAGATGAGAGACACAATGAGATTAGAAATGCAGAGTTAGCAAAGCAGCTTAGAGATGGATAATTGTAAGAATTCCAAATATAAGAATTCTTTAACGAGAAAAAGGAAAAACGATTGAAAATTTTTTTAGTGCCAATAAATCAATGTCATTTTAGATTAGATCATGATGGATTTGATATCCACAACTGTCAGATCTGCGATGGCAATTGCGGAACAAAATTCGATTGACTAAACGAACGATTCACAAATGCGTTTCAAATGAAGAATTTGAAGAAAGAATTTCGATGTTTGTTTAAATGAATGAAATAGAAAATACAAAATGATTTCTATTGATCTGGACAAGCCACCACAAAGTTACTGCTGACAAAAAGCAATATGAGAAAAATTTGATGTGAAAAGGAGGCATGGCAGAAATGATATAGGGTAAAGGGAAATAATAGAGAGAGAGGGAGAGAGAGAGAGAGAGAGGGAGAATATGAGAAGGGGAGAGGCACACAGGGGAGAGAAGGGGAGAGGCACACAGGGGAGAGAAGGGGAGAGGCACACAGGGGAGAGAAGGGGAGAGGCACACAAGGGAGAGAAGGAAGAGAGGCACAGAAGGGAGAGAATAGGAGAGGCACACAAGGGAGAGAAGGGGAGAGGCACACAAGGGATAGAAGGGGAGAGGCACACAAGGGAGAGAAGGGGAGAGGCACACAAGGGAGAGAAGGGGAGAGGCACACAAGGGATAAAAGGGGAGAGGCACACAAGGGAGAGAAGGGGAGAGGCACACAAGGGATAGAAGGGGAGAGGCACACAAGGGAGAGAAGGGGAGAGGCACACAAGGGAGAGAAGGGGAGAGGCACACAAGGGATAAAAGGGGAGAGGCACACAAGGGAGAGAAGGGGAGAGGCACACAAGGGATAGAAGGGGAGAGGCACACAAGGGAGAGGAGAGGCACACAAGGGAGAGAAGGGGGAGAGAGAGTCACACACAAGGGAGAGAAGGGGGAGAGAGAGTCACACACAAGGGAGAGAAGGGGAGAGGCACACAAGGGAGAGAAGGGGAGAGGCACACAAGGGAGAGAAGGGGAGAGGCACACAAGGGATAGAAGGGGAGAGGCACACAAGGGAGAGAAGGGGGAGAGAGAGTCACACACAAGGGAGAGAAGGGGAGAGGCACACAAGGGAGAGAAGGGGAGAGGCACACAAGGGATAGAAGGGGAGAGGCACACAAGGGAGAGAAGGGGAGAGGCACACAAGGGAGAGAAGGGGAGAGGCACACAAGGGATAAAAGGGGAGAGGCACACAAGGGAGAGAAGGGGAGAGGCACACAAGGGATAGAAGGGGAGAGGCACACAAGGGAGAGGAGAGGCACACAAGGGAGAGAAGGGGGAGAGAGAGTCACACACAAGGGAGAGAAGGGGGAGAGAGAGTCACACACAAGGGAGAGAAGGGGAGAGGCACACAAGGGAGAGAAGGGGAGAGGCACACAAGGGAGAGAAGGGGAGAGGCACACAAGGGATAGAAGGGGAGAGGCACACAAGGGAGAGAAGGGGGAGAGAGAGTCACACACAAGGGAGAGAAGGGGAGAGGCACACAAGGGATAGAAGGGGGAGAGAGAGTCACACACAAGGGAGAGAATGGGAGAGGCACACAAGGGAGAGGAGAGGCACACAAGGGAGAGAAGGGGGAGAGAGAGTCACACACAAGGGAGAGAAGGGGAGAGGCACACAAGGGAGAGAAAGGGAGAGGCACACAAGGGAGAGAAGGGGAGAGGCACACAAGGGAGAGAAGGGGAGAGGCACACAAGGGATAGAAGGGGAGAGGCACACAAGGGAGAGAAGGGGGAGAGAGAGTCACACACAAGGGAGAGAAGGGGAGAGGCACACAAGGGATAGAAGGGGGAGAGAGAGTCACACACAAGGGAGAGAATGGGGAGAGGCACACAAGGGAGAGAAAGGGGAGAGGCACACAAGGGAGAGAAGAAGATAGACACACACGGCAGAGAGCCTGGGAGGGTGAGACAAAGGAGACTACAGTCCCAATGGTTTAATCTGCCAGCCTCACCTCGTCAGCATCCGATCCAGCAGGGGGCCTCCGCAGAATTTCCTCACCAGGGGATTATCGTCGAATTTCATTTCGTATTTCCTCAGCCTCATCAGCTGCAGCCGTTGGTAGTCGGAGAAGCTGAGCCAGTCGGGCAGCCGCAGGCCCATCCCAAGCCACATCTCTGCGGCACTCCCCAGAGTCCAGGCATCTGACAAACTGAACGACTGCTTGCCCGTTGCCGAGGCTAAACGCTTGAGAAAGTCGCGAGCTCGATTCTCCTCGGCTCGATAAGCTGCGCCGGTTGTGGTGGCTTTAATGAGCTGATCTCGGGCTGGGCAGGTGTAGCTGGAATCATTTAATGAAGACATTAGCGAATCTCAGAGTGAGACTTTAGAGCGAATCTCAGGATGGGTGAGATTCTGAGGCGAATCTCAGGGTGGGTGAGATTCCAGGCCGAATCCCAGGGTGAGATTCTAGGGCGAATCTCAGGGTGGGTGAGATTCTGAGGCGAATCTCAGGGTGGGTGAGATTCCAGGCCGAATCCCAGGGTGAGATTCTAGGGCGAATCTCAGGGTGGGTGAGATTCTGAGGCGAATCTCAGGGTGGGTGAGATTCTAGGCCGAATCCCAGGGTGAGATTCTAGGGCGAATCTCTGGGTGAGATTCTAGGCCGAATCCCAGGGTGAGATTCTGGGGCGAATCTCTGGGTGAGATTTTAGAGCTAATCTCATGGTGAGATTTTAGAGCTAATCTCATGGTGAGATTTTAGAGCTAATCACAGAGTGAGATTTTAGAGCTAATCTCATGGTGAGATTTTAGAGCTAATCTCAGAGTGAGATTTTAGGGCGAATCTCAGGGTGAGTTCTAGGGCGAATCTCAGGGTGAGATTCTAGGGCGAATCTCAGGGTGAGATTCTAGGGCGAATCTCAGTGTTGGGTGAGGTTCCTGAGGCAAATCTCAGGGTGGAGAATTCGATAATTAATCCCTCAGAAGAAGTTCACAATTCACAAATCGAATGAGAACATTTAAAATTGCAATAGACAGACTCTAGGGACCTTTTAAGGGAATCCTCTTTTGACAAAAATCAAAGCATTTACAAAGCATAACGTCTCTTTATCTGTGTGCTCAAACTAACTGAATATAACTCGCAAACAGAATGGCAAATTCTAGAGGCTATTTTAGCAAAGCCTCTTTAATGAATTCCGACTGCGCAACGTTCAAAGGAGCGCATCTAAAAAAAATCAATGCAATGCTTCTCAATCAGTGTTGTAAAAGTACGAACAGTGAATATTCTGTAGAGATGTCAAATGGAAATAATTGTTTTAAACACAGAAACTAAAGTAAGATTCCTTAATCATGATCCATCACTCTCACCTATCATCTGGCACTCTCAACAATCAGCTGGCACTCTCAGCAATCATCTGGCACTCTCAACAATCATCCGGCACTCTCAACAATTATCTGGCACTCTCAACAATCATCTGGCACTCTCAACAATCATCCGGCACTCTCAACAATCATCTGGCACTCTAAACAATCATCTGGCACTCTCACCTATCACCTGGCACTCTGAACAATCATCTGGCACTCTAAACAATCATCTGGCAGTCTAAACAATCATCTGGCAGTCTAAACAATCATCTGGCACTCTAAACAATCATCTGGCAGTCTCAATAATCATCTGGCACTCTTAATAATCATCTGGCAGTCTAAACAATCATCTGGCAGTCTAAACAATCATCTGGCACTCTAAACAATCATCTGGCAGTCTAAACAATCATCTGGCAGTCTAAACAATCATCTGGCACTCTAAACAATCATCTGGCACTCTAAACAATCATCTGGCAGTCTAAACAATCATCTGGCACTCTAAACAATCATCTGGCACTCTAAACAATCATCTGGCACTCTAAACAATCATCTGGCAGTCTAAACAATCATCTGGCACTCTAAACAATCATCTGGCAGTCTAAACAATCATCTGGCAGTCTAAACAATCATCTGGCAGTCTAAACAATCATCTGGCACTCTAAACAATCATCTGGCAGTCTAAACAATCATCTGGCACTCTAAACAATCATCTGGCACTCTAAACAATCATCTGGCACTCTAAACAATCATCTGGCACTCTAAACAATCATCTGGCAGTCTAAACAATCATCTGGCACTCTAAACAATCATCTGGCAGTCTAAACAATCATCTGGCAGTCTAAACAATCATCTGGCACTCTAAACAATCATCTGGCAGTCTAAACAATCATCTGGCACTCTAAACAATCATCTGGCACTCTAAACAATCATCTGGCAGTCTAAACAATCATCTGGCACTCTAAACAATCATCTGGCATTCTCAACAATCATCTGGCATTCTCAACAATCATCTGGCATTCTCAACAATCATCTGGCATTCTCAACAATTATCTGGCACTCTCAACAATCATGTGGCACCCCTTAACAACATACTAAGATAAATATGCAATAATTTTAATCAAACTATTTCAGTGATATAAGGCGACATGCAGCTTTAATATTGCTTACCCAGTAGGCTTTAAAACATCGCTCTTTTTTGGGGCGGAGTGGATCGGTATGGGAGTCCCGGCGGAGGCAACGGAGCTTCCGTTACGGCTTAGATTAGCGCCTGGCGACTGGTTGGGGAACAGACCAGATAAAAATGCCTGACAGGAAGCCAGCGTGCGATCTGTGTCCGTGCTGTAGGCCCACATCTGCAATTGGGGAGTTTTTCAGCACTTAAGGATGATTAGGGACTCATTTTAGGATTTGACATATAGATTGACATATAGATAGCAACTGCAGAGAATCTGGGAGGCTGGCCCAGCAATTGAAGATCGAGGAGGCTGGCCCAGCAACTGAGGATCTGGGAGGCTGGCCCAGCAACTGAGGATCTGGGAGGCTGGCTGCCCAGCAACTGAGGATCTAGGAGGCTGGCCCAGCAACTGAGGATCGGGGAGGCTGGCTCAGCAACTGAGGATCTGGGAGGCTGGGTCAGCAACTGAGGATCTGGGAGGCTGGCTGCCCAGCAACTGAGGATCCGGGAGGCTGGCCCAGCAACTGAGGATCTGGGAGGCTGGTCCAGCAACTGAGGATCTGAGAGGCTGGCTGCCCAGCAACTGAGGATCCGGGAGGCTGGCCCAGCAACTGAGGATCTGGGAGGCTGGCCCAGCAACTGAGGATCTGGGAGGCTGGCCCAGCAACTGAGGATCCGGGAGGCTGGCCCAGCAACTGAGGATCTGGGAGGCTGGCCCAGCAACTGAGGATCTGGGAGGCTGGCTGCCCAGCAACTGAGGATCTGGGAGGCTGGCCCAGCAACTGAGGATCTGGGAGGCTGGCTGCCCAGCAACTGAGGATCTGGGAGGCTGGCCCAGCAACTGAGGATCTGGGAGGCTGGCTGCCCAGCAACTGAGGATCTGGGAGGCTGGCTGCCCAGCAACTAAGCATCCAGGTAGATGCCAGTTCAGAGGATGCACATTACAGACACTAGAGCCCCACACTCACCACATTGGGGTCATAGCGCTCGGGCAGCACCCCCTGATCAGCATAGTAGGCCCGAACAAAGCGACCCAAGTCCCGCATCTGCTTGGCCCCTGCCGGAGTGAGCTGACCCAGAGTCGCATTGTACCTGCTAGCGTACGGGTCACTCGGGGGCATGCGAATTGGATTTCTGATGCCGTGACGAAATACCAGCTGCAATTGTACCAGACTGGTGGCCCGAACTGGGCAGGGAATTTCTGCTACTAAAAGAAGAAGAAGCAAAGTGGACAGTAGCACAGATTGCTGACTCAATGAAAAGGACTGACGTTCTGTAGCTGTCATGGACATGATGCGGCGCTCATAAAAAATCAATTATCAAAATTTCATCCGTTGATTTTTTATCAACAAAGGTTGAGCTATCGTTTGTCTTTTAACTCTATAGTAGAAGCCTAGTATTCAAGCGGTACCTAACAATGTGACTGGTGTACGTAAATGTGTTCAATAGGTAATGGCCGGAGTGATATATAAAGAGAAATTTTGAGGAGATGAAGATGCAGAGCGAGAAATACAGGAGAGGAAGATAAAGATGAGAGGATGAGAGGGATGAGAGAGGGGGGTAAGAGAGGGGGAGATGAGAGAGGGGGAGATAAGAGAGGGAGAATGTAGAGAAGAAGATGAGATATAAGAGAGGGGGAGATGAGAGAGAGGGTGAGAGAGAGGGAGATGAGAGAGAGAGAGAGAGAGAGAGAGAGAGAGAGAGAGAGAGAGAGAGAGAGATGAAGATCAGAGAGAGGGAGATGAGAGAGAGGGAGATCTCAGAGGGAGATGAGAGAGAGGGAGATGAGAGAGAGGGAGGGAGATGAGAGAGAGGGAGATGAGAGAGAGTGAGATGAGAGAGAGGGAGATGAAGAGAGGGAGATGAGAGAGAGGGAGGGAGATGAGAGAGAGGGAGGGAGATGAGAGAGAGGGAGATGAAGAGAGGGAGATGAGAGAGAGAGATGAAGAGAGGGAGATGAGAGAGAGGGAGGGAGATGAGAGAGAGGGAGATGAGAGAGAGGGAGATGAGAGAGAGGGAGATGAGAGAGAGGGAGGGAGATGAGAGAGAGGGAGATGAGAGAGAGGGAGGGAGATGAGAGAGAGGGAGATGAGAGAGAGGGAGATGAGAGAGAGAGAGGGAGATGAGAGAGAGGGAGATGAGAGAGAGGGAGATGAGAGAGAGGGAGATGAGAGAGAGGGAGATGAGAGAGAGGGAGATGAGAGGGAGGGAGATGAGAGAGAGGGAGATGAGAGAGAGGGAGATGAGAGAGAGGGAGATGAGAGAGAGGGAGATGAGAGAGAGGGAGGGAGATGAGAGAGAGTGAGATGAGAGAGAGGGAGATGAGAGAGAGGGAGATGAGAGAGAGGGAGATGAGAGGGAGGGAGATGAGAGAGAGGGAGATGAGAGAGAGGGAGATGAGAGAGAGGGAGATGAGAGAGAGGGAGATGAGAGAGAGGGAGGGAGATGAGAGAGAGGGAGATGAGAGAGGGAGATGAGAGAGAGGGAGATCTCAGAGGGAGATGAGAGAGAGGGAGATGAGAGAGAGGGAGGGAGATGAGAGAGAGGGAGATGAGAGAGAGGGAGATGAGAGGGAGGGAGATGAGAGAGAGGGAGATGAGAGAGAGGGAGATGAGAGAGAGGGAGATGAGAGAGAGGGAGATGAGAGAGAGGGAGGGAGATGAGAGAGAGGGAGATGAGAGAGGGAGATGAGAGAGAGGGAGATCTCAGAGGGAGATGAGAGAGAGGGAGATGAGAGAGAGGGAGATGAGAGAGAGGGAGGGAGATGAGAGAGAGGGAGATGAGAGGGAGGGAGATGAGAGAGAGGGAGATGAAGAGAGGGAGATGAGAGAGAGGGAGGGAGATGAGAGAGAGGGAGATGAGAGAGAGGGAGATGAGAGGGAGGGAGATGAGAGAGAGGGAGATGAGAGAGAGGGAGATGAGAGAGAGGGAGGGAGATGAGAGAGAGGGAGATGAGAGAGAGGGAGATGAGAGAGAGGGAGATGAGAGAGAGGGAGATGAGAGAGAGGGAGATGAGAGAGAGGGAGGGAGATGAGAGAGAGGGAGATGAGAGAGAGGGAGATGAGAGAGAGGGAGATGAGAGAGAGGGAGATGAGGACAGAGGTATAGTGAGCTTGAGAAGAGAACGGTAGAAGGGGGGCATATCGAGAGTGAGATGATGAGAGAGAGGGAGATGAGAGAGAGGGAGATGAGAGAGAGGGAGATGAGAGAGAGGGAGATGAGGACAGAGGTATAGTGAGCTTGAGAAGAGAACGGTAGAAGGGGGGCATTTCGAGAGTGAGATGACAAGAGAGACAGAGAGGCAGTGGACCAGATTGGCTGTGCTAAATTGTCAAAATAGGATACAAAAATAGAAACGAAATGAGAAATTTGTCAGTCATCACCCAAACATCAAATATTTTATAAGATGCAGCGCGCTGTGCTTAAATAAGTACATGTAATGATACGAAAATTAATTTATACTTTCTAGGAATTAGATATACCTGACTAATCATCGGGGTAAATCTTATAATTAATCTAATTATTGTAAATAGACAGACGAAACAACTTTAAGAAAAACAAATTCTTGCATCTAAATGCGTGCATCACTACTAATAGTAAAACTACTTAGAAAAATGAATGATATAAAGAAAGCATTTCAAAATTCATTTTGTTAAAGTTAGCACTATTTTATTGTATTTTAAACAATAAACTTGGAGGCGGAATTGACCTACATTACGGGGTTGGCAAAGTCCCTGGCATTCGGGCCCATTGAAACTTTACAATAGGAATCCGACCCGTTTAAGATTTGTGTCCCTTCTTAGCTCTCTTGTCTCCTCTATCCTCGTTCGCTTCTACTGTCATTTCCTCTTGCCTCTTCTCTTCTCTCCTCCCCGTCTCTCCTCCCCGTCTCTTCTCTCCCTCTCTTCTCTCCCCCTCTCTTCTCTCCTCCCCTCTCTTCTCTCCCTCTCTTCTCTCCCCCTCTCTTCTCTCCTTCCCTCTCTTCTCTCCTCCCCTCTCTTCTCTCCCTCTCTTCTCTCCTCCCCTCTCTTCTCTCCCTCTCTTCTCTCCTCCCCGTCTCTTCTCTCCCTCTCTTCTCTCCTCCCCGTCTCTTCTCTCCCTCTCTTCTTTCCCCCTCTCTTCTCTCCTCCCCGTCTCTTCTCTCCTCCCCTCTCTTCTCTCCTCCCTGTCTCTTCTCTCCTCCCTTCTCTTCTCTCCTCCTCTCTTCTCTCCTCCCCTCTCTTCTCTCCTCCTCTCTTTTCTCCTCCCCTCTCTTCTCTCCTCCCCTCTCTTCTCTCCCTCTCTTCTCTCCTCCCCTCTCTTCTCTCCTCCTCTCTTCCCTCCTCCCCTCTCTTCTCTCCCCCCTCTCTTCTCTCCCCCTCTCTTCTCTCCTCCCCGTCTCTTCTCCCCGTCTCTTCTCTCCCTCTCTTCTCTCCCCCTCTCTTCTCTCCTCCCTCTCTTCTCTCCCTCTCTTCTCTCCCCCTCTCTTCTCTCCTTCCCTCTCTTCTCTCCTCCCTCTCTTCTCTCCCTCTCTTCTCTCCCCTCTCTTCTCTCCTCCCCTCTCTTCTCTCCCTCTCTTCTCTCCTCCCCGTCTCTTCTCTCCCTCTCTTCTCTCCTCCCCGTCCCTTCTCTCCCTCTCTTCTTTCCCCCTCTCTTCTCTCCTCCCCGTCTCTTCTCTCCTCCCCTCTCTTCTCTCCTCCCTGTCTCTTCTCTCCTCCCTTCTCTTCTCTCCTCCTCTCTTCTCTCCTCCCCTCTCTTCTCTCCTCCTCTCTTTTCTCCTCCCCTCTCTTCTCTCCTCCCTCTCTTCTCTCCCTCTCTTCTCTCCTCCCCTCTCTTCTCTCCTCCTCTCTTCTCTCCTCCCCTCTCTTCTCTCCCCCCTCTCTTCTCTCCCCCTCTCTTCTCTCCTCCCCGTCTCTTCTCTTCTCTCCCCCTCTCTTCTCTTCCCTCTCTTCTCTCCCCTCCCTCTCTTCTCTCCCTCCCCTCTCTTCTCTCCCCTCTTCTTTATCCTCTTCTCTTTCCCCTATTTTCTACTCACTCTACTCTTCTATCATCAATGCCCTCTCTCCCCCTTTTCTCACCTCTCTTCTCTGCTCTCTCAACTACCGTCCGATCTTTTCTTTCTTTGTATTTTCTGTCTAGCCTTCATCATCTCTCATTTTTACATCTCAGTCCTCATTCTCTCTCCTCCCCTCCCCTCAGCCATGAACTGATGAAGATTCTTGATCTGACTTTTCAAGGTAGATTTGCCGACCCGGGCAGCATATCATACAGAAGTGACTGATTGCCAAATCACTAACTGATACAACTGGAGCTCAGGAAAAAATCCCAATTATAAAAAGGAGTATACAGTTTCACTGTTGAGGATTTCTTAAGGCGCAAGGAATACTAAAGTATTATAATATACTTTACCTAGCATAATTTCATACAAAAATACGATACCGGAATTTCACAAAATAACAAAACCTGGAATTTAAGCATAGGTGAAGCCAAACAAACAAACATATTTAACAAAGAATTCCTCTGATCCTTGGTGGTTGGCCTCTCATGGGTTGTGAATCGCACGAAATGCCCCAAAAGTCCATATAGAGGATTCCAATAGAGTCTAGCTGTAGACAGTCAATATAGACTAGCAATCCTTCGTCTTACTAATATGATTAGCAAACATATTACTATCAAACTCCAATCTCAGCTGTCGCTCTTTATTCCACAACCAACAGGTGATTAAGAGAGCAATAGCTAGACAAAGAATCAATCCAAAAAGTACAATGAAAATCGCATTAGAACTACTATCAGTAGTAACAGTAGTTTTAGAAACGCTACTATCAGTAGCTAATTCGCACATCGATTCGCCTGAATCAGAGTGAGCACCGCGCTTGCGCATCTGCTTAGCTAACTGGCTTAGTAGGCAGGGCTTCTGACAGAATGGTATCAGCATTGGCAGTGGCGGATCAGCTGACAAACTACTATTAGTAGTAGTAGTAGAAGCATTCCGATAGAACAACCGCACTTCTCCATCGCTGTACAGTTCTAGCATAGCGCAGGCAGCCAATGGAGGTTGGAGATTGTTGAAGACGCCAAAGGCGCTTAAAAATGCAGAGACGGTGCTGTCGTGTGCGGAGTACACTTGCAGAATCTGGGGAGTATGAATGCGGTAGGAAAATCCGCATTTCAGATGGGATCAACATCGATTACACAATCCCCAAAAAGGATTTTAAATATTTGGGGAAGAATTTTCAATATGGAGATTTTAAATCAGAATTTGGATTTTTTGAATATTTGAGGGAGAATTACAAATAAGGAGATAATAAAATCAAAACTAGGATTTTAAATGGTTGGGGAGAGAGAATTTCTATTGATAGGATCATAAATCAGAATTGAAATTTTAAATATTTGGGGGAGAATTTTCGTTATTGCGATCATATTTAAGAACTGGGATTTTAAATATTTGGGGAAGAATTGCCAACAAGTGGATTATAAACCATAACTGAGATTTGTAAATTTTGGGGAGAATTCCCAATAATGGGATTAATAAAGGGAAAAAAAAGTTGAGATTTTTTTATGTTTGTGGAAAATCATCAATAACGGGATCATAAAGCAGAATTGGGATTTGAAATATTTTGGGAAAGAATTCCTAATAAGAGGATTATAAAGTAATCTAGGATCTGGGATATAAAATCAGGATTGGGATTTTAAACATTTTGAGAAGAATTCTCAAAAAATGGACTATAAAAAGGATTTAAGATTTTAAATATTGTGTTTTAGAATTCCTAATGACAAATAACAAGGAAGGGAAAAATTCCCAAAAAACAATCCCCACCGCACCTTATTGCTTCTCCCAGCCAGACGAGCTTCCATATCCCCAACCAACCGAGCAATCAGGGCTCCAATCCTGCTGCCGTACAATTTCGGTTCCGAGAATTTCCAAGCAAATTTCAAATGTCGCAGCTCTTCTAATCCGGCTATGACGTCACGATCCACCCAGTCGGGCAGCTTCAACCCTAGGGAGCGCCACACTGCAATGGGGTCGGCGATTTTCCATAGTTCAGAGATGCCCAGAGGCTCGCCTTGGCGCCACCCAGTCCCGACTCGAGCGCGCTCGGCCAGCCAGGCGAATCGCCGGCCAGCGGACGCGTACGGACCATCGGGGCGCAGTTTGAATTCGCGCCAGTGCCGAGTGTAGGCTGGACAGGGGGAGCTCATCTTGAGCAGCTGGTCTGTGGGCTTCGGTACAGTGTGGATCTGCGGCGGGGTGAAGGGGGGGGCAACTGGTGAGTGAGAGGAACAGGTGGACAGGAACAGCAGACACACAACAGACAGCAGACAAACATAAAGACACAGCAGACACACACAGACACAGCAGACAGACACACAGCAGACACAGATGTATTTATGTGCTCAAAAGACACACAGCAGACACACAGCAGACAGCAGACACACACAAAGACACAGCAGACACAATGACACACCAGACACACACAGACACAGCAGACACAAGGATCCACAGCAGACACAAAGACACAGCAGACACACAACAGACAGCAGACAAACATAAAGACACAGCAGACACACACAGACACAGCAGACAGACACACAGCAGACACAGATGTATTTATGTGCTCAAAAGACACATAGCAGACACATAGCAGACAGCAGACACACACAAAGACACAGCAGACACAAAGACACACCAGACACACACAGACACAGCAGACACAAGGATCCACAGCAGACACAAAGACACAGCAGACACAAAGACACAGCAGACACACACAGACACAGCAGACACACACAAAGACACAGCAGACACACACAAAGACACAGCAGACACAAAGACACAGCAGACACAAAGACACAGCGGACACAAAGACACACCAGACACACACAGACACAGCAGACACAAAGATCCACAGCAGACACAAAGACACAGCAGACACAAAGACACAGCAGACACAAAGACACAGCAGACACAGACACAGCAGACACAAAGACACAGCAGACACAAAGACACAGCAGACACAAAGACACAGCAGACACAAAGACACAGCTGACACAAAGACACAGCAGACACAAAGACACAGCAGACACAAAGACACAGCAGACACAAAGACACAGCAGACACACACAAAGACAGAGCAGACACACACAAAGACACAGCAGACACACACAAAGACACAGCAGACACAAAGACACAGCAGACACAAAGACACAGCAGACACAAAGACACAGCGGACACAAAGACACAGCAGACACAAAGACACAGCAGACAGCACACAGACATACCGGCACAGGATAGCAGGCGGGCAGCTGGGCAGCGCCATCAGCAGCCGCAGAGCACTGCTCAGGAAACAAGCCAGCCAGATTGGCCTGAGCACTCATGATAGTCCTATCCGTGTCTGTGCTGCGCACGTGCATCCGGGTGACATTGAATCGCCTTGGCAACAAGCTTGAGTACCTCCTACGCAGATATTTGCCCAGCTCAAAGTGCTGCCTGACGCCCTCTTTCAGAAGCTGCTCACTGCCGTACGGTCGAAACAGCTGCTTGTAAGGATCCGAAGGAAACTTGTGCACCGGGGTTCGCTCCCCGTGACGATACAGCAGAGTCACCTGGAGCAGGGTGGGTGCCGACTGAGAGACAGACTCCTCCTTGCTTGCTTGAGCTTCGGCCGATGTGCGACAAATCTCTACTAGAGGAAGAAATTGGCACAACAGCAGCAACAATACTGACCGAAGCATGCCTGTCTGTTGGAGATGGCATGCAACACAGTAAGCGATTGGATGGAATTATTGAAATACACAATTTATTAAACAATTATTTGTCAATATCAAAGTGAATCATTTTTATGATGATTGGTATGAGGAGAGGGTACAAAGGGCAGGGAGAGGGTACAGAGGGTTGGGAGAGGGTACAGAGGGCAGGGAGAGGGTACAAAGGGCAGGGAGAGGGTACAGGGGGTTGGGAGAGGGTACAGAGGGCATGGAGAGGGTACAGAGGGTATTTAGAGGGTACAGAGGGCAGGGAGAGGGTACAGAGGGCAGGGAGAGGGTACAGAGGGTAGTTAGAGGGTACAGAGGGCAGGGAGAGGGTACAGAGGGCAGGGAGAGGGTACAGAAGGTTGGGAGAGGGTACAGAGGGCAGGGAGAGGGTACAGAGGGTAGTTAGAGGGTACAGAGGGCAGGGAGAGGGTACAGAGGGTAGTTAGAGGGTACAGAGGGCAGGGAGAGGGTACAGAGGGTAGTTAGAGGGTACAGAGGGCAGGGAGAGGGTACAGAGGGCAGGGAGAGGGTACAGAGGGTAGTTACAGGGTACAGAGGGCAGGGAGAGGGTACAGAGGGTAGTTAGGGGGTACAGCGGGCAGGGAGAGGGTACAGAGGGCAGGGAGAGGGTACAGAGGGCAGGGAGAGGGTACAGAGGGTAGTTACAGGGTACAGAGGGCAGGGAGAGGGTACAGAGGGTAGTTAGGGGGTACAGCGGGCAGGGAGAGGGTACAGAGGGCAGGGAGAGGGTACAGAGGGCAGGGAGAGGGTACAGAGGGCAGGTAAAGAGAGGGGTATCCAATTATACATTGAAGAAAAACAAACAAATGATGCACAAAAAACGGAAAAAACGTAGACTTTACAAACAACTGAGAATTGAAGAACAAAGCTTGAAATTCTTGACAATTTGTTTTTATATTACTTATAGTAATAGTTAACAAAAACAGCTGCGAATTGACACGTTAATGAAATTTAGTCACACTGTACACAATATCGTCACTGAGTGATATTTGGTTAATTTATCAAACAGTAATTAGAAATATATTACAGTTAGGAGATACAACAACATTTTTAATATACTACTGTATAAAGTAAGTAAAGCTTAATGGGATACAGTATGAATCGGACAATTTAGTGGAATTCTGCTTGCTGCTAGCTGCATGGGTGGCTGGGTTCAAGTTTGAAAGCACCTTATTAATTTCGGTTTGATAATTACACAGAGAAACGAAATTATTAATAGTAATGAGAGTTCAATAATGAGTCATGGGTGTCATCTAGTTAAATGTCGGATAGTCAAAAATTGTGCGTCATATTTTTATAGTATTACTATAAGTAGCAAGTGCAGAATCAATGAATATATTTAAATCAATAGAATCAAAATTAACATATTGCACTAAAACTATAGTTATTAGTTTAAAAAATGTTTAAAGACGAAAAAACAAATTAGAATCTTTTGTGCAAAGAAAACTCAAGAAAGCGAAAACAGAAAAATCAACAATTGAAAAAAAGCTATCGATAAACAAAGCAAGGTTCTATAATAAATAATAAAAGAAAAGTAACTTTGAATATACGCTTGAATACAATATGCACAACATTAAAGTTTTTAATATACTACTAAACAATGCTAACTCCATAACGAAATTAGTAACTTGTAGTTTCAGAAACCAAGTTTGATAAAAGATTGTAGGGTAGAGAGTTTAAATTGCCCTGGGACAGTGGGGGGAAGGGATTGCTGGGGGAGTGTACATTGCCCTGGACAGAGGGGGTAAGGGACTGCTGGGGGAGAGAGCCAGTGTACATTGCCCTGGGCAGAGGGGGAAGGGACTGCTGGAGGAGAGAGCCAATGTACATTGCCCTGGGCAGAGGGAAGGGACTGCTAGGGGAGAGAGCGAGTGTACATTGCCCTGGGCAGAGGGGGTAAGGGACTGCTGGGGGAGAGAGCCAGTGTACATTGACCTGGGCAGGGGGGGTAAGGGACTGCTGGGGGAGAGAGCGAGTGTACATTGCCCTGGGCAGAGTGGGTAAGGGACTGCTGGGGGAGAGAGCCAGTGTACATTGACCTGGGCAGGGGGGGGGGAAGGGACTTCTAGGGGAGAGAGCGAGTGTACATTGCCCTGGGCAGAGGAGGGAAGGGACTGCTAGGGGAGAGAGCGAGTGTACTTTGCCCTGGGCAGAGGGGGTAAGGGACTGCTGGGGGAGAGAGCCAGTGTACATTGACCTGGGCAGAGGGGGTAAGGAATTGCTAGGGGAGAGAGAAAGGGGCAGGAAAAAGGGTTGAATTGTAGCCTATAATTAAGCAATAAAACTATACTGACCGTTGGGTTTTAATAGCGCATTTTATTTGTTCATCGTTTAGCAAAATCCAGCAGGATAAAGATAAAGACTTGCTCAAAAAGCTATTGTAATCGCGATAAATAATGACATTAATTATACAGGTACAAAGTTTATTAACCAGTATATTCCTACTGGCACATGGAGAGGTGCTTATTTAATACACATATAATGATGATAATATATACTAGGATAAAGAGAAATAACACCGTTAAAAAGCACTAACGTTAAGAACACGCCAAAAATTTTGTCAAGAAAGTACTTAACTTACTAATCATATACCTGTGGCCATCTACTACTCACTAGTCATTTGTAGTAGTATTCAGCAGATAAAAAACTAAAAAACCACTTAAGAAAACATTTTTCTTCGCTTATTTTAGTGGCTAAATATATTAGCGTCAAACTTTATATAGCCAAGACACACTACTCGCACAAAACTTCTAGCAAGTAGTATCAGACGAATTTACTATTAGCACACAACCGACGTCGTTTCATTGGATGCGACGGTTCCTGCGGCGGCAGTCGGCCAATCAAATAGTCGACAATCCGACGCTCGGGCGGGATGAATCTGTCCAGCTGGCAGGCGCGCAGGATGTCGCTGGCGCGGTGCACGCCAGACCAGAATGCGCCGTGGGTGCACTGGTACGCTTCCGATAGGGAGACTGTGGCTTCACCAGCAAAATGGACTCTGGGAGGAGCTGGCGACGAGCCAGGATTAGCAGACGGAGCCGGCAGGGGGCTGGAGTACACTGAACGGTCAGCTTCGCTGCAGCCGAGCTCGCCGGAGGTGTACGAGCCCAGCGTCCACGGGTCCTCGGACCAGCGCGTGACCAAACTGAAGATCTGAGGATGTGGTTTTTTGGTGACATGCAGATGAGCGCAGGCAGATATTCAGACAGAAAACAGGAAGACAGGTCAGACAGACAATTACTGTTTGGAATTCAGAGAAGACTACACAGACACAGACAGACAGACAGACAGACAGACAGACAGACAGACAGACAGACAGACAGACAGACAGACAGACAGACAGACAGCTAGACAGACAGACAGACGAACAGACAGATTAGAAACTCGGACAGTCACAGGAGACACTTGGACAGTCACATCAGACCTCGGAGTCACATAAGACACTCGGACAGTCATATCAGACACTCGGACAGTCATATCAGACACTCGGACAGTCATATCAGACACTCGGACAGTCATATCAGACACTTGGACAGTCATATCAGACACTCGGACAGTCACATCAGACACTCGGAGTCACATAAGACACTCGGACAGTCATATCAGACACTCGGACAGTCATATCAGACACTCGGACAGTCACATAAGACACTTGGAGTCACATTAGACACTCGGAAAGTCACCTCACACTCGGACATTCACCTCAGACACTCGGACAGTCACCTCAGACACTCGGACAGTCATATCAGACACTCGGACAGTCTCATCAGACACTCGGACAGTCACCTCAGACACTCGGACAGTCATATCAGACACTCGGACAGTCTCATCAGACACTCGGACAGTCACCTCAGACACTTGGACAGTCACCTCAGACACTCGGACAGTCGGACACTCACAGGTTGCTGTCCGGCAGCAGCAATCGGATACATGCGGTGCAGTGCACCAACAATGACGCCAACAATCTGGTCATCGGTGAGGCCGGCAGTCCGCATGCTGGAGCCGCCGAACAGGTGAGCCATAAGGACGCCAGTCTTGCCGTACAGATGCAGATTGAGCAGGTGAACCCGAGGATCCGGGCATTCGAGATGCGGAGCCTCCAAATCCCAGAACGGCCGGGCGAACCGGAGCACAACTTTGTCGTGAGTTTCGGCGCCGATTTTGGGTATGCCGAGGCGTCCCAGCGCCTGCGTGCGGATTCAATTGATGGATAATTGTGTGTGCAGCCTGCTTAGTGCCTGTCTTAAGTGTCTGTCTTGGTGTCTGCCTTTGTGTCTGTCTTGGGTTTTGGTGTCTGTCTCAGTGTCTGTCTTGGTGTCTGTCTTGGTGTCTGTCTTGGTGTCTGTCTTGGTGTCTGTCTTGGTGTCTGTCTCAGTGTCTGTCTTAGTGTCTGTCTCAGTGTCTGCCTCAGTGTCTGTCTCAGTGTCTGCCTTGGTGTCTGTCTTGGTGTCTGTCTCAGTGTCTGTCTTGGTGTCTGTCTTGGGTTTTGGTGTCTGTCTCAGTGTCTGTCCTAGTTCCTGTCTCAGTGCCTGTCTCAGTGCCTGTCTCAGTGTCTGTCTCAGTGCCTGTCTCAGTGCCTGTCTCAGTGCCTGTCTCAGTGCCTGTCTCAGTGCCTGTCTCAGTGCCTGTCTCAGTGCCTGTCTCAGTGCCTGTCTCAGTGCCTGTCTCAGTGCCTGTCTCAGTGCCTGTCTCAGTGCCTGTCTTAATGTCTGAGTGTCATAGAAAGCCCTCACCTGTCGCTTTGCCCTGGGTAAAGGCGGCGTAAAGGTGACGCTGCTATCATCGTGCAGCCCTTTCAACACGCCGGCAGGTAGGGAGACAACGCAGCAATGCCGAGCTTTGAAGACTTGACCGTCTTGGCTTCGGACAGAAACCGGACGTCCGGCTGTCCAGTCAATTGCTCGGACAGGACAGGACAGACGAATGTCCAAACCTTTGGATAGGAAGTCTGTGATGGCCGAGAAACCGCTTACCTGAGGTTTTACAGATTTGGAGAGTTGTACGTATTGATGTGAGCCAAAATACTCTGTTGAAATCCATTCTGATGCTTCCCGGACAAGTGAGTCCTTCAGAGATTCTTTAGGAAGGAGGGAAAGCCCCGAATTCTTTAGGAAGGAGGGAAGTCCCGAATTCTTTAGGAAGGAGGGAAGTCCCGAATTCTTTAGGAAGGAGGGAAAGCCCCGAATTCTTTAGGAAAGAGGGAAAGCCCCGAATTCTTTAGGAAGGAGGGAAAGCCCCGAATTCTTTAGGAAAGAGGGAAAGCCCCGAATTCTTTAGGAAAGAGGGAAAGC
Organism: Macrostomum lignano; assembly: GCA_002269645.1. Lineage (NCBI taxonomy): Eukaryota > Metazoa > Platyhelminthes > Macrostomidae > Macrostomum > Macrostomum lignano. The sequence continues at coordinate 419,564 of NIVC01000211.1, read as the reverse complement.
CCCGAATTCTTTAGGAAAGAGGGAAAGCCCCGAATTCTTTAGGAAAGAGGGAAAGCCCCGAATTCTTTAGGAAAAAAGGGAAAGCCCCGAATTCTTTAGGAAAGAGGGAAAGCCCCGAATTCTTTAGGAAGGAGGGAAAGCCCCGAATTCTTTAGGAAAAAAGGGAAAGCCCCGAATTCTTTAAGAAAGAGGGAAAGCCCCGAATTCTTTAGGGAACATAGAAATCCCCTGATTCCTCATCGAACAGGGAAATCCCCTGATTCCTCAGCGAACAGGGAAATCCCCTGATTCCTCAGCGAACGGGGAAATCCTCCAATTTCTAAGGGAACAGGGAAATCCTCCAATTTCTAAGTGAACAGGGAAATCCTCCAATTTCTAAGTGAACAGGGAAATCCTCCAATTTTAAGTGAACGGGGAAATCCTCCAATTTCTAAGGAACAGGGAAATCCTCCAATTTCTAAGTGAACAGGGAAATCCTCCAATTTCTAAGTGAACAGGGAAATCCTCCAATTTTAAGTGAACGGGGAAATCCTCCAATTTCTAAGGAACAGGGAAATCCTCCAATTTCTAAGTGAACAGGGAAATCCTCCAATTTCTAAGGGAACAGGGAAATCCTCCAATTTCTAAGGAACAGGGAAATCCTCCAATTTTAAGTGAACGGGAAATCCTCCAATTTCTAAGTGAACAGGGAAATCCTCCAATTTCTAAGGGAACAGGGAAATCCTCCAATTTCTAAGTGAACGGGGAAATCCTCCAATTTCTAAGGGAACAGGGAAATCCTCCAATTTCTAAGTGAACAGGGAAATCCTCCAATTTCTAAGGGAACAGGGAAATCCTCCAATTTCTAAGGAACAGGGAAATCCTCCAATTTCTAAGGAACAGGGAAATCCTCCAATTTTAAGTGAACGGGGAAATCCTCCAATTTCTAAGTGAACAGGGAAATCCTCCAATTTCTAAGGGAACAGGGAAATCCTCCAATTTCTAAGTGAACGGGAAATCCTCCAATTTCTAAGTGAACAGGGAAATCCTCCAATTTCTAAGTGAACAGGGAAATCCTCCAATTTCTAAGTGAACAGGGAAATCCTCCAATTTTTAAGTGAACGGGGAAATCCTCCAATTTCTAAGGGAACAGGGAAATCCTCCAATTTCTAAGTGAACAGGGAAATCCTCTAATTTCTAAGGGAACAGGGAAATCCTCCAATTTTTAAGTGAACGGGGAAATCCTCCAATTTCTAAGGAACAGGGAAATCCTCCAATTTCTAAGGAACAGGGAAATCCTCCAATTTCTAAGTGAACAGGGAAATCCTCCAATTTCTAAGGAACAGGGAAATCCTCCAATTTCTAAGGAACAGGGAAATCCTCCAATTTCTAAGTGAACAGGGAAATCCTCCAATTTCTAAGTGAACAGGGAAATCCTCCAATTTCTAAGTGAACAGGGAAATCCTCCAATTTCTAAGTGAACAGGGAAATCCTCCAATTTCTAAGTGAACAGGGAAATCCTCCAATTTCTAAGTGAACAGGGAAATCCTCCAATTTCTAAGGGAACAGGGAAATCCTCCAATTTCTAAGTGAACAGGGAAATCCTCCAATTTCTAAGTGAACAGGGAAATCCTCCAATTTCTAAGTGAACAGGGAAATCCTCCAATTTCTAAGTGAACAGGGAAATCCTCCAATTTCTAAGGGAACAGGGAAATCCTCCAATTTCTAAGGGAACAGGGAAATCCTCCATTTTATAAGTGAACAGGGAAATCCCTTAAACTCCCCAGAGACCAAATCTTTATACGCGGCACTCACAACAAGCCTATCCTCGTGTCGCTGCTTGGGCTTAACAGCCACGCAAATCTCAGGCTTACTCGCTGACCGCAGCTTATCTCGCAGATATTGCACAAACCGTTCCCTCTCGCCCGCAGGCGGATAATCCGGATCAGTGTGATAGGCCAGCGCTAGATAAGCATCGTAGCCAATCAGACTGACTTCGCTAGCCGGCAGTCGATGAAACGGATTCACGTAGGCAATTAGGCGAGCGCACAGTGAGCTGAAGATTCCTTGCTCAAGTGGCGTCAATAACTGGTTTGGTCGGCGGCCGTTTTGACAGTGCATCTTTAGTATGGCGCTGAAATCAGGTAACTTACAAAGTTATAGATATGAAATGTTATTAAATTTCTTAAATTAAAAATGATCTTAAATTCAAATGCAATTGGGAGCACTTGATAAAACAATTTCTATTTGTCTACCTTATGGAGAAAGGTAAAGCTATCATATAATGTGTAGTATATATTCATCTCTTTAACCCCTCGTAGATTGCACACCATTGGCGGCAATATGGGCACCTATTAGGTAGTTAGGTAGGTAGGTAGGTAAGCAGATATGTAAGGAGGTAGTAGTTACGTAGGTAGGTAGGTCGATAGGTAGGTAGGTAGGTAGATAGGTAGGTAGGTAGGTAGATAGGTAGGTAGGTAGGTAGACAGAGAGGTAGGTAGATGGACACGTAGGTAGATCGATAGGTAGATACGCAGGTAGGTAGACAGGCAGGTAGATAGGTAGATCGGTAGGTAGATAGGTAAGTGGATAGGTAGGGAGATACGCAGGTAGGCAGATAGGTAGGTAGGTAGATAGATAGGTAAGGGGTTGTAGCCTAGTGGTGAGAGCGGCGGACTCACAACTGAAAGGTCGGGGGTTCGATTCCTGACCCACTCGGAACAATTTGTGTCCTTGAGTAAGACACCTAACTATGCATTGCTTCAGTTCACCCAGCTGTAAAATGGGTGCCAGCATTAAGATCTGAAGATCATGACTGAATAGAACACTACATCCTAAAAAAACGTTCAGAACTCACCGAGTCGAAGCGCGAAACACGGACTGTAGCGGCACCCAAGCGGGATTTCTCAGCCTCCTAACCGAGGCCAAGCAGTGCATCAGGCACTGATCAAACAGAAAGCAGACATCAGCCACAGTTTCCAATGGAATCTCATTGCCACTGTCCAAATCTCGCCAGACGGCCACTTCGGCTGACTCCCAGCCGCGATATTTGTCGCCCAGATCGGCTGGGGCTACGCAGGTTTGCACTTTTAAATGCCTGTGGATTGATTGTTAAAATGTAAAATTGATGAAATATTGAGGACAAAGCCAAGTATTCCACACACGACTATATTCCTACAACTATTTTGGAAATACGAACATAAGTGTTGTTAGCACTCATTTTGGCGCCGCAGTAACTCATTTTGGCGCCGCAGTAACTCATTTTGGCGCCGCAGTAAGTCATTTTGGCGCCGCAGGCACTCATTTTGGCGCCGCGGGCACTCATTTTGGCGCCGCAGGCACTCATTTTGGCGCTGCAGGCACTCATTTTAGCGCTGCAGGCACTCATTTTGGCGCTGCAGGCACTCATTTTGGCGCCGCAGGCACTCATTTTGGCGCCGCGGGCACTCATTTTGGCGCCGCAGGCACTCATTTTGGCGCTGCAGGCACTCATTTTAGCGCTGCAGGCACTCATTTTGGCGCTGCAGGCACTCATTTTGGCGCTGCAGGCACTCATTTTGGCGCCGCAGGCACTCATTTTAGCGCTGCAGGCACTCATTTTAGCGCTGCAGGCACTCATTTTGGCGCCGCAGGCACTCATTTTGGCGCCGCAGGCACTCATTTTGGCGCTGCAGGCACTCATTTTAGCGCTGCAGGCACTCATTTTGGCGCTGCAGGCACTCATTTTGGCGCCGCAGGCACTCATTTTGGCGCCGCAGGCACTCATTTTGGCGCTGCAGGCACTCATTTTAGCGCTGCTGGCACTCATTTTGGCACCGCAGGCACTCATTTTAGCGCTGCAGGCACTCATTTTGGCGCCACAGGCATTTATTTTGGCGCCGCAGGCACTCATTTTAGCCCCGCAGGCATTTATTTTGGCGCCGCAGGCACTCATTTTAGCGCTAAAAACATACTTTAGCGCTGACAGCGCTATATTTTGGCGCCCTGAAGCAAAATTTCAACTTCCACAACGGGTCACAAGGTGAGGTCGAGGTGGGGCTATGGAGCCAAAGCAAAGGCATGCCCCCCATACCTTTTACTGGGAGCATGTCCCCCATGTGCCCCGCTGCTCATATGGGGTGTACAGAGCGGCCTTTGAATTTCCACTCCTGTCAGGCAAATTACCCTCTTTGTGCCTTGTGGGTTGGCTCTCATGGGTTTTGAATCACACGACAGGAGTCTAAGAAATGGACGGAATTGTTTCAGCGCCGGGTGATAGGAAGACGTAACCGAAAACCCACAAACCAACCCAGCGAATATTTATTTACAGAGCTAACCAATGAAGTAATCAACTACAAGACCCGCACATCACCCACCTAGCCAAATGAAACAGCGGCTGTTCCAGCTGAGAATTTGAGCAGCCATGCAAATAGTTGGCACCCAAATCAACTGAAACGGATGGCAGACCGTGCTCTGCGCTAGCTGGCAGTTCGATAGTGTGAATCCTGCCACCAATCCGATCTCGAGCCTCGAGTACAACGCATCTCAGACCGGCTTTGTGCAGCATCTGAGCAGCCGCTAAACCGGACACTCCGGCACCAATGATAATCACATCGAACAGAGCCTGGTCTTCATGAGACTCTGGCCCTACAGAGCTACAATCTAAACTATTCGGAAATGTCACTAACGACTGTTTCGATGTAGAAGCAGTTGATGATGCTGTCGAAGATGATGAAGAGGATGGAGAAGGCAACACGGAGGCTGGGACAGAGATTAAGGAAGATTCTATCGATGTATCTCCATCACTGGATCCTTCGGCTGTTGGAGAATCAAAACCGGAGACTGTATTGGCATTAGAGCCGGCTTCAGCATCCATATTTTCCGTTGCAGTAGCATCATTATCGGTAGCTTTAGAAGACAGCTCTTCATTGGCAGCAGAGTCTGATAGCGTGCTTAAATCCTGACGATGTGAACTCTTCTCGTCTTCTACAGAGTCGAAGTTAGTGCAGCTGCCAACCATCTGCAGTCTTTAGAGTTTTTTATATTAATTATCTTTTATATTGCTACAATCTGGTGACTATTAATAATGCTTTTAAGAAATCTGATATAAACATGCAAAAAAATGAACAAAGATTCTATATTAAAGTTACTCAGAAAGTATATAAAAGTATGCACTTTAAAAATCTAAGCTTCTTATGCAATAGAGATCCAATGGTATTCGAAATCTTTAAAATAACATTTTGAAATTTTATTGATGATAAATTTTGCTTACCTTGTTTGAATTGATTGAAAATAGTAGATGTTATTATAGTGTTTAAACAAAGTAATTTTATGGAGCGTTTAGCCTGATGAATAAAAAATAAAAATTACTATTATTTTCATTTGTGAACTCAGTTTTGTACTAGATAACACCTTTGTAAAGTTGTTCGTTGTAGCTTATTTGATTGACAATATATAATTAACATTGTAACAAGTAAAATACTGCTTAGGCCAATAATGTATATAAGATGCTAGTAAAAGCATGCTACTGAAGCAACAGAGAGTTTTGATGCCATATGCACATTGTTGTTAGGTGGAAGGGGCTAAAGTTAAGATGAATCACTTTCAAGGGAAGCTCTTAAGTCCCTGGGGTTAGGGACTAGGATAGGGCTGGGATTGTAGAGGCTAAATTTAAGATGAATGTTTTCACTTTCATTATGTGGGGAGCTCTTAAGTCCTTAGAATAGAATTGAGGACTCAAGCAACAAAGACATTTTTTGACACTATTGCACATTGGCATTGAAATGGGGGGGTTAAAGTCAAGACATGTTTTTATTATCAATGGGCCTACAAAGGGAGCTCTTAAGTACCTGAAGTCAGGGACTCAAACAATATTTTGACAGCATATGCACTTTGTGGTTGGGATAGTAAGGGCTTAAGTTAAGATTAACAAAGCCAATAGAGAAGAGGATAGAAAAGGGGACAGAGAAGAGAATATTGCTATTTGCCATTGGACTAGCCTATGCAGTCCCTACAGCTTGAATAGCAGCATTTCAAGTAATAGCTCAAGGCAACGGACCTATAACCAGATAATATGGCTAGCCAGTCAAAGTTTTCAACTTTTCATCTACACAGTAGGTCAGAAACCTATATCAAGCACACCTTTGTGAAAAGTGCAACATTGGTTTTGCTGCCTAGACTCATGTGAACCTGCAAAACTGTGTATACAGGATAGCCATATACATTGTGTCTAGCTAATACAATACATCTATCAGGGTCCAGGTCTTAGCATTGTATAACAGTTATAAAAAGCTTATTAGCTATGGATATGGATATAGATAAGCTATGGGAAAGATTTTGAGACATGGCTATAGATATAGAAAAAATGGTTATGGCAAAGCTACTATATAGCATCATTCCACTTTTACCAAAAATACTACTCAAATTTTACATAAACAATGTTCAACTATTTTATTACAATTGTAAGAAATTTTTAGCCTTAATCTTGAATGACATGCAATTATATTTATATTTTGCTTTTTTAGCAAAGCAATCATATAGAAAGGAAAAAGAAAAAGAGAAAATAGCAAAGATAAGGAAAATAGAGAAGATAAAAAATAGAAAAGAAAGTAGCAAAATAAAAAGAAAACATTAAAGTAAAAAAGAAGAGATAAAAATGGAAAAAGAGAAGACAATAGAAAGGAGAAAAGGAGAAAAAATGAAGAAAAGAGACTCTAGAAAAAGAGAACTAAGAAACATAAGCCTTAGGCCTAAGTAGGCCAGATTGATATTATGAAGTTATAAAGTACCTAAGAGCTAGATAGAGGTTTTGAAAACTACAAGGGGCATCCCAAAAGTTCATACAATTGATCTATTTCTACCATAGACAATGCTGTAGTGGCTGCAACTATCAACATAGCCACTAGAAATCTGCTAGAAATTGATCCAAAATAGATATTTGAAGAAATGGCAGAACTTAGTAAAATTCTTTTATTTAGCATCTACCAAATTCTTACAGAGGACTAGGAGTTGCTAGTATCAATGCCTGAACAAGCTTTTCAATGAGATCATCTGACTTCTAAAACACCTGGGTGATTCAAGTGTTATAGATGGCATTTCTAAGTTTTCTAAGCACTGAGAAAGCCATTATATTAATTGGATCCTATTTTGACTCCCTATGAAAAATCAATAGTTTTGTTGTGATATCAGTCCAAACTGTAGCATGATTGGAAAAACTTTTAGGATAGCCTTTGTATAAGACCTATGGGCCACAATTTGCTTATCCCTATCTAATCTTAGATATTATAATAACTAAATTATTAGACTAATCAATTATAAAGCAAGAACTAAGCCTATATAAATGGGATAATAAACTATATTTCTTGGAATATTTAGAGATTAGGCCTAGTTTATAGAGATGATTATATTGTATAGAACTGTTAAATTTGCCTAAAAAATCATTATAAATATAGAAAACTTGCATTTTAGCCCAAAATGACTAGGCCTATTTTTTGTAGGAGGCAGACCTAATATATAAATCTTTCTATGTTTTGCATTTCTTATAGAAATTCTAGGCCTAGGGTAATTCAAATCTATATACACAAAAAGAAAACTAGGGGCCTATACATGGTCTAATTAGTTTGATTTATTTTTTTACATATATGATTTATTCATCTTTTGATAGATATTTTCAAATAGGAACAAAACAAAAATCCTAACAAACTTGTCACCAAAACAACTTGTCATCTAAATGACTAGTAGGCCTACCCATGCTAGGTACCAAAAGCATAGAGTACCAAAAAGCATAGGTACTGAGGTGCCAAAAGGCATAGAAACCTAGATTTAGATCTAGGGGATTCTAGGCTTACTACTATAACATTCATTTTCATAATTATTAATAATAAATAAAGCTTTAGAAAATTAGATTCAATGTTAAGTCAATTTTTTACATAATAAAACTCAATTAATTAGGCCTATTTATCATAAAAATGTCCTATAGGCCTAAGTATAGGCTATAAGGCTATCTAAAACCATAGGCTTATATAGAATGGAATAGCTCAGCAGCTGCAGCCTTAGCTCATTGGTTTTTGAATTATATTTTATAATTCTTAGCTGACTGTGTTAACAATATTATATAAAACTAGGAGATACGCATTTAACAACCCAGCTGGTGCCTGGTTCTGGTTGTTTGTTTGTCTGCCCACTTAGCTTTAGATAAAAGATGTAACACAAATTAAGTCTAATAATAGAGATGATAAAATATTAAGGCAGTGCTTATCCCCACGGTACCGTAGGAATAATTTTTGTCTTATTCCAACGGTACCATGCGAATAATTTTCTGCTTATCCGCACGGCACACTGAGGAGATAGCTGCCCTATCTTCTACAGGGTGCCAGTCGGGTCGTTCGCAAATTCTAGGAGGAGCAAACATTTTAACAATTTTCCGAACATTTACTATTGTTACTGCCATATTCAAAATAATAGGACACTTTTATCTGTGAATAAAGATAATTTTTGGGTTGAACTTTATCATGCAAAAGTGTTTTTAATCATCTGGCGGTATTAAGCGATAATTAGCGATGAAAAAATTCAAATTCAATCATTTCACCGATGTTAATTTTTGATACTACAAGATGTCTGTAGCTAAAACAAGTTGTTGTTGTGTTGAAACCTTGCTATATTACATTTAAAATGAAAGCTTATATAAATTTAATTTAAGAATTTTTCAAAGCTCAATAAACTGCACTATAAATGATTTTATAGACGCTTAACTGGACGCCTAGCATTTCCGGTGGGATAGCCTCTTTGCGTCTCACAAAATGTATTTTTCAGCTGACGTCTAGAATGTGCGCTTAAAATGATACATTTTGATGCAGATAATTAGAAAAACATGTCTTATTATCTTTTTGTAAAAAATTGTTATGAAATAGAGCACTATTATTGATAAAAATAATTAAAAGCAACCATGCATCGCAATTAACTCCTACTTTGAAGCACAAAATAAATATCCTGTAACCACACTAGCATTCTCCATGGAGCACCTTTTGAGCTGAAATTTTACACAGATATCCAGTAAAGTAAACTGAGCAAATGATTTTTTTTGTTTTTGAAAATACTTCAATTTGGCTATGTATCAGTTAGTTCATTGGACATATTTATTATATTTTTATTAAAATCCTTGTAACCAAGCTACAGAGAAACATGTGCAAAACTGGACCTTGAAATTTGACCTGAATGATCAGCAAATGTGTATCTCGAAATGATTTTTTTTGTTTTCATCAAGTCATTCTATGCTAATTTTTTCTGAAGGGAAAGATACCATATATTTAGAGTCAATAGGGGAAGCATTTAGACTTATTCAATAGTCATTAAAATTGCAACTATATTATTATAATATAGTAATACTATTATACATGTATTATATAGTAATATTAACTTCTAAGATGCCCTTATAAATTTAAGTAAAGACAACAGGCCTTAATTAATTAATCAGCATTTTGAAGAAACTGACCTTATACAGATGGGCCCCAAGCTAAGAAATGAATGTAGAGCTTATTTCGTGTAAGGTATAAAAATCAATTTATTATAATAATAAATACTCCTAATAAATTGGTTAAATAAGTTATTTACCTTGAATTAATTTAATTTAATAATTAAATATATAAATTTGTTTCACTTCTTACTGCATTTAAATAGAGTACCTCTCTACTATACTATAGAAGTATAGTAAAAGTATGGTAAAAAAGTATAGTAAAAAATTTTCTTTGGTTTAATCCCAGCTTGCCTCAGTTTTTTTGTCTTAATACGAGCTAGATAGAAAGTGTTGATTAATTTGCTCCATCACCTTTTGCCACGGAAACAGCACATGTCGGACATGCAACACTCTTCCTGATCCCTGGATCCAAGATGACTGCTTCTGCTTCTTCAATGCTTGAAAACTGAGCTCATGGAGCTTTAGGTTATGCTGTCAGAGTGCTGCTGCCGGTGCTGTGTGTGTATGTGTGTGTCTTCTGTGGGTAGGTTCCCTGTCCCTCAGTTTAGCCACTGTTGTGGGCTAACTGGAGGAATTGCCGTTGTCGGTGCTGCAGGTGGCACTGCATGGTAGTATTGACGCTGTCAGTGACGCTGGCAAAGGCTTGGACGAAGCTAGGTGCCGTCATTGTCAGAAGGACATGCGTGTGCTGCTTAGACCAGTGCGCACATTCGACTGGACTCGTATCTGGTGCAGTCTGGTGTATTCACTGAGATTGTGTGGATCTGGTGGTCAACCAGGCGAGTGTCGGCCTGGTGGTCAACACGCAGAAGACCGTTGTGCTCTGCGTGCCGGACGACATCGAGGCTGCAATATTTTGCCGAGGCGCTGACGGGCAGGCGACCGAACTCCCGCGATGTCAGCAGTTCGTCTACCTCGGCGGTCTGGTTCCAGACGCTCGCGAGGACCTGCGACGCCGCCGCGGGCTTGCCTGGGCTGCCTTTCGTTCTGTGAGGGCAGTCCTGCAGTCCGAGGCCCTACCGGACCGCCAGAGGGCGGCGCTGTTCCAGGCGGTAATCGAGACCGTCCTGCTGTACAACGCCGAGACCTGGACGCTGACGGACTCACTCGAACAGCAAGTCGGTGCGGCGCACGCTGGTCTGCTGCGCGCCGCCTTCAACATCGGCGTCGAGCGAGTCACCAACGCGGCACTCTATCGCCGCGCTGGCCTGCCACGTCCAAGTGATCTACTGCGCCGTCGGCGACTCCAGCTCGCAGGCCATCTCATCCGCGCCGAGTCGTACTGCCCACAGCCGGTGCAGGAGGTGCTGCTGCTCACGCTGCAGGCACCCTACCGGCGAGGTCAAGCGCGAACTCGGCGTTATGTCGACTGTCTGCTGGCTGACGCCGGCGCCCCGGACACTGCCGGTGGCGCGGCCTTTGTTCGCGCCCAAGCCATGAAGCGCGCCCTGTGACGCTGACTTTTACCATCATGACAGCGTATTTTGTTGTTGTTGTTGTGGATCTGCCTCCTCGCATCACCTCAACCAGGCTCAATTTCTTTTGTAGAATTTTCGTGCGCTGCTTAACTGCATCTTGTGCCTGCTGAGTGATGCCAAGAATTGTGCCACACAATAATTTGGCCCATAAACTACTCGTATATCCTAATACTAAAACTGACGCGATTTGTCTGTCTTTATACATATGTATGCACAGCACACACACACGCAGTTCATTCATATTAAATGTACTAGTTAATGGAATTCTCATCTCATGAGCTCTAGTCTATGGACAAACCTGAAATTACTAGAATATCTAGATAGATCTAAACTTCTTTGAGCAGCGCGCTGCGCTGCGATCAAAATACATGTAGATTCCTTAGCGCAACTAATTAATAGTGTAGTACAGTCTACAGCCTGAAGTAGCCTGTGTAAGATGCGGAGGGATGATTTTTGCATAGGAAGCCACTACGGTAAGGTTGATGGAACTATGGGGAGGTGAGAGATTCAAAGCGAGGGACGGAAGCCATGCATAGTTCGATCATAAGTTTAATTTTTGCATGAGTCTGGGGATGCATTAACGAGAGGCGGACGAGAGCATAGAAATAAAGCGGGCTAAAAAATATTAATACACAAAATTACATGTGCTAGCTAGTAATTTCAGAATGGTCAGCGACTCCTCCGATTTGTATCCGCGACCGCGTGCCCACAAATCCCCCGGCAGACCCTGTCGCAGTTGGTGGTTGTGCACAGAATACAATGTTAATTTTCGAGCTTCTCTGCAAAAAATGCGTGATGCACTCAATATGCGTGCTATAGTCTACTTCTTTGATTAGATGGCTGGGTTTTGCCTTTTCACTTGTGATCATCAAAAGCTTGGGCGTCATTGCTACTGGTGTTTCAGTGTGCGCATTATGTCTGGTTATCATATTATGTGCATGTGCAGTGTCTTTTACCTACATTTTTGTTTGTCTCTGTTTCCTGCATGCTCTTTCCATTTTTACACCTCGCACATCCTCATTTTTCTCAATTAACAAGTGAAATCTTTTCTTAAAGACTAATTGCTATTTTAGTTAAGCTAGTAGGTTTTTGGTAATTAAATAATTCAATTTTGTCTATTTTCCAAAAAGTTTCAAAAAATGAATTAATTAAAATAAATTTGAATTATTTTAAGTTATTTGGAGTAAAATGTCTAATAAGTAACTATAATTTTTTATTTTAAGTACATGTAGCTTTGGTATAAGTATTAATGTAATAAGTACTTAAAGTAAAATCAAGCAAGTTATAGTTTTCAGAAATTATGCTACAAATAATCAAATATATACTAGTATCCGAATTCCTTTATTAAGGAACATGCAGTCGATATTAAATCCACAATGTGCTTTTTGGTGTTCAAGGATAGTTCCCTGACTTTTTCTACTATTAGTTAGATTTTATTATATTTAATGTAAAAATGAAAACAATTCTATTAACCATAAAAATGAACATTCTTTATTTGTCGAATCATCTTAACTTTGAAAAGATACATAGTGAAAACTTGATTTTTAATTCAACCTTTCAAGACTTATTTAGACTTCTTAATTCAGTGATTAGTTAAACTGATCGAAGTCCTTTCGAGTGCATGCTATAATAATTTCGCACTTTTTCGCACACGATAATTTTAAATGTCTGGGATTTAGAGCAGAGTAACAAAATGCTGTGCTCAAAAACATTTCCTTTGTCAATTTCTTGTTCTTTTATTTTTGCAAAAGAAATTTAACTGCATATTTAAAATAAAAATAGAAGAAAATTTTATTTTCTCTTTAATATTTTTGTCGTTTATTTTCCGCAACAAAGAATAACAAATAGCCTTGATTTCTTGTCAATTTCAAGTTTTCTTGTGGTTTTAGTAGCAGCTTCTTACAGAAATTGTCGAAAGAATTTTTTTTGTACGATTATTGGTCGATGTATAAACTTTTTTTGCAATAACAAAAAGTTGTGACCTAGCTTTGAGAACGACCCAGTCAATTCGTCTGCCGGGTAAATCTCAAATTGAAATATACGTAAGTTATAAACAAATTTTTTCTTTCAGCATGAATTTAATTGTTAAACCAGAAGTATTTGTACATAAATTGAACTTTTATTTATAAAAAACTGATTGAAAAATGTGTCTTTAAACTTTTAGCCAGAGCTTATGCTTTTATCGTGGCGATAGCGACCGAAAACCACCCGAGTGGCATCGATAAAAACCCGGACTAAAGGTACAAAAACGAGTGCATAAGATCGGGTAAATGCCATGTCATATGCCACGGTGACATGTCTTCTACCCAATTAAAAGCGGGCTTGTGTATAAATCCAATGAACTAATTTCGGCGCATAATTAAAATCGTTATTTTGCTGCTTTTAATATAGATCGATGGATTAGTTCAAACAGTGGAAAGAAGTTTCATTGATACTGCAATATTACTAGTTGCATTGCAAAGTGTAGAGTATTTAAATCAGAATGAGAACTGTTATCAGGGAACTGTCTATTTATAATACCTTTAAACATTTAATAAAAGAAGGCCTAACCATCTATACAGGCCTATTATGTAGGGTATACTGTATATAGATCTTTTTAATTTATAAAGACCTATCTTTGTTCATTTATTTTTAATCAATGCTAAGCCTCCACTATAATTATATGTTATTAAAATATATCATTATAAAATAGTTGGGCCCTATACTAGCTAGGGTTATACTTAGAGCTTGCAAATTTATATCAAATTTATATCCAACATTTTTCTAATCCTGATCTTTTTAGAAATTTAGCTTTTCTTTAGCTTAGTAAGTTAGTATTTTTAGAATAGATATAATTTTTTAGCCTTTATATATTTTTTTCAATTTAGTTTCTTTTCTAGCTAAATTCCTTATTTGAATTTTTAGTTTAAATTAATCTTTAAAAGCTACTTTATCCTTAAGCCTAGCCTTAATTTGTCTAACAATATAGCTTTCCCTTATCTTAATCATAATCCTTTAAAGAATCTAGTAGCTCTATAACCCTAATCCTTTAAGTAATCTATCCTCTCTCTTATCTTAATCATCTAAGAAATTTAGCCACTTTCCTATCTCAATCCTCTAGGAATTTAGCTGCTTTCTTATCTAAATCTTCTAGGGCATCTAGCCACTCCCAATTCCCAATCTTCTGGGGAATTCAGCCACCCTCCCTTCTCAATCCTCTAGGGAATCCAGCTGCTTTCTTATCCAGATCTTCTAAGGAATCCAGGCACTCCCCTTTCCCAATCCTCTGAATAATCTAGCTGCTTTCTTATCCAAATCCTTTAGGGAATCCAGCCACTTCTCTTTCCCAATCCTCTAGAAAATCCAGCCACTCCATTTTCCCAATCCTCTAGGAAATTTAGCTGCTTTTTTATCCAAATCCTCTAGAGAATCTAGCCACTCCTCTTTCCTAATCCTCTAGGGAATATAGCCCCTCCTCTTTACAAACCCTCTGCGGAATCTAGCCAATCCCCTTTCCTAATCCTTTGGGGAATCTAGCCACTCCCCTTCCCAATACTCTAGGGAATTTAGCTGCTTTCTTATCCAAATCCTCTAGGGAATCTAGCCACTCCCCTTTACAAATCTTTTAGGGAATCCAGCCACTCCCCATTCCCAATCCTCTGGGGAATCTAGCCACTCCCCTTTCCTAATCCTCTGGGGAATCCAGCCACTCCCCTTTCCTAATCCTCTGGGGAATCTAGCCACTCACCTTTCCTAATCCTTTGGGGAATCCAGCCACTCCCCTTTCCTAATCCTCTGGGGAATCCAGCCACTCCCCTTTCCTAATCCTTTGGGGAATCCAATCCAGCCACTCCCCATTCCCAATCCTCTGGGGAATCCAATCCAGCCACTCCCCTTTCCCAATCCTCTAGAAAATCCAGCCACTCCATTTTCCCAATCCTCTAGGAAATTTAGCTGCTTTTTTATCCAAATCCTCTAGAGAATCTAGCCACTCCCCTTTACAAATCTTTTAGGGAATCCAGCCACTCCCCTTTCCTAATCCTCTGGGGAATCCAGCCACTCACCTTTCCTAATCCTCTGGGGAATCCAGCCACTCACCTTTCCTAATCCTTTGGGGAATCTAGCCACTCCATTTTCCCAATCCTCTAGGAAATTTAGCTGCTTTTTTATCCAAATCCTCAAGAGAATCTAGCCACTCCCCTTTACAAATCTTTTAGGGAATCCAGCCACTCCCCTTTCCTAATCCTCTGGGGAATCCAGCCACTCACCTTTCCTAATCCTCTGGGGAATCCAGCCACTCACCTTTCCTAATCCTCTGGGGAATCCAGCCACTCCCCTTTCCCAATCCTCTGGGGAATCTAGCCACTCCCCTTTCCCAATCCTCTGGGGAATCCAGCCACTCCCCTTTCCCAATCCTCTGGGGAATCCAGCCACTCCCCTTTCCTAATCCTCTGGGGAATCCACCCACTTCTCTTTCCCAATCCTCTGGGGAATTTAGCTGCTTTCTTATCCAAATCCTCTAGGGAATCTAGCCACTCCCCTTTACAAATCTTTTAGGGAATCCAGCCACTCCCCATTCCCAATCCTCTGGGGAATCCAGCCACTCCCCTTTCCAAATCCTCTAGGGAATCTAGCCACTCCCCTTTACAAATCTTCTAAGGAATCCACCCACTTCTCTTTCCCAATCCTCGGGGGAATTTAGCTGCTTTCTTATCCAAATCCTCTGGGGAATCCAGCCACTCCCCTCTCCTAATCCTCTGGGGAATCCAGCCACTCCCCTCTCCTAATCCTCTGGGGAATCCAGCCACTTCTCTTTCCCAATCCTCTGGGGAATTTATCTGCTTTCTTATCCAAATCCTCTGGGGAATCCAGCCACTCCCCATTCCCAATCCTCTGGGGAATCCAGCCACTCCCCTTTCCAAATCCTCTAGGGAATCTAGCCACTCCCCTTTACAAATCCTCTGGGGAATCCAGCCACGCCCCTTTCCTAATCCTCTGGGGAATCCAGCCACTCCCCTTTCCCAATCCTCTGGGGAATCCAGCCACTTCTCTTTCCCAATCCTCTGGGGAATCCAGCCACTCCCCTTTCCCAATCCTTTGAGGAATCAAGCCTCTCTCCCATCCCATTCCTCCAGGGAATTCAGCCACTCTTTACCCAATCCTCTGGGGAATCCAGCCACTTCTCTTTCCCAATCCTCTAGGGAATCCAGCCACTCCCCATTCCCAATCCTCTGGGGAATCCAGCCACTCTTTACCCAATCCTCTAGGGAATCCAGCCGCTCCCCTTTTCCAATCCTCTGGGGAATCCAGCCACTCTCCTTTCCTAATCCTTTGGGGAATCCAGCCACTCCCCTTTCCTAATCCTCTGGGGAATCCAGCCACTCCCCTTTCCTAATCCTCTGGGGAATCCAGCCACTTCTCTTTCCCAATCCTCTGGGGAATCCAGCCACTCCCCTTTCCCAATCCTCTAGGGAATCCAGTCAGTCCCCTTTCCCAATCCTTTGAGGAATCAAGCCTCTCTCCCATCCCATTCCTCCAGGGAATTCAGCCACTCTCCTATCGTAATCCTTTGGGAGAATCAAACGTCTAACAATTATATTCCTTATCTCCATCCTTTTATATTTCCACTTTCCTTTTTATTCATTTAAGGAAATCATGTTTTATAATAATTGTATGGTTTATTTGTCTTCAATTCAATTTTCTGCTATTTTTAAGCATGAAAAAAAAGTGCCGAAGTTTTCGTTCGCGCCCAAGAAAGACCAGTGCCTGGTCCATGTTTTTGAAGACAATGGGAACAAGTAAGATTTTGTTTGGCTTTTTTGCTTTGAACTTCAGTGTTTGTTTCTTTTTCGTAAGTTATACTTTTTTGTTTTAAATGGAGTAATGATCTACAATTATTTCGGATAATTTTTTCAGATAACTTTTCCAAGGAACGCATGGCTTTTTTAAGCGACAAATTTAAAAGTCTAACTGCTGAAGAAAAATCTGTGTACGAACGTGCTGCACGAGAAAAAGTTCAGCAAACTCCCTCGGTGCATACATTGGAGGATTTGGTAACTACATTGAATTGCATACTGTGCACCAAAGTTTAATTTTAAATTTTGTACTTGTCCAGACTGACAGACTGTGTGGTAGTACCGCCTGAGCGTAAATGAATAAATTCGCTTAATCACTTGCAGGCACGTCTAATGTTTGCCGACTATCATATCATTATTATCACGAAGAGTCGCAGCGGCTCCAATATTCGCACTTGTGCTTCTCCTGAAGTCGCAGGAATTTTAAATGACAATATTGGAGTTCTTCAAGTAAGCTAATGTTTCTTGTCATGCAATTGTTTTGATGCAATTACATACAATTGCAATTTTGAGATAAAAGGCCTTAAAGCTTAATAGATGTAATGACTAATGTAATGTAATGGTATTTGTTCTCTACCATTGCAGAAATTTGAATTACTTTCCACCGGACTAGCACAGTCGTCGGCTCAAAAACCGACGGTTGAGCATATGCGTAAAGAAGTTCGCGCATCTGTTCGCATGGCATATGGTGAATTAATTATGTATTTTTTTCATAGTATTTTTCAGACCCACTTGTGCTAAATTTTAGATAATTTAAGTCTAAAGGGAAAGAGAAAATCTCACATTTAGGTCTGTAGGTTGCTTTTTTATTTTTTTATCAAAGGCAGGGGGGTTGCGTGCACCCTGGCGCACTTTAAGCGACAGAGGCACACAACCGGCGAGAGGCATTGCTGCCCATTCCGCCGACTCCCCTGAGCAGGCATACAAGCGCGCGGATACATACGCAGGCACACACTCACACAGGAGTGTACAGCGGCCCTAACTTTATATTATCGTTAGGCATGTACACTTCACTGCGACTTGGGGGGTTGGCTCTCAAGGTCGTTAATTGCACGAGCAGAGCCAAGCCTTGATTCCAATTCAGCACCAAATTAATGTGACTGCACTTGGAATCGAGCCTGGGTCGCTGGCACACCAGAGCAGCTGCGCTACCGCTGGGCTACGCCCCCCCCCCCACCTGTAGGCTGCTTTAAAAAGTAATCCATTTTTTCAAATTTATATATATTTATACTTATGTATCTGTTTACTTACTTTTTTCACAGCTCAAGCCGGAATGGGCGCCAAGTTGAACTTCAACAACCTCGGCGGCAGTTTTTTTCCGAGTATTAAACGCCCTGCACTAATGAATTACACGGAGCTGCGGGAGTTGTATGATTCGCGGGATAAATTAAAGTTTATTCCCCATCGAGCCAGTGCTGCTGACCTCGGTCATCTCGAGGATAATGCCGTCTCCGATACACCCGTAGAGAATGTTGATGATGCTGTCGGTCATCGTCCTGCCGGTGGCATTGCTACTCTGCCGGGCAGCGCCGTCGGTCATCGTCCTGCCGGTGACATTGCTACTCTGCCGGGCAGCGCCGTCGGTCATCGTCCTGCCGGTGGCATTGCTACTCTGCCGGGCAGCGCCGTCGGTCATCGTCCTGCCGGTGACATTGCTACTCTGCCGGGCAGCGCCGTCGGTCATCGTCCTGCCGGTGACATTGCTACTCTGCCGGGCAGCGCCGTCGGTCATCGTCCTGCCGGTGACATTGCTACTCTGCCGGGCAGCGCCGTCGGTCATCGTCCTGCCGGTGGCATTGCTACTCTGCCGGGCAGCGCCGTCGGTCATCGTCCTGCCGGTGACATTGCTACTCTGCCGGGCAGCGCCGTCGGTCATCGTCCTGCCGGTGGCATTGCTACTCTGCCGGGCAGCGCCGTCGGTCATCGTCCTGCCGGTGGCATTGCTACTCTGCCGGGCAGCGCCGTCGGTCATCGTCCTGCCGGTGACATTGCTACTCTGCCGGGCAGCGCCGTCGGTCATCGTCCTGCCGGTGGCATTGCTACTCTGCCGGGCAGCGCCGTCAGTCATCGTCCTGCCGGTGGCATTGCTACTCTGCCGGGCAGCGCCGTCGGTCATCGTCCTGCCGGTGGCATTGCTACTCTGCCGGGCAGCGCCGTCGGTCATCGTCCTGCCGGTGACATTGCTACTCTGCCAGGCAGCGCCGTCGGTCATCGTCCTGCCGGTGGCATTGCTACTCTGCCGGGCAGCGCCGTCGGTCATCGTCCTGCCGGTGACATTGCTACTCTGCCGGGCAGCGCCGTCGGTCATCGTCCAGCCTTTCGAATTACATATACCGGTCCTCGGCCAGCCGGTGCGGCTGGTCATTCTGCAAACATCAAAGTCGGTAGTACATCACAATCTCAAGTTCTTATTAAAATTTTAAAGTGACCAGGAGAGAAGCGAGAAGTTTCCGAGATGTAATTTGTTTTATGGTTGCAAAAGAATCTGAAAAAATTAAGTGCTTTGAATTCGTACGAGTAGCTCGTATTAAACCACTTGTGAAATATCAAAATAATTGAATTAAATTTATCTCTGCGTAACCATTCGAAAAGGAGCAGGATTTGATTAAATAATATATTGCTAGCAAGCCTATGGCAAAAAATATATATTAGAAGCAAAATCAATTTCTGTCAACGGATGCGCTTATTTTCAAAAGATCAGAGGTGTCCCAGTTTAAATTGCTAGCTTATTTATTCACTGCTTTGAAATTTTACAGTGAAAAAATCAAGGTCTTTTTACCATTTTTACCATCCATTTTCACCATCCATTTTTAATTCAACGGCATACGCCTCAAAATAAGCACCCTTTCTTATACTTTCATGTAGCTCGTAATGCTCGATTCAAATTCGTTCTCATGAGCTACAGTGTTCAATTATAATGCAGGTTTTTTCCTGTACTTTGCTTTTAAAATATATTTACGTGTGCTCTTTGGCGCCTTAAGAATCGGCAGCATTTTAAAAGCGTCGTAAATAAATATTTGTTATAGTTGCGTCCAAATCTTTGAAGACGAAGAATGAGCAACATCTAGACATTTTCCAGCTTGTTGGTGATTCGTTAAATGTGAGGTATTGATACTTTTACTTTCAGTTATTTGAAATATCAGTTATCGTAGATGTTAGTCAGTGCAAATCGAGAGCCAAAAGTTTGCGAGGCGAGACGAAAGTGCCAAGTGCACTGACATACGATACGATTTATTATAAGCGAGGTTCCATAGCAGCCCCTCAACCCAAGGGCTAAAACACCAACAGTGTACATTAAAGTCACGATAGAGCAGAGACGTGCAAAGAGCGTGAGCCCAGACAAAGAGCGCACGCACAGGAATAAAATCACAAACGATACGCGGAGTAAAAGCACACGCCCAACCCCCCACGCAACAGGCCCAACATTTGAAAAAGCAACAATAGGCGAAATCCTAGGCCTTTATTATCTGTATAAAGTTTAGCGTGGCTGATGATGCACTATGAGCACTGAAGATTTTGAAGCTTCCTTGTGTACTTTAAGTAACACCCCGACGGCCAGTAATCCCGCCCGGCTGTCCCCTGTCCTTCCGCCCTCCGCAGGGCCCTACTTCGACTCAACAGTAGAGACATTAGGGCGGTGCCATGCCCTCTTAGGCTATGGCTGTTTTGCCGCGCATCGTTACCTCCAGGGAAAAAATCCGTAGCGAGAAATTATGCCCATTCTGCCCCTGCGGTTGAAAATCCGGAGCACTATTACATATACTCAGCAACAGCTAACCCCCCCCAACTCACGCTGTCACACGGGCACAAAAGTTAAGCAGTCTTTAATTCCCACCACTGGGTTGAGTTGCGCCACCCCCTCCCCAAATCCCCCATGCCGCATTTTGCGCTCGCGTCTGGCGGCGGCAGCCTTCACACATTTCTGAATCACCGATGGCATACAAAACTTTTGGGCCGTGTGACAGCGTGAGTTGGGGGGGGGGGTTTAGCTGTTGCTGAGTATATATACACACTGCTGAGAATTGAAAAGTATATTCCACCTTTAGCTAGTGATCTCAATTTTTCTCTGATCGGAATTGCAAGTAACGCAACTGGCATCACGCGCGGGGAGCGGCATTATTATGTATTTAATGTAATACTACTGCATGGTTTCCTTGGTCATAAATGTCTAGGAAACTGTTTTTGGCAAAAATCGGATCTGTCTCACTTCTCTCCTTTCCGCGGCCCCTTGTTCATCCCCCGGTCGCTTTGTCACCTGTCGCGCTTTGAGGCGCTTATCGAGTTCGAGCCCCGGTTCATTTCTTTTTCCGTTGCCCGACCGCAGTAGTCTTGCCGCCGTAACATTCGCGGCGACCTCGTTCAGAGTTTGTCAGCAAGCGCGGTTTAGTCAGGAGCGGCCAGGGACTCGCTGAACTGTCAGGCCGTAAGTGTCCTCTTCATACACTTCATACCGACGTTTAATTGGTATAACTGTCTTGACGTTAATCTTGGTCCATTTCGCGATCGACCGGCCGCTCACCTCTGTCCAAAGCTTCAATGACCAAACTGTGCATCTTCTTATCTCAAACAGAGTGCAAAATGCTATATCAAACCTGTGTAAATTTCAAGTTAATCGCGAATACACGGGTTAAAGCCTACTATCATTATCAGCCGTTCTATCAGAATAGGATTATCACTCAATCTAGATCTACGAGTATCTGGAATTGTGTTCAACCGTGTTATTCATTTACTTGTATACAGTACCTGCGACATTAGAGAAAGCTTGGTAGGACTCGCCGACCGGCCATAGGCAAATAGGACTCAATGGTTTTAAAATCTTCAATTGTAGGTTTGTCTAGCCTACAACCTAAACTATCCTCTGTATCGCAATATTTTCAAATAGACCGACGCGAAAGGGGGCCATCACAAACTCGAAAAAGAATAGGGTAAGGGGTCAGGGTTAGAGCCTTACCGGACTGTCGAGGAGGCATACACCTCATTGCATCAGAGCGACTGTTGGTCATGGAGCTGCACAATGCTGGATAGCGAACCCTCTCTATCAACCAGGAGCCCGGTGACGATGAAATTGAGTTTAGATTGATGATTTTGTACGTACGAGGGCTGAGTAATAAGTTTCCGGATGTGCATAGTTGAGAGGCGGCTGACAAAATCTGACACCATATAGGTGTCAAGTACATTTATAAAGTACAATGTTTGTAAAGTTTCAGACAAACTGGTCATATATAGCCAGTGCAGCACCCAAACCAAGCTAGAATACCCACCCTTATCTATCGAATTCACAATGGAGCTCAATAGGAGTCATTTTAGAGCAATGATTTATTACGATTTTAAAAGTGGTTTGCGGCAGCAAGAAAGTCTTGAGCGATTGCGAGGATTTTTGGGGATGAAGCACCTTCTAGATCCACCGTTTTTGACTAGTTTGCCGAATTTCGACGTGGCAGGCAGAGTCTGGATGATGAGGAGCGCAGCGGCCAGCCTGTCTCCGCAACGACCGAGGACAGCCTGTCTCCGCAACGACCGAGGACAGCCTGTCTCCGCAACGACCGAGGACAGCCTGTCTCCGCAACGACCGAGGATAATGTTGCTGCTGTCCGGGCCATGGTTGAGAATGATGCCCGAGTGACTGTGGCCCAGATAGAGACAGAGGTGGGCATCTCATCAGGATTCATCAGGACGATCCTATATTCACAGCTCAACCTGAGCAAGATTTCTGCACGCTGGGTGCCTCATCAGCTGGCTCCGGAGCAGGAGGCTCGGGTGACCTGGTGCCGCACCATGCTCGACAGATTCAACGGAGGCAGCTCAAACTTGGTCTGGGATATCGTCAGTGGTGACGAGTCCTGGATCTATAGTTTCAACCCGGAGACTAAGCAGCAGTCGGCCCAGCGGACTCCAGTTAGCGGCACCCCACCATCCAAGCTCGTCGAGATCGCGCAGCGTGGCGAAGCAGATGGTGGCCGTTTTTGTGGCGAAAACCGGTCATCTGGCCACGCGGTTCCACTCGTGCAGCAGCGCACAGTTACCAGTGACTGGTACGCCAACGTTTGCCTGCCAGAAGTGCTGAGCGCTCTCTCCAGGCGTCGCCCAAGGACTCGAGCTCGGGGCATCCTTCTCCATCTCAACAACGCCCCGGCCCACAAGGCTCGACAGGTGGCGGAGTTCCTAGCCGGAGAGCGCATTCAAGAGCTCGGTCATCCACCCTACAGCCCCGACCTGGCCCCCTGCGACTTCTTTGTGCTTCCACAAATCAAGTGCAGGCCATGCGTGGAATCCGCTATGGATCACCAAAGCTGCGTGGACTGGAGGCCTTCACCCTGCATGTGGAGAAGGTGCCTGCTTCAGATTGGTCCAGCTGCTTCAGCAAGTGATTTAGGCGCATGAAAATTTGCATCGAATCTGCTGAAGAGTACTTTGAAAAGATGTAACTGTTTTTTTCTCTAACTATTTCTGTCTGGGCACATCCGGAAACTTATTGTTCGGGGGGGGGGTTCTAACTTCATTTGCTGAGTGTCCATATCGATTGACAAAATGCTGTCAGCGTGGGTGCGTAGCCTGCAGACTTACATGTACACTGCATGTACGCTCCTACATGTATTGCAAGTAAGTCATGTAACATTATCTGCATTCAGCCGTATGAAAATTTACACGTACAGCCGATAAGGGTGCGATTAAGGTCCTTGATCATATTGGCAAAAAGGAGCGGACTGTTTCAATGTCGCTTGATCAGTACTCGATCGACATGTTACATGTTACTCGGGCTCCACTTTATGAGCTTAAATTGACAGACCCTTTCTTTCTCAAAAGTTTGCAAATAAGATGCAAAAAACCGTGCACTACGCGAAGGCGAAACTTGAAAAATTTCTCTTGATAAAGTAATTCGTATTTATACTCCTAGTAAAACAGCAGAAATTCGTTGCTTAATGTAATTTAATTAAACATGCATATAGATATTAGTATTTTTTTGTTTAAATTGACACAAAGAAAAACTTACTTGCTCTTTATGTCACGCTTGCTTGTGCGGATCGTTAAATATTACAAGAACAGATGTGTGGTCTGATCTCATCTTGAAAGTAAAAACTATACAAAAGGAGAACAAGAACAAGTAAAAATATACAAAAATAAATTACAGGCATTGAAATGATGCATGAGGCTTTCTCTGCTTTGTCACTTAAAATGAGTAGCACATTACATTGTAGGAAGCGGAAATAAGTCATAATGATGGCAGAAACTGATATCATTTGTGTACATAGGCCAAGTGTAGCTCGTAAGTAATGCTAAGATGGCTCGCATAAATGCGGGGCAGATGGTGAAAAAATGCTCAGCTGATGTGTGGTGAGAGACTGGGACAGTCATTACTATGCATACTTATTTTTTGTACGAAAATGTTTTTAAACCCCGAACCCGGTACCAAAACCCGACCGACCCTGACCCCAATTAATGCAATCAGAACTATCCTTACTTTTCCTGGGGCATCTTAGCATAACTTAGTTAAGTTACTAGACCCCACAAATACAATATAAATCGCAACACTCAGCAAAAAGTTAAGCAATATTGTAGTTCAGTAATTGAACAAACAATTGAATACGACTTTTTTTTACAAATAAGCATGGTTGAAAAGTTATCAAAATGTACCAAAGTTGCTGATGCACTTTAGTTATCAATCAAGTTCGTCCTCCGATGAAGATGAGCCCGAGCAGTCGGAACTTTTGTTGCTGCAGACCTCTGTAATGGGCAACCTAAATGAGTTAAATCGAGCTAGAGAATCTCGTTCCGCATTGACCCGCTGGACTTCTTCTGTTGAGCGAATAGAAGTGGTGAAAATTTCAATAGCCGCAAGCTGCACAGCGAGAGGAAAAGGCCGGATGGTGTGGTTATCAAGACGGGAGTATATCGCCGACGAAGCGTTTTCCAGCTCCTTCAATGTATACTGGCTTCCGCTGGATTCGAGCACTTTCTTCATTTCTGTGCGTAGTACATCAACTTTGCGCGTCAGCAGACGACTCTGGTGCGAACCTGGTGGGTAAAATTTAGCATTTACGCAAATTAATGATACTGATTTGGATAGATGATAAGATGGCAAAAAAGGTTTTGACACTGAATTTATAAGTACTCGTATATATTACGCGATGTGATTTACCAATGCATCTATTAAGTGCGTTCAAGGCCTGCCGCTTCTCGACTGCAAGCCGGCGCATCTTTTGAAGCCAATCGCTGGTTCGCTGAGTAGCCGCATGTGCATCTTCGCGAAGCCATTGTTCACCTAATTGCAGCAACTGCTGGTAGGTGAAGTCTAAAATTTTGGTAATTAGTAGTAATTTCAGCATCTACGCATACGAAATTTGAGTTTATACTCGTTTCATTTATGAAATGAGTACGCGAAGAGATAAACGGTAACATCCAAACGCTGCATATGCATCAACTAACCTGCTTGTGGTACGAGCTGTCGAACTTCACGAACTTTCTGATCAATCAGATACTTTTTCTTTGAAAGAAGCTTATCTCTCGATACCAGCCACGACTCTGTGGAAAAATTAACATACTCGTCAGAATGAAATAAAAAATTGGACAGCTAGACATTGACACGTCACTTTTGTAAAGCGGCAGACAAAAAATTGTTATTGGCTAGCTAACCGAAATCCAAACGCAGATGATACATCCCAATGATATGTGCGATGAGTCTGGTGCGCCGGTCGATCCGCATCTCTTTTAATATGCGCCCGTAGGGACGTAAAAACGAAAAAATGCGTTCGCAGATCTCGCCGTCGGTGATGCCAGTTCCAGAGGTAACGCGGATTGAGTTGTTCAGCTAAATTGGAAGGAAATTATTAAGTAATTATTACTCATTACATTATAGAAATACGACCATACGTTTAACAACTACTTGAGTTTTATGGATTTATTGCGAAATATAAATACTGTACGCAATACGCATTAACCTACTATCACCTAGCATCACCTAGCATGAGTGAACCCGTGAGATGATTATTTTAAATAACCAAGAAACACTTCTAGCTGAACTTACACGGCATTTAGACTCGTGGCCATAAGCGTGAAAAACCGGCACAGCAAGCTTTGATTTCACTTTGCTTCCAATTTTACACGCGACATCATACACAAACGTCACGGACTCCTCCTGGACGCCAAGACGTTGCACTGCTGCTCGCAGTAGAGTTGTAGGGTAGATGAGACTAAATGTAGAAAAAAAGAAGCTGATTTGCATCAGTAAAAAGAGCCAAAAATATTCTGTTAGTCATTTCTTACCGTGAAGGCACAATAAATAAAAAAAACACATATAAACACACCGCTCTCCAGGAGTGCGCACATCAGAGCACGACCAGATAAACCCATGGCGACAGGCAACAATAAAAAAGCCTTTGACGTCCAGCTTTGAGGATGCACGACAAATGTAAGATGTTTCTCCTGCAGTCCAGTTCGGGCAAGCGCCGCGTGCAGGTGCAATGGCTTGTCCAGACAGATCAACACGCGCAAACGGAAACGGCAGATCTGCGTCCAGAGGGTCCTGGAAAATCTCCGCTCCTACAGCAGCTCGACGCCTCCACCCCATTAGGGCGTCGCCGTGCAGGATGGGTCCCTAAGTCAAAGACAGTAATATTTCTGATAAATGAAAAGCTCTTCACATTAAAAATTTCATCACAAAGCATTCATCTTTGTCTCACCAAATCTTTCGATCGGCATAAAGTGCACACAGAAGGAAATTGTGCGACTTCAGCTAAAAATTCTCGATACAGGCCGAGGGTGTTGTTTCGTCGAAGGTCATAGTACAGATCCCGCTGCAGTAAATTAATAAAAACATTTTTGAAACATCTTACTCTAAACATTTTACTCTAAGAGCCCTTAGAGTAAAAATAAAAGGTTTACGAGTATGTTGGGCTTCAATTATTTTTACTGCACTGTCTCACTCCACTGGATTGTAGTAATACATTTGCCATTCGAGGGAGGAATGGTAGAATTGACCTAATGGTTCATCGTGAATTGATAATCTAAAAGTCTAATTTAAAATTGATTCCGCTCATTAAAAAGTTAGACTAAAGAAATTACGTTCGGTCGCTGGCCAAAAACGATTCTTCTGTTCTGAAGGATGGTACAAGCCTTCGATAATGATGTAATTCCGTGTATCATGATGGAATCTAAACTGTTCAACAGTTCGAAAGATGCGAAGACTGAAGTACGGTCGGACAAAGGAAAATAGTTACGAGCAACGAGAAATTCAGTACAATGACAACTAGCACAAGCATCGATAATGGCCGAATGGTAACCTACAAGGAGAGGTACATTAAGTAGAACAATTAAGGTTAGTAGATTTCCAAAAGCAAACTTTGCAGGATACAAGATTTGATTAATTAGTTATTTTAGTTCGTGCCACAATAGAAGGTAAAAATAACTTTCCTCCAAAAGCGTCCAAAAGCGTCACTTTTAATGATGAGCCAGGCGTGCAGCCACACGCAAACTTGATACTTAGGTCAAGAGGCTCTCGATTCTGAAATTTTATGTCTCTTAAAAATGTGCTCACTCAATCGTAGAGGATTAATGAATTGAATAGAATATTTTTGAATGAATTGAAGATAATTAATTATTTACCTGGTACGCGGAATGTACAAGGCCAATATGACGAGTTCGGACACATTCATCACAGAAAAATGCTGAACACTGTGGACAGTATGCAGAGCCAACTTTCAAACATTGGGCACAAACTCCTACCTCTACAGCTTTCAAGAAGGCCGAAAGGATCTCAGGCCTGTTTTTAGGACTCACATCTTCCCAGTCACAATGCACTCCGCTAGTACTGGGGCCATCTACATGAGAATTTACAACAGTCTCACAATCATCCGGGACACTTGCACCACTACTTTCTAGCACGTGAGCGGTTGTGAGACTTCGTTTTAGGACACTCGTTTTCCCTACACCAGACAGCTGCCTTGTGCGCCCGTTGATTCGCACCTTCAGATACTTCTTTGAGCGGCCCATGAAAGCAAAATAAATTATATGATAGTTTACCAGCGTAGATAAATTAAATCAAATTAGCAAGAAAAAACTATCAGCTAAATACAACTGTTGATAGCAAAGCAGAAATGCTGGAAAAGCTGGATCCAACGACGAATAATATTGCAGGCTGGATTCCTAAGACAATTGGGAAAGAAGAGTGGCTAGACTCACCAGAGGATTGGGAAAGGAAAGTGGCTGGATTCCCCAGAGGATTAGGAAAGGGGAGTGGCTGGATTCCCCAGAGGATTAGGAAAGGGGCGTGGCTGGATTCCCCAGAGGATTTGTAAAGGGGAGTGGCTGGATTCCCTAGAGGATTTGGATAAGAAAGCAGCTAAATTCCCCAGAGGATTGGGAAAGAGAAGTGGCTAGATTCCCCAGAGGATTAGGAAAGGAGAGTGGCTGGATTCCCTAGAGGATTGGGAAAGGGGAGTGGCTGGATTCCCCAGAGGATTGGGAAAGGGGAGTGGCTGGATTCCCTAGAGGATTTGGATAAGAAAGCAGCTAAATTCCCCAGAGGATTGGGAAAGAGAAGTGGCTAGATTCCCCAGAGGATTAGGAAAGGAGAGTGGCTGGATTCCCTAGAGGATTGGGAAAGGGGAGTGGCTGGATTCCCCAGAGGATTGGGAAAGGGGAGTGGCTGGATTCCCCAGAGGATTAGGAAAGGGGAGTGGCTAGATTCCCCAGAGGATTAGGAAAGGGGAGTGGCTGGATTCCCCAGAGGATTAGGAATGGGGAGTGGCTGGATTCCCCAGAGGATTAGGAAAGGGGAGTGGCTGGATTCCCCAGAGGATTGGGAAAAGAGTGGCTGGATTCCCCAGAGGATTGGGAATGGGGAGTGGCTGGATTCCCCAGAGGATTAGGAAAGGGGAGTGGCTGGATTCCCCAAAGGATTAGAAAAGGGGAGTGGCTGGATTCCCCAAAGGATTAGGAAAGGGGAGTGGCTGGATTCCCCAGAGGATTAGGAAAGGGGAGTGGCTGGATTCCCCAGAGGATTAGGAAAGGGGCGTGGCTGGATTCCCCAGAGGATTTGTAAAGGGGAGTGGCTGGATTCCCTAGAGGATTTGGATAAGAAAGCAGCTAAATTCCCCAGAGGATTGGGAAAGAGAAGTGGCTAGATTCCCCAGAGGATTAGGAAAGGAGAGTGGCTGGATTCCCTAGAGGATTGGGAAAGGGGAGTGGCTGGATTCCCCAGAGGATTGGGAAAGGGGAGTGGCTGGATTCCCTAGAGGATTTGGATAAGAAAGCAGCTAAATTCCCCAGAGGATTGGGAAAGAGAAGTGGCTAGATTCCCCAGAGGATTAGGAAAGGAGAGTGGCTGGATTCCCTAGAGGATTGGGAAAAGAGTGGCTGGATTCCCCAGAGGATTGGGAATGGGGAGTGGCTGGATTCCCCAGAGGATTAGGAAAGGGGAGTGGCTGGATTCCCCAAAGGATTAGAAAAGGGGAGTGGCTGGATTCCCCAAAGGATTAGGAAAGGGGAGTGGCTGGATTCCCCAGAGGATTAGGAAAGGGGAGTGGCTGGATTCCCCAGAGGATTGGGAATGGGGAGTGGCTGGATTCCCTAAAAGATTTGTAAAGGGGAGTGGCTAGATTCCCTAGAGGATTTGGACAAGAAAGCAGCTAAATTCCCTAGAGTATTGGGAAGGGGAGTGGCTAGATTCCCCAAAGGATTAGGAAAGGGGATTGGCTAGATTCCGCAGAGGGTTTGTAAAGAGGAGGGGCTATATTCCCTAGAGGATTAGGAAAGAGGAGTGGCTAGATTCTCTAGAGGATTTGGATAAAAAAGCAGCTAAATTTCCTAGAGGATTGGGAAAATGGAGTGGCTGGATTTTCTAGAGGATTGGGAAAATGGAGTGGCTGGATTCCCTAAAGGATTAGGAAAGGGGTGGCTGGATTCCCCAGAGGATTAGGAAAGGGGAGTGGCTGGATTCCCCAGAGGATTAGGAAAGGGGAGTGGCTGGATTCCCCAGAGGATTAGGAAAGGGGAGTCTCTGGATTCCCCAGAGGATTAGGAAAGTTGAGTGGCTGGATTCCCCAGAGGATTAGGAAAGGGGAGTGGCTGGATTCCCCAGAGGATTGGGAAAAGAGTGGCTGGATTCCCCAGAGGATTGGGAAAGGGTCGTGGCTTGATTCCCCAGAGGATTGGGAAAGGGTCGTGGCTTGATTCCCCAGAGGATTGGGAAAGGGGAGTGGCTGGATTCCCTAGAGGATTGGGAAAGGGGAGTGGCTGGATTCCCCAGAGGATTAGGAAAGGTGAGTGGCTGGATTCCCCAGAGGATTAGGAAAGGTGAGTGGCTGGATTCCCCAGAGGATTAGGAAAGGGGAGTGGCTGGATTCCCTAAAAGATTTGTAAAGGGGAGTGGCTAGATTCTCTTGAGGATTTGGATAAAAAAGCAGCTAAATTTCCTAGAGGATTGGGAAAATGGAGTGGCTGGATTTTCTAGAGGATTGGGAAAGGGGAGTGGCTGGATTGGATTCCCCAGAGGATTGGGAATGGGGAGTGGCTGGATTGGATTCCCCAGAGGATTAGGAAAGGGGAGTGGCTGGATTCCCCAGAGGATTAGGAAAGGGGAGTCTCTGGATTCCCCAGAGGATTAGGAAAGGGGAGTCTCTAGATTCCCCAGAGGATTAGGAAAGGTGAGTGGCTGGATTCCCCAGAGGATTAGGAAAGGGGAGTGGCTGGATTCCCCAAAGGATTAGGAAAGGTGAGTGGCTAGATTCCCCAGAGGATTAGGAAAGGGGAGTGGCTGGATTCCCCAGAGGATTAGGAAAGGGGAGTGGCTAGATTCCCCAGAGGATTGGGAATGGGGAGTGGCTGGATTCCCTAAAAGATTTGTAAAGGGGAGTGGCTAGATTCCCTAGAGGATTTGGATAAGAAAGCAGCTAAATTCCCTAGAGTATTGGGAAGGGGAGTGGCTAGATTCCCCAAAGGATTAGGAAAGGGGATTGGCTAGATTCCGCAGAGGGTTTGTAAAGAGGAGGGGCTATATTCCCTAGAGGATTAGGAAAGAGGAGTGGCTAGATTCTCTAGAGGATTTGGATAAAAAAGCAGCTAAATTTCCTAGAGGATTGGGAAAATGGAGTGGCTGGATTTTCTAGAGGATTGGGAAAGAGAAGTGGCTGGATTCCCTAAAGGATTTGGATAAGAAAGCAGCTAGATTATTCAGAGGATTGGGAAAGGGGAGTGCCTGGATTCCTTAGAAGATCTGGATAAGAAAGCAGCTGGATTCCCTAGAGGATTGAGAAGGGAGGGTGGCTGAATTCCCCAGAAGATTGGGAATTGGGAGTGGCTAGATGCCCTAGAAGATTTAGATAAGAAAGCAGCTAAATTCCTAGAGGATTGAGATAGGAAAGTGGCTAAATTTCTTAGATGATTAAGATAAGAGAGAGGATAGATTACTTAAAGGATTAGGGTTATAGAGCTACTAGATTCTTTAAAGGATTATGATTAAGATAAGGGAAAGCTATATTGTTAGACAAATTAAGGCTAGGCTTAAGGATAAAGTAGCTTTTAAAGATTAATTTAAACTAAAAATTCAAATAAGGAATTTAGCTAGAAAAGAAACTAAATTGAAAAAAATATATAAAGGCTAAAAAATTATATCTATTCTAAAAATACTAACTTACTAAGCTAAAGAAAAGCTAAATTTCTAAAAAGATCAGGATTAGAAAAATGTTGGATATAAATTTGATATAAATTTGCAAGCTCTAAGTATAACCCTAGCTAGTATAGGGCCCAACTATTTTATAATGATATATTTTAATAACATATAATTATAGTGGAGGCTTAGCATTGATTAAAAATAAATGAACAAAGATAGGTCTTTATAAATTAAAAAGATCTATATACAGTATACCCTACATAATAGGCCTGTATAGATGGTTAGGCCTTCTTTTATTAAATGTTTAAAGGTATTATAAATAGACAGTTCCCTGATAACAGTTCTCATTCTGATTTAAATACTCTACACTTTGCAATGCAACTAGTAATATTGCAGTATCAATGAAACTTCTTTCCACTGTTTGAACTAATCCATCGATCTATATTAAAAGCAGCAAAATAACGATTTTAATTATGCGCCGAAATTAGTTCATTGGATTTATACACAAGCCCGCTTTTAATTGGGTAGAAGACATGTCACCGTGGCATATGACATGGCATTTACCCGATCTTATGCACTCGTTTTTGTACCTTTAGTCCGGGTTTTTATCGATGCCACTCGGGTGCCGAAAACGTATTTTTCTGACTTGTACTTTAAGTACGTTTTTTTGTTTCATAACGCTCTTTTGTGTACGTGTACTATTTTTGTCTATGGGACAATGACTGAAAATATAGGGGAAAACCTTTATCTGTGAGCTTGTGGATATTTTACGGCTGTGTTTTCAATATTTATGAACTTATTTAGCCCTGTCTTAATTGCATGACACTTGTCTACTGTTGAAAAATTCCTGTAAGGTGTAGGTTTTCTGATAAACAACGCCAAACATTTTGATCTTTAGTGATTCATTCTTTCAGAGACATTTTAAATATTGTTATTTTGTTTTATCTGCGACTGTCAATGCATTGTTACTTACTTATGCCTATTGATGTTACATTTTGACTTTTTTATGAGCACAAAATTTCCTGTAAGGTGTAAGTTTACTCTGCTCATAAGCATGTAAATGTTCCCAAAACTTGTTATTATTTAGAAAAATACTAAACAAAGAGTAGTTTTTTATTGCATGTTCTTGTGATTTTACTAAAGAAGTATAGACCTTATTAAGTTCATTATATGGGTTTTTACCATTTAGCCAACTAACATACTTAAGTAAGCAGTTTGTTTATTTTTGTATGAAAATCTTTGATGAATTCGCTTGTAATGATATTCAATTTTGATCTTATGTGTATATTTTGAGCTCTAATGTTTGGTAATCCATAGAAATATTCTAATTTGTTTTTGCCAATGTATTTAATATATTCCTCTAATGTTATCATATTTGAAAATATGTTCAAGTTGAATACTAGATCCATGATCCATCGGTGTCAGTCTGAATATTACAGAATTTGTAGGTTTCGCCATATTAAATTTTAGTAAAAATAAATAACCCAATTGGCATCGTTTCATTGCCATCAATAATAAACTCCGTTCATTATCAGTCCATCAACGGGATATGTTGTCGATATATATATAAAAAATGGTTTAGGTACCGTATATTCCGTTTATATTAAATCAGGCAGATTCTTAGCACGTTAAATTAAGTAACTATAAACAGCCTCAATTTATAACAAAATGTTGCTTAAAAACAAAGAATATTTTGTGTATACTACAAACCAATAGAAATTTAACTCTAAAAAAACAAAAACTACAATTTTATATGTTAAATGAACAAACTGTTAATCTTCGGTATTAATCGTTGTCAGAATACCCTTCGAAAAAACAAACAGCATTCTTTCTTGAAATTCAGGCCAACTTGTGGTTTTAAGAAGAAAAATTATTATATTATTGTTTAATCTTCAGAGGTAAAGCATTATTTTGCATGCCACAGAACTTTTATTTTTTGTCAAATTTTTTACTTTTGTGTTTGAGATTTACCCTGCCGCCAGTTCGTCTGCTCAGCAGACGAATTGACTGGCACCCGCTGACAAGAATCGCACTGTAAAGCATGCTGCCGATAACTCACTTCTTTCTGGCATTCAATGCACATGTCAGTCATATTTCAGTAGCGCACACACTATATTGAATGTGTTTTTGTTATAATTATTAAAATGAATCCTTTAACACGTTGAATATTTAACTGTCATCTTATTGAAATGATGTTCAAAACGATGGCTTTATTAAAACTGTATACAAAAACTTTAGCTGGGGTGGATGCGATGTAATGAAGAATTGAGTGGTATAGGAGCAGGCCTAATTTCATTGGTTGCCGCAGCAGACGAGTAGGCAAAACGTTGCAAACCAATTCGTCTGCTGAGCGAATTGGCGGCAGACGAATCAACTGGAAACCTTGTCAGCTATGGCAGCACCGTCTTTGCGGCACTGGTTTGAGCCGAAAGGAATACCATGCTTTGATGGAACATTCCTTTAATTGGCAATGCTCAAAGTGCACTGGAAAAAATGAGGTAAGAGACTGGCAGCAGCTACTGTAGTATAAAGGATTCTATTATATATTAATTACTGTTTACATGCTATGCTACGGTACATGTAATTGTTGATATTTTCGGTCATGCTGCAAAGTTTAAGCTTGATGTAAATCTCGTAGTGATAACAAAGCGATAACAAATTTTTCACACACAGACGCAGACGCTCAATGGTACTGGTAAGGTTGGCACAAGCCAGTTTTCTGATCTGGGTTCAGCCGATCCGCCAGCAGCTTTCGCCGAGCCACCAGCAGCTCCCGCCGATCTGCCTGCAGCCTTTGCCGATCCACCAGCAGCTTTCGCCGAGCCACCAGCAGCTCCCGCCGATCTGCCTGCAGCCTTTGCCGATCCACCAGCAGCTTTCGCCGAGCCACCAGCAGCTCCCGCCGATCTGCCTGCAGCCTTTGCCGATCCACCAGCAGCTTTCGCCGATCTGCCAGCTTTTGCCGATCCACCAGCAGCTTTCGCCGCGCCACCGGCAGCTCTTCCTGCTCAAGTAATGCACGTGGAGCCAGAGCAGTTTCAACTAAAGCGGGGCGTAAGCGAACGTGGCGGCGATTTGCTTGTATCTTCCCGTGGTTATATTCTGGGAAGAAATGGAGGTAAAGCTGGGTGTAAATTTAGGAAATACAATAAGTACTCGTTTTTAACTGTAGATCAGGAGATCGAGTCACGAGTCGTGCAGTTACCATATTGTATTACATATTCTGAATATTTATGTACTATATAACACTGTTACACTACACATATAGCCTATACTATATACAGCGAGAAAATCATTCATTATAAGAAGATTAAAGCAGGTTTCCATCACCCTTTCCCTCCTTTTCTTCCTCTAATCTTATTGGCTAGCAGACGAATTCGTTTGCCAGTTCGTCTGCTGAGCAGACGAATTGGCGGCAGACGAATCAACTGGAAACCCTTCTACATATGCCGTGCGAATAATTTTCTGCTTATCCGCACGGCACACTGACGAGATAGCTGCCCTATCTTCTACATATGCCGTGTGGGAAGTTTAGTACATACGATTTGAGTGCAGTATAACAACTTTGTTGAATTATTGTTGAATAAGTATACAGAAGGGTATCAGTAAAGCAGAATAACACGCATTTACACATGCATATACTAGTCTAGAACTGATTCGAGTTTATACATCATCAAGATCAACAGCTTCTTAGTATCCTCAGTTCAAATTCCCTTTCAATAAGCTATAAACTATTCACGCACAGCATATATATGTAGCAGATAAAAACCGATAGGGCAGCTAGTAAAGCAGAGGGAATAAAACAGAGGACGTGTAGGGCAGCTATCTCGTCAGTGTGCCGTGCGGATAAGCAGAAAATTATTCCCACGGCATATGTAGAAGATAGGGCAGCTATCTCGTCAGTGTGCCGTGCGGATAAGCAGAAAATTATTCGCACGGTACCGTTGGAATAAGACAGAAATTATTCCTACGGTACCGTGGGGATAAGCACTGCCAAATATTAAATATATTCATAAACCATAGGGCCTAAGCATAAGTCAAGCTGTGCCATTCATTTTTATAATTTTGGAACTATTGTCTAATTTGTCTTCACCCATACAATATACAGATTATATACAGGTCAGTGTCACTGTCAATCTTTGTTCACCATTTTACTTCTTTAAGGATGCTAAAATTAGAAATAATTAAAGTTGCAAGTTTCACTTTCCAGCCCATTCGACGCACCACTGCTAGTGATGGGCCCCGCTAAATTTAGTGCCGCTATCTAGCATTTCGGTACGGTACAGCTAATTTGAACACTTTAAATCTGTAAGAGGCTAGAGCCACTTCGAAAGGCCCTAATGGCAAAAGTCATTTTCTTAGAAACAAGTAAATTAGCGGTACTAAATCTGAACTCACTAAATAATACAGAATTTAATCTAACATAATACTTCGTTACATACACGAATATCTATTTGAAAATCTTTTCTGTTATTTATACTTTTTAGTAACACTATTAGTTTATATTTGTTAATGTTGGTAAATAGCGACGATAAGTAAAAAGTAAAAGTAAAGTAAAGATAAGTAAAATCGGTTGAGCCTTTTGGGAGATAACCTGTTACATACCCACAGACAGACAGGGCCGGTGGAGGGGGGGTTGCTACTTTAGATATATTAGATTTGTTAATGTTGGTAAATAGCGACGATAAGTATAATTCTGCTACTTTGCCCTGGTCGTGTAGTTCTTGCCCTTCTTCTTCTTCTTCTTCCCTTTATTTGCCTTTCGGCATTGGTACATTCACCCGCGCACCAAGCAGGTCCGGCCGGTCAGTCTAGGCACTCACTTTTTCCTATGGCCCGCCAGATTGTTGGTAGTTGTACGTTATAGTAGCTGTGTATGGTGTTGTGCTACAGGCCGGATCGCGACTCTGATTATCACAGTGAACGAGCCGAAGATGGCTTCAGTCAACTGGCCGGACTGACTTCAGACTCTGAGCGAGGGATCGCGTCAAGAGACTTGATTAGCCCGTCCCTATTGCATGAATTAATCCCCGCCAGTCCCTCAAATGAGAAAAACGCGCGACCTCACTCCTTTATCTTCACGAAGCAGCGGCGATGGCAGTAGGGGAGGCTTCTCTCAACTTCGCTCTTCAGTTCTGGCTGAGTAACTTCTGAGTAACTGCGTATAACTTCGGGTCTTATTGCAGTACTAGAACTTATGGCTGTGTCTTGCACAATTCAACCAAAAAGATGCCTCCCCTACTGCCGCTCCTGCATATATTTATATTGGCGCTAGCTGGTTAAGCCCTGGGGTATCGCTACCCCAGGCTCAGCTAGCCAAAATTACGATCGTCTTATAAAAGTTACAAAGCCGGGGTCGCGATTGGAGGGAGAAAAGAATATAAACCGATATTGGCTGGACCACCAGCCAATCGCAGGGCGAGCGAGGGGCGCACTGGAGCCGCAGCCAGCCAAAACCGGCTGGCCTAACAAACAGTGGGGTTGGGTGCAACTGGGGGGTTGACGCAGACAGAATGGGGGGGTGACGCAAACAGAATTGGGGGGTTGGCGCAGACAGAATGGGGGGGGGTTTGGCGCAGACATATATATACCGTTAGTAGTAGTAGTAGTAGCTAAGCCGTCTTCTTTTTCTTCTTGGCCGTTATCGCCTTTCGGCTTGGCTCCACAGGGTCCTCTCAGATCAGGGCCTTCCACAGATCCTCATATGCCTCGCCATGTTCGTTGCTGACAAATTTCTGCCGCACGTTTCGCACTCCTTCACTTTCGCTTTGTACTTCCTAGGTGGAGTTTTCTGTGCTCTTTCCTGGTTTGCTGCAATTCTTTCGGTGTCTCGCCAAATTTGATGTTGTCACTTCTATACCGCATTCCTTGTTGCATGCCGTCTTTCCGTCCTTTTCCTGCTCGCCTCTGCAACTCTTCTTGTGGTTTTTCATTGTCGCTTCTTGCGTGAATGTTTTCTTGCACTTGCTGCACTCGAACATCACTTGGGTGTTCCTAACGCGGTGCATTCTCTTCTCATGGATCGCTAGTCCCGCTTTACTCTTGCAGATCTTCTCACATCCTTCATATTCACATTTGAACTCCGTTCTCTTCTCCTTCCTTCTACCTCTCTCTTCCCGTATTACTTCCGGTTCCTATTCTGTTTCTACCGGTGGGTGGGATCTCTGTCTCGGGTTATTACGCTTTCTTCCCTCGGCCTTTTTTCCTTGACGTTCCTCCCATTCTCGCATTTCTTTCGTCATCGCTTCCACAACCCACTTCTCCACTTCTCCACTTCGATCTTGTGTAAATCTTTCTGCG
Source organism: Macrostomum lignano (assembly GCA_002269645.1). Classification (NCBI taxonomy): domain Eukaryota; kingdom Metazoa; phylum Platyhelminthes; family Macrostomidae; genus Macrostomum; species Macrostomum lignano. Next base: position 381,917 of record NIVC01000211.1, on the reverse strand, counting down.
CTCTCTGATTCGATTTCTGCTTCCTTTAACAATCTCCTCCAAGAGTCAATTGTCTGGTTCTTCCGTTGTCTTCTCTTCCCGATTCCTTCCAGCCTCTTGTACCAGCCTAAGACTGCTTTCTTGGTCTGTCTCTCGTCCGGCATGCGTAATACGTGCCAAACACGGATGAGGTGTGTGCGTTCAATCTTAAATCTCACGGATGCGACGCCTAGTTCGTTTCTGATGTCTTGCATATTCACCTCCTTTTCTTCCATTTTCTGATTGGTTCCTTCACTTTAGAGCTCCAGACAAACCGATACATTCTGTCCATGCATCGCTGCATTTTCTTTATTTGGGACAGGTGGAACGGTCTCACGTTGGCTTGATACAGAAGTGTGCTCTCGACTCAGGCTTCAATCACTCGTCCTTGTGTTCTCTTTCACAATCTGCACTTTACGAGCGTTTCCTTATTGTCTTCCAGCTCTTATTGGCTCTTCCGATCCTCTGCCTCACGTCTACTTCTTCTCCGTCTAGCCAGCTTCCTAGCATCCTCACCGTACCTCCTTCTGGTGTTCCGAAGAGGAGGTTCTCTTGCTTCTGGTCGTTGGTCTTCTCCTCAAACCGCTGCATGACTTCTTTTGTTATTCCGAGGCCACCGGTCAGTTCACCGCGGTTCCCTGTTAGGGTGGTGTCGTCCGCGAAGAGAGGGAGGTCTGGAACATGTGTGTCCGGTTTTCTGAGTTGTATTGGTGTCTGCGCTGTGGCGGTAATGAGTGTCCTGGTGGCCAGCTCCACTCAATTCCACATATGTTTCCTGACTTCTTGGCTTCTTCTTGTCTTTCTTTCTCTGCCATTCTCATGCACGCTTGGTGATAAATGTTGAATAAAACCGGTGACGTAGGGCATCCTTCTCTGAGACCGCGTTCTGGTGACCAACCTTCGCTTATTCCTTCCCCGCCCTTCACTCGGTAAAGTGTGTTCTCGTGTAGGTCTTGTAATTTATGTATCGCCTCTTTCGGCATCCTTAAATGTGAGAGCAATGCCCATAGCATGGGGCATCGTCTGCTTCATGATCAGGTAAAGAGCTGCCAGACGAACGCCCTCGAGGCCATGCCAGTGTAGCTGTGAACTAAAAACTCGTCGGACAAGTTTTAAACGGCTTCCCGACTTCAATGCTGACGGCCAGATCCCGTCCAGTTGACTCCACGCAGTAGATTAATTGCATCGAGAGCCATGCAGCGCTCGGACGTTGCTAAAGGCTGCCAGCGTCCGGCGCCCAGACGGACACATGAACGGCGTCTAGTTTGCGGAAACTGGCATTAAGATTAACCTTCAAGATTTTTTTGGATGAGGCACCCACATTTGAGTTTAGTATCGTTATACTTATCGTTATCGCCAGCTTGATAGGACAGATAGAAAAACCGACAGAGGACAATTATCAATAGGCAGCACAATTGGTTCCATCTGATTTTTTTCATTTTTTTCATTCGAAAATCATCTGGGAATTATACATAATCGCACATCATTTGTTAAGAATTTTTGACTGCCTTTCAACGATTTTGTTATATTGATATAGCAAAAATTAACCAACTTATGGTTGCCACTGCACTCAGCACGTATATCATAGCATTTATATTTTTAGCTCTTTTTAGCCATAAAAATTACAAAACAACTAAGAAAGCACTAATACTACTATTAAGTAGCTATTGCAAGTAAAGAAAAATAAATTTTGCAAATAGTAACTGTCGAAATTGAAGATGTTGCATTCATTAATTTAGTTCTTATAGACATAAATGTATAGATTAAGTTGCATTTAGTACGCTCGTATAATGCTCTACCTGTTCTTTATTCATGAAGCGGCATGTACTACGATTTCACGACTAAATGCAACTGCTCACAAAACAAAGACACGCCTTCACATCTGAAGCATCACAGGCCCGACAATGTTCACCGGGCCGCCGCCACCATCCGTGACTGTCTCTAGCTCAGCAGTCAATCTGTAGAACTCCTTAGAAAACGGGTCAAGATTTCCCCCACTCAGCACGACGCCAATATTTTGGCACTCAGTCACCGGAGGGAGAGTCTTGTCGGCCAGGTGTACAGCGGCGAACAGGGCGGCGCCGCTGGCGGCTTCCACTGTCTGTTTGAGATAGCGAGCGGCCAGCCGCACGCCGCCAGCCATACCGGCGTTGTCAACGCTGAAAACTCTTCGTTCGGCCAGACGGTGCAGCACCGAGAGAGCGAGCGGAGCAACTGGCCGAAGACGAAGCGACTCGGCAACGGTCGGAATAAACTCGTCGGACGTATTCAGCGGCTGGCCGGCGACAAGGCTGGCCGCGAGATTCTGCAAGTTGATGCCCGAGTTGGAAAAGTACCAGATGCATTTCCCATTTTCTTTTCCAGACTATACGCATACAGTCATTAAAATATTTTCATGACTCCTGTTAGAGAAGTAATTCCGTAAAAAGTGATGCGTGAAATCTTTTTGCTAATTGAAGTTTCAAATACCAGGTATATTTAAAGAGATATACAGTGTAGTACAATAATACCAAATGGCATCTCATTTACTTTGAAAGCATTCTCGACAGACGGACAAGAGTCAGTGGCGTAGATGAATGACAAGACTGCATGTCGCCAGCTGACGCTTATGCATCTGACGCTGGAGTCTTCTGACGCTGGTCTTCTGACGCTGGAGTCTTCTGACGCTGGAGTCTTCTGACGCTGGAGTCTTCTGACGCTGGAGTCTTCTGACGCTGGAGTCTTCTGACGCTGGAGTCTTCCGACGCTGGTGTATTCTGACGCTGGAGTCTTCTGACGCTGGAGTCTTCTGACGCTGGAGTCTTCCGACGCTGGAGTCTTCTGACGCTGGAGTCTTCTGACGCTGGAGTCTTCTGACGCTGGAGTCTTCTGACGCTGGAGTCTTCTGACGCTGGAGTCTTCTGACGCTGGAGTCTTCCGACGCTGGAGTCTTCTGACGCTGGAGTCTTCTGACGCTGGAGTCTTCTGACGCTGGAGTCTTCTGACGCTGGAGTCTTCTGACGCTGGAGTCTTCTGACGCTGGAGTCTTCCGACGCTGGAGTCTTCCGACGCTGGAGTCTTCTGACGCTGGAGTCTTCTGACGCTGGAGTCTTCTGACGCTGGAGTCTTCTGACGCTGGAGTCTTCCGACGCTGGAGTCTTCCGACGCTGGAGTCTTCTGACGCTGGAGTCTTCTGACGCTGGAGTTTTCTGACGCTGGAGTTTTCTGACGCTGGAGTCTTCTGACGCTGGAGTCTTCTGACGCTGGAGTCTTCTGACGCTGGAGTCTTCTGACGCTGGAGTCTTCTGACGCTGGAGTCTTCTGACTAAATTTAACTTTAAAGTACATTAGGCCAGATGAAAATCTTTGTTTTTCCTTTTTTCTGCACTTTCTCACACAATATTCAAGTCGCCAGACCTCTAGACCGTCGAGATATTCAACAATACTGCCAGAAGATTGAATTGTTTTCATAAGCTAGTGCTAGTGCATCATCTCTCTGACAGTGGTGGCCACTGGCCTTCACTTAAGCGGAGCTTGTGGGAAAAGGTAACGCCAAATGACTCTAGAAGCCGTTGGGCCCTAGTCAAGTGGTCTAGCGAGGCGTTCTCATGTGTCAGCAGCCCAGGCTCGATTCTAAGTGCAGTAGCTAGCATTAACTTGGACGCCCTTAGAATTAACGCCCCATGAGGGTCCACAAAGCGCAGTGAAGTGTACATGCCTAACGAAAAATAAAGTTAGGGCCGCTGTACACTCCCGTGTGTGAGTGTGTGCCTGCGCGTATGACTGCGCACGTGACCACGCACTTGTGTGCCTGCTCAGGGGAGTCGGCAGAATCGGCAGTATAATGCCTCAGAATGGGCAGTAATGGCTTGGTGTTCCTGCAGAAAATTAAGTCTCCTGACTAAAATTCCTGAAAATTTGCTAACCTTCCCGGCTGCCTCAACGCAGTAGACTCTAACAGACGACCGTGCAGCACTGGCCGATGCAGGCTCTGCAGCTTTGGACATCGTCGCCGACGCCAGAGCCACACCTGCGGCCAGTCCCCCGCCACAGACAGGTACCAAGACCGCATCCAGCTCTGGCACCTGTTCTATCAGCTCCAGCCCGACACTGGCTTGCCCAGAGATCACGTCCCAGTGGTCGGACGAGGGCACCGGATAGAGTCGTCGCTCGGCGGCCAGCCTGTCGCAGACCCGCCGTCGATCTGAGTAGTTCGGCTGGCAGAAGTGCACCTCCGCGCCGTAGCTGCGCATGGGCTGAATCTGGTTGTGAAGGGGGAGGGAGACTAAAAATGGGTTCCTCTAAATTAAGGATCGAAGGGTCTAACCTAGTCTAAGATGGCGAGAAAAGCAAATAATCAACAAGTTTCGTAAATCGGCATCTGTCGTCGTAATCGGTGGGACAGACCCTGTATTTTCTGTTTTCTGCCATCTTCATTACACAAAACTAACACTAAGAAACCATAATATAATAGAGCTTTAATATTTCGACGCCTTTTTTGCTTTTTGTACCAAATTATACAATAATGGGCAGATTTGCAACCGACAGCTCAGCCGCAGCTATGAACTGAAGCAATGCAGAGTTTAATGTCTCGTTCGAGGACACAAATTGTTCCAGTGTGATCGAGAATCGAACCCCCGACCTTTCAGTCGTGAGTCCGACGCTCTAACCACTAGAATACAGGTACAACTCCAGGCTAGGCTATGGGGGTTTAGGGGTTGCCAAAAAGAAGCTCAGCTAGTCCAAAATGATTCATTTAAAAAAATGTTTAAAGGCCAACCTTTGCCGCCGGTGTATCGTTTGGCACCACAACGCAGCAGACCAGACGGAGCCTGTCCGCTGCCCAGGCCAGCGCCTGTCCATGGTTACCGCTGCTGTGCGCCACCACACCTGCATAGCCCTGAGGCATTCTCAGCAAGGCGTTCAAAGCGCCTCGCAGCTTAAAACTTCCAGTACGTTGAAGATGCTCGCATTTGAAGTAAAGTCGCCTACCGTTGGACATCGAGTCCAATAAAGATGACGTCATGACTGGAGTGACGCTTACGTAGGGTCGAATCCGATTGGCTGCTGCCACCAGCTCGTCCGTGTCTGGCCATTCGCAGTTGTGATCTAGATGGTGACAGCTGGTTGACATGCCGATTTTTATGTACTTTACATGTAAAAATGATGAATTACGCGATAAATTCGCTAAATTTGATTTTCTACAAGTAATACGAGTATAAGTTTAGGATTCAAATATGCGTGAATATAATAATGTGTCTATGGTGTAGACTATATAAACGCTTATAAGAGCCAGATTTACATTGTTGTACGAACTGTGCTCAAGGTTGTAAACGGTATGTGAGCATCGTGCGCTTCTAGAGATTGAAATTATCAAAGCAGACAAATATAGAACTTGATAATTTACGCTCCTATAGGATAAATGTTAAATGATACGCATTCTACAACCACAATGCGTTAGTTAATTGATAAATTTGATTTAGTATATATTTGGATAGCTACTATTCTTCTTTTATCGCAAACAGCACAACAGGTTGCTAGAAATCTGAATAAATACATAGAGGCTCAAAACTGTATACAGGGTACTTAGCATTATCCACTAAGTAAACTTATTAACTGGTCTCTTGATTTAAAAGCAGATAAAACAATGATTAAAAACTGGCTTGAAAAGTTTTTAAGCTGACAATGTGCGAAGAAATATTATAATTTATGATGCCACTGTCATGGTGCCATCAAAAGCAACATCTAAATATCATTATAAAGAAGTCACAGACGCAGGGAACATTTCTTTATTGTGTAAATATCTTGCAATATTAGTATTTTAATAATAATAATTGATTACACCTTCCCAAAATGGGCAGGTGTGCAACCGACAGCTCAGCCGCAGCTATTGCGCGGCGCATCTGAAGGCTGCGTACGGCTGTTCAGTCCAAGGACTGGGGGGGTCGCCACACACATCCTCAATTAGCCCAGCTAATGCTGGCACCCGTTTTACAGCTGGGTTGCTCAAGGCCACAAATAGTTCCAATGGGACCGAGAATCGAGCCCCCGACCTTCAAGTCGTGAGTTCGACGCTCTGACCACTACTTTATTAACCCAATGCTTCAACGAAGTCTTGTTCAACTTTCTTTTTAGAGCATCTGTGACCACTCTTCGAAAATGAACAGCGCGTCTTACTTGGCTGGGTTAGCAATATTGTAAAAATTTATATCGTATCTCTTATTTAAGCTACAAAAGTTACACATCTGTTTGTCCACTTCATAAAATAATAAAAATAAAACAATTTACAGAGGGAGATTTGGTATCCAGAATTCACTATGAGCATCTCTTGCTCTCTACCATCAATCATCCAACATCCTGTTGAGTTAATCAAAACTTCCAAAGCTGCTGAAACTGCCACAGCTGCCCCAGCTGCTCAGCGAAGACCAGGAGCCATGTCGCCAACCCATCCCATGGCCCCAGCCCATGCCGTGACCCCAGCCGCCGAACGCGCGATGCGCAACATAGGCTCCAGCCGCTCCGGCAGCCAAGCCTACAGCAGCATTGCGCATTCCTTTGTTCTTCTTCTTTTTCTGTTTAACAACAACAACGCCGCCCGGCTGCTGTGGGTATTGCTGATACTGCTGCTGCGGCGGATGGCCGTAGGGATAGGCTGCAGCTCCACCAGCTGCTTGAGGGTAGCGCGGCTGCTGCTGGTACGGCTGCATCGGGTAGCCCACAGCGCCGCCGCCTGGTGGCGCTCCGTAATAACCGGGGCCGGAACCACCCGGCCCAGCGTAGGTCGGCGGCGGCGGAGGCGGCGGGCCGCTATGGTGCGGTCCGGGATAGCCGCCGGAAGAACCCGGAGGCATTGGAGGACCACCGGGACCGCCGCCAATGTTGAAACCGATTGGCGGTGGACCGCCAGGGCCTCCAGGACCGCCATGGCCGCCGGGGTAAGGCGCTGGGCCGCCGGGAGGGCCGCCGGGACCACCGGGGCCTCCGTATGGCGGACCACCGTAGGGGGCACCGCCGTAAGGAGCGCCATAGGGGGCGCCACCGTACGGAGCGCCGTAGGGAGCGCCTGGACCGCCGGGACCTCCGCCGCCGTACGGTGGGCCGCTCGAACTCGGAGTGTAGGGCGGCGGGGCTGGAGAGTTGACGGGGTAGCTGGTGGAGGCCTGAAATTAGCAACGATAACAACGTTTAGGAAGTACATTGAAGGTGAAATATTCGACGCCAAACTCAGTGCCAGTCAGAAAGAGGCGCCAAACTCAGTGCCAGCCAGAAAAGAGGCGCCAAACTCAGTGCCAGTCAGAAAACAAGGCGCCAAACTCAGTGCCAGTCAGAAAAGCGGCACCAAACTCAGTGCCAGTCAGAAAAGAGGCGCCAAACTCAGTGCCAGTCAGAAAAGCGCCAAACTCGATTCCAGTCAGAAAAAGCGCCAAATTCAGTGTCAGTCAGAAAAAGTGCGCCAAACTCAGTGCTAGTCACAAAAAGCGCCAAACTCAGTGCCAGTCAGAAAAAGGCGCCAAACTCAGTGCAAGTCAGAAAAAGGGGCGCCAAACTCAGTACGATTCAAAAAAAGCGCCAAACTCAGTGCCAGTCAGAAAAAAAAGCGCCAAATTCAGTGCCAGTCAGAAAAAAAAGCGCCAAATTCAGTGCCAGTCAGAAATGAACTTTACCTGGATCGGCTGCTGCTGCTGAGGCTGTTGCTGCTGCTGCTGCTGCGGTGGCGGCGGCAGTGTACCAGTAATGGCCGACATCCAGTCGTCCATCTCTTTGTCGTTAGCAAACAAAAAATAGGAAATGCGCGCCTCTTGGCTGGCCTGATGAGGCACCGCAAGGAGATGCTTGACTCGGTCTTTGTCAACCACGGGTTTGAATGGCAGTCGCTGGGTCACGGCGCCCAAGGCTAAAAAGTTGCACACATTGCGTAGAACGACAGTTCGGTTTGGAGTAGATTGGTTTTGCTTGTCAAACCAGGAGAGACTGCTGTCAGAGCGAAGTACAACGAATACCTGCTTCCAGCTGCTGCCAAGCATGCTACCTAGAGGATTGGAGAAAATTGGGTAGAATCATTTTCAAATGCAATCTGAATATTTATTAACACCTGAAATAAGTTATCTTACCAGTGTACTTGCTTAACTGGCCCTGCTTTACAACTGCAGCCATTTTACTAGTTCATGCAAAATATCAACAATATTTAATGCAATTGTAGAAATGGCACTTTATAAATAAAATATTAATAAAGTAGCATTTTGAATTTATATAGACTAAATATCATTTGTTTAACTATACTTAAATTAATATAAAATCACTGTAGCATAAAAATATTTTAATATAGAAAACTGTTTAAAAAGTGCAGTCATTTTAGAATAGAGTAGGAAATCACCAAGAGAAAACAATATAATAACTAATAAATGGTTGATAGAACAAGACATTTTTAGATATAATTTTAAAGAGTGTCTTAATCAAAATATATACATTATTATAATAGTGAGATTAGAGTTAATGATAGTATTTTGTTTAAATAAATAACCTTTTTAATTGTATATCATTTATTTACTTACTTTATATATTTTTCCCACCTCCACTCTACCTATAAATATGTTTTTTTTTCAATTTGCTTCACTTTTCTCTAACCCCTTACTCTGTATGTTGCATTAAAACAAATATTACTTTTAAGAAAATCTAATTTTAATCTAGCCTAAGCCGCTAAGGCAAAAGAATATTCAAACTTTGCTTTCATATTTTTTGAAAAATCCTTTTTGAATTTACAAAAGGGTACAAACATTTTTGGAAGATCGCCCTTAATAAGTGTAGCTAGTTCTTGTTGGATCTGTTGAGAAAAGAACACCTAACCCAAGCAATTAGCAATAAGCTAGGTAATAGACAGGTAAAATTCAAATAAAATAAGTAAATTAAATAATAGTTATTTATGACTATAAAACAGAAAATGGAAATAGTTATGTGGCAATGTGACATATAATTTCATGTGATGACTTGAGTCCTATACAAAAATTAAAACTCACAAAAGAGATAGCTGTAAACCAAATGTTTACTAGGCTTAATTTATAATTTAATTTTATCAAAGACGACAAAGAGGACATTAAAAACTAGAAGCTGCTTGAAAACTAAAACCAGCCTCTTAGTAAGTTTTATTTAAAAATAATTATAATTTTTCTTGCTCGTCTGACCAGACAAATCAAAATAGAAATGAAGAAAAAAGCAAAAGCTAAACTTAAACTAAATTCTCGGACAATAAATTCGTCCATAAAATAGAATTTAAAGATGCTGACTGTAAACAATTTGGGTGACCGCATATCAAACGAGTCACGAAAGGCCGTTAAATTCATGCCCTCATTTTTGCAAATGAGTGCTGAAAACTCTGGGCGATTTTCATTCTGTGTGTTTGACAGAAAATATAGCTCACAAGAAATATTTAAAATAGCTTGAATCAAATTGAAAAACGTGTCTTGATCAAAATATATACTTTTTCTTGTTGGTATACTAAACTTTTATTGCTCGGAGACCATGATCGTCAATTGTAGCATAAATTACAAGTATGGTGAAAGGATTGGAGTTCGGGCAACAACTCTTTATCTGAGAAAATCTCGTACGGTGCCATACGTACGGTGCCATAGAGTCACGTATAGCACCGTTTTTTAGTTTGTTGTGAGTTTAAATGTATTTTCCACTTAACGTACGTAAGAAAAATTAGGATAATAATTTTTTTACTGTACTACTGCAGGGCGTCGCCCACCGCGGGAGAACTGGGAGGACAAAGCTATGGGGTGGGAAATGCCATTACGTTGTCCCCCACCCCATCCCACCTTTTTGACCTGTTGAGGAAACCAGTAGTTTTGCTTCAGGGCGTCAAAATGAGTCGATCGCAGCGTCAAATGATTGCTTGCAGCGTTAAATTGCTAAAATGAGTACTTGCAGCGTCAAAATAAATGAGCGGTAATAACAACACCGATTCTCAAAATAATGTAAGAATTTATTCACGTGAAATCTTGACTTTATCTCGCACCAAAAAAATGGGGACGACGCCCTAATTTTGGTACTGCATTTGTAAATTAGTACATGTAAATACAGGTGATGATCGATCAGTTTTAGCATCATGAAGGTGTTTGAGGCCGACTGGCGACTGCAGTACACTTTTTGACCGAGTGACTCCGTAAAATTATGAAACTTAATTAAATGCCATTTTTTTATTTTAGAATTTTTGGACAGTCTATCGAGCGTGTACATGTCAGATGTACATGATTTCCGAAACAACAAAATAAAAACAGCTTCAGCTAGAAGTAGGTTAAGGTGGAAAGCTGTGTGCATATAGCGCTGTTTTCTTGCCTGGCCTTCGCTCGATACCGCTAAACAAGCAGTAGCATACCCTGCAGCGCGTTGCTCACTAGCTATAGAGGTCAAAAGGCAAATACTGACGTCTCTGAGGTTCTCAGCTTCCTTTTAAATGTCTTAGCTTAATAGCTAATATTCATAGTAATTAGCTCTCTTTATTCATTTTACTTCTACATGTATACACATAACCACGCAAAAGTTGCAATGTCTCAAACCATCGCAACCCGCCTTCAAATTAACTCGATCCGAGTCTACTAGCGACACCACTAATTAGCGATGCCAATCTATCCGGCGTTTGTTCCCAGAAGCGATTTATATATAGCTGCTATTTTTCTTCATAGAATATTGAAGAACAATTTGGCTATTCAAATATCACCTGTCTAATTAAAGCGTCCTCATCTTCAGGACCCACTCATTTTGACTGTTCCTCAAATAAAAAGCATATACAGCGCGCTTGTTCAAACTCTGCCTGCGCATGTACATGTATTAGCGAGGATCCAATTAAAATCTTCAAGTTCTTATTTATCTCTAGACCGCACAGCTTTTGCCAATAGCATTTTTTTTTAATTTATGCATATATGCTTTGTCTTGAATTTCCTTTGCTTAATGGTTCGAACCTGATACATGTACGAGCTGATCAGTTTCCTCATGAGATTGAAGCATGGAAATTGTAGCAGTATAAATTTGCTGTTCTTATTTCTCTTATGCATGGATGTAGATTTACTATTGACAAATGGCAAACAGAGCATCTTGTTAGAAGTGGTGACAGACATTGACAGCTTATTACCTGTAGGCCACAACTGTTGCAATCAGTACCTTGCTTCTTTACAGGAAATGATCGTGCATAGGCTACCATTTTCACCCTCAATCAATGAGACTATAATTAAGATTTCTTAAGCTACAGCAAATTTTGCCGCCATTATAGTGGTGCCCAAGAAGCTGTAAGGCCAAAAGAAGCATGCACCTGTGAGAGTACGGGTATCATTTGCACAAACTGGGAACGTTGGCAGTCACACCTGCTAGTCAAACTTGTTTAAAACAAGGATATTGTTGAGTTTGATTTACATTTCAAAACTTAAAAGCATTTTAAATACATGATAGTATCAAAACCGTCACGCGCACGCACAGTTCTTATTTAAGGTTACAAAAAAAGTAAAAATTTTTGTCTGAGGATCTTAACTTGCTGTTACTTTAAAAAGCATTTCTTCTTTGTTTACTTAAATCAGTGTTAATTTTAGTTCTCTAAAGTATATTAAACTTGTTTATCAAGAATTGATAGTTAGTCATCAAGTGATAAAATTTGTTAATACGCTCGTATTCAGATCTGCAGTTGTCTATTTTTTTCCGGCGCACCAGTCATCAAGAGCATCCAGCTGCTTCAGCGTCATCTGACCTTGGGCAATAGCGAAGCACTCGATGAAGCCTTTAAAGTTGCGAAGTGAATTACGACGTTCGTTGCCAAGACTGAGGCACCTGAAATTACCACGCCTGCCCTCATGCGTCGAGTTCAATACTTTAGCAGTTTTGTGCTCCAGGCTTCTGTTGAAGTAGTGCCTCAAACCATGTTTTCTAAATGTGAAGCCAAGTCCGACAAATCTTCCGTTTGAAGTCGCCTTACAATCGGCAAAGCATAGAAGTTTCATATTTCTGTGCTCTACAAATCGATACACAATGCTGTCATCGTTCTTTAGACTGGCTACCATCCCATTTTCTATTTTTCCACATCTTGAAAAGCAAAAAACTGCATTGGATTTCTCGCTGAAAAAGGAAAATGCAATGTTTCAGATGTAAAAAAATTACATATTATTACCTGCAAGTTGAAAAATCTAACTCACTCTCCATTGAAGTCGAACTTGGCTCGGATGAACACGGTCACGTTGGGCTCGGGCACAAACAGGTCCTCGATTCCGTCAGCCGTGCTCACATCGATGAAGGAGCCAGACTCTCCCGTCACGAACGCGCCCGCAGACCGGTTGAGCACAGCCGACATGAGCACCGGAGTGTGCGGATTCCGGTGCACAGGCGCCAGGTTGAACGAGCCCACACGGAAGTGGTACAGAATCCGCAGCGAGCTCACCGCGATGCTGCTGGGCAGGTCGGTCGTGTGAGCTGCAATTCGATAAAGATGTAACGATATGAGCACATCGATGCATGGATGAACTCGCCAGTGAGTGAACTGGGCACAGCTGCAGTCACACACTGCATGGGCACAGCTGCAGTCACACACTGCATGGGCACAGCTGCAGTCACGCACTGCATGGGCACAGCTGCAGTCACTCACTGCATGGGCACAGCTGCAGTCACACACTGCATGGGCACAGCTGCAGTCACGCACTGCATAGGCACAGCTGCAGTCACGCACTGCATGGGCACAGCTGCAGTCACACACTGCATGGGCACAGCTGCAGTCGCACACTGCATGGGCACAGCTGCAGTCACACACTGCATGGGCACAGCTGCAGTCACGCACTGCATGGGCACAGCTGCAGTCACTCATGACTTCTCACCCTGCTGGAACTTTGCCAGCCTCCGCCTGTTCACAAACGAGTCGCACTGGCCGTGTCCGTACAGCCATGCAGTGAGGAAGGCCTCGGCAGTCGCCAGCAGACACCAGCGATGCTCAGCGACCATGCTGGCAGCTGCACAGCTCTCTGTCGTGTGGCAACTCAGCACGCAGCCAGCGATGCTGCGTTCAGGCAGTTGATGAAGCTCCAGCTTCCCCACTCCATCAGCGGGTAGGTCGTCTGACGGACAGGCGTCCAGTCTGTCGTAGTCGTTGAGCCCCACGATGGACGCCGAGGCGATGGCAATGAGGCACAATAATTGCCCAAATGTGCTCAACAAAGCTAGCATGCTGGCAAGAGCTAAAAATATTTCAAATTGCCGGTGAAACTGGCTTCTTCAGGCTGCTTTTTAAATATCGGGAAAATATCCTTAAGCTAATAAACCAGAAGAATCAGTTCCGTGAAGCATGTTGCCAGTAGCTTCCCGAGATGAGGCCATATTTGCTCTTCAGGTGAGGATGTCATATCGTAGGAAAACCGCGCAAACTCAAGAATCGATTGCTCTGAAAGATAAGGATTGGTATTAACAGCTTAGACGAGGCTGTAGTAGTCGTGTCAGTTGACAAGGTGAAGAAAATTGACAGAAACAAATTGAGAAAACACACGGCTTCTCATGATTTGCAAATGATTTTTGAGATTTTAAGACGTGATGCAGGAGTGGCTGCTTCTAATTCAAACCCCACCCCAATAATCCATCCATATTGCTTGTTCGCCGCAGGCGCAACTAAATTTGAAGGACGCAAAACGTAATAGTCCAGCAATATGATTTTTCTTTAAATTTTTTAGTGTCAATAACTGACTGGCTGACGTATCAGCAACGTTTTTACGGATCCCGGTTCTGACAGGCTTGCAACATCAGCACGCAATGGGAGGTTTGAAGATTCACAGAACTACATGTAGGTTAGCTAAGGTTAAGAGCTTTGGCAGGAGATTATACAGTAAGAAGCATCTATGTCGCATCAGCTAGCATATGATATTTCATTTTTGTACGACAATATATCGATCTTGATTCGAGTCGAATAAAATCTGCGCTTGAGCTACAAGTATACCAGAAATAAAGTAGTTTAAGTCTGCATGAAGAGATATTGTTATTATATGATTATGCTATCTTATTTCGTTCCCTAATATGAAAATGCTAATTGATTTCGTTTGCATCGCAACTTAAATACGAGCGTAATTTTGTAACGACTCCGGCTCATTTACGAGTATTTACCGGAGACTATATAGCACGGTTCTAGTAGTAGTACGTATTCAAGTGACTACGCCTGTCAGGCCTGAACGATTTGCTAAAGAAATAGTTACCATAATCATAATCATAATAGTTTAAGGAAATAGTATTATTGTTATTATGATTATGATTGTGATTATGATTATGGTTATGATGATGATTATTATTATTGTTTTTATTATTATTATTATTATTATTATCATTATTTTTATTACTATTATTATTATTAGATACATGCAGACGGAAAAGATTCTAATTAGTCTGAAACGTTTGAATCTTGCATAGTGTTAGTGTGTTTTCAAGCCCAAGCATTCTATGCATTCTGTTGTATTATATGTCCTAAATCCCACGTTATTAAAGTCCGCTTGCTGTAATACTAGCCTCCCATCGGTTTCAAATAAAAAAAGCTTTAATTGCCTGGCTACGATTAGCCATCTGCGAATACTATACGTAAAATGAGTTTCCTGCACAACCAGTGCATCCTACGGTCACAGCACATAGACTGCTTGATCAAAGTCAAAGACTGCTGCCACATGCTTACAGAAAAGACTGTAATAAGTTGTATTACATAAGTTGCATGTTTAAAATCGTATGTGTCGAATTTCTTGGAAGCGGAGTCTAATTAAACAAAATAACTTATTATTAAAAACTAGAAAAAATTTATGCACATAATTATAACACTTAAGAAGTACTGGTAGTAATCTTGACTAAAGTTTAAAGAAATACGCTTGCTTCTAATTGCATAATTATCAAACCATGACAGATTTAGTTAGTTATGAGTTATGCCCATGTAGGAGTGTAGGAGGTCGAAGAAGTCGGGGTATCATCGCCGGTCAAGTCTAAATATGTTGGCTTGTAGCCACTACTAATTTCTGGATTAATCCATCACACGTTCTGGCACTGGGTGTTATAGGCCTTAAAGCGATGACAGCCGTTGCAATTGACCAAAAAAATAAAAATTTAGATATCGTTTTGGCTCACAAATATTGAAGCACATGGAATGAAGCAAATTCTTCAAATGGAGAATTTGAAACAAAGACTAAATAGGCCTTGAAAGTAAACAAATCTAATCTTCGATGTTTTTACAGACAAAATATTTGGATCTTGATTGGTCTATAGTAGAATGCATGAGGGGCTTTTGGGACAAAATTTTTCACGTCCTCCATAATCCACCTAAATCCATCCATATTATCCCTGACAGAATTAGAAAAAAGGGGGGTCGCACTTGCTCCGAAAACGTCCTCCATAATCCCATTAAATCCATCCATATTATCCCCGACAGAATCAGAAAAAAGGGGGGTCGCACTCGCTCACAAAACGTCCTCCATAATCCACCTAAATCCATCCATATTATCCCTGACAGAATCATGAAAAAGGGGAGGGGCCGCACTTGCTCCGAAAACTTCGAACATAATCCCATTAAATCCATCCATATTATCCCTGACAGAATCAGAGCAGGTGTCCACTGATACCTGTTATGCTCACTGACACTGACATAATCCACTGACATCCACCCATAGCATTTTCGAAACAATAAGAAAATAATCTGCATTCTTCTTCCCACATTCAATTTGCAACGCGAAACCAGATCCCTAAAACTTTAAATCATCAGCGCAGGGTCCTTACCCATTGAAAAAAATCTAATTTTTCTCTAAAAATGTTTCCAGTTGTCTCTCCAGGTTCTTATTACAAAGCGCACGAGCCTAATTACAAGAGTAAGTACCAATGCAAGAAGGAATGCAGCGAGTACATGAGAAAATATTGGCCCGATGTTGATATCAATGCCCCTAATATTAATCTAGCTCTTCAAAGACACTGGTTTCATAAGTACGGAGTAACCTACGTAAAAGATTACGACAGCTACTATAACTTTGCAGAAATCATTAGGCAATTGTAGAATGTCGCTACAATACGCTTTAAGACTAAGACTGCATTAATAGATATTTTTACGCATGGTATTTTGCTGTGTGGTGGGTGGGTGATAGCGGAATGGGTATGGCAGCTGTTTCTTATCATAGCGCGAGCGGCGTGTGCAGCATAGAGAAAAAGCTTGCCCAGCTCAAGCCTTAACTAGCTCAAAGGATCCCTTGCCTAGCTTCAGAAACGCCCATTTAGTTCCTTGTTTAAACCCCCAACCTTCTCAACCCCCCAACTCTTTCAGTAGTCTTCCTAGTTCTTTACATAACCCGTCCGTTTTCCCAGGCAACCCCAATCAACCATTAATAGAAAATACTGGCTATAAGTTGAAAATCTGTGGGTTTCCCTTATTCTAGAATATTCTAGAATAAAAAGAGAATCCATGGATTCCCGAGCCCACACCAATGGTATATAAACAGCCGATTCACACCGCCCCTCGCCCCAGCCCGCCTACCCCGCCGGCAGGGTCTGCTCCGCCTCGTCATGAGTTCCAGCGACGCTGTAAAAATTCTGAATACGCTAAGGAGTATTAGTAGTAAAGATTCCGCCAGTACGGCAATCGCCATTGCTAATCTAGAAGATCACGAAAGAGCTTTACTTTTAAAAATTTTACAAAAAGTAGACGTAAATTCTGTAAGAAAAGAGCGTTCGGAGAAAGAGAAATCTTGTACTCAAGATAAAGAAGACCGGAAAGCTCGGTTTTTAGCTCGCTTGAAGCAAAAAATTAATTCAATAAAAAACGAACAGCTGGTGATTAAGACGAGGTAAGTCTTGCTTATTTTTAGAAATTGGACATAGATTGGATATTTTTGCAAGCAAACCTTTGACCTTATTCACATTATGATCCAATATTCTTTCCTTTAGGTTCTCCGAGGTTAAAAATCTTTGTATGGGACCTGTTCAAGCTGATGTGGACGGCAAACGACTGCAATTCAACACCCTTGAAATGTTCATCGCGGAGATAGAAACACTTAGCTGTTTGGCCAGGAAAAAGCAGGCTGAAGTTCTGGCCGAACTGAAAAATCAACTAGGGGTGAGCACAGAAGTGGCGGCCAAGCGGTTGGACATTGGGATAAAGTTTGCCGAGCGGCTATTCACATTCCATAATCTTATGAGAAAATATCCTAATCTGGCGTTGACTGGATACTCAATGGAGACGTTGTTAGCGTTTAAGAAAACGATCGAAAAAGAAGCCGACCAAGACGACAATTTTTGTTCGAAACTAGAGGTTGATTTGGAGATTGTATTTCAAGGAGAAGAAGATGACGATCTGTTGGACGAAACAAATATGGAATGGAATAACGCTTCGGTAGTAGATGAGTAACATTATTTATTTTATTTACTCTTGAATGTTAAGTTAAGATTTTACTACTGCGACTTCAGGAACTAACAAATCCTGAATAAAAATCCTGAACGATCAGGAAAAGTTGCGATTTTTCTACTGTTAGTAGTTAGTAATGTTAATGTCTGAAAAAAAATCCTGAATAAAAATCCTGAACGATCAGGAAAAGTTGCGATTTTTCTACTGTTAGTAGTTAGTAATGTTAATGTCTGAAAAAAAATCCTGAATAAAAATCCTGAACGATCAGGAAAAGTTACAATTTTTCTATAACTACACTGAACATTCTCGGTATTTCTCTTAATTTAAATTTTTATCTATTTAATTTCAAATATATTGTTTTATAATAGTTAATTATTAATATCAATTTTGGAAGTCTTCCTTTAATTTGGTACATGTAGTAAAGTCGATCATTCAATTCGCGAAACCAGATCCCAAAGACTTTAATTACCTAAACCCAGGGTGCTCATCCTCCGAAAAAAATAATTTCTCTAAAAATGTTTCCAGTTGTCTCTCAAAAGAATGAGCTGAATATTCTTGCTTGAATCATTCTGCTCTCTCAACCCCCAGCTCTTTCAGCAGTCTGCCTAGTTTTTTTACTTGGTGCGTGCAATACAAAGCCCACCCCGCCCTCGGCGTACACCCCCAACCCCAATTTTGTCTTTCCAAAAATAACCGCCTTGACTAATTTCCTAGCAATCGACTCACGAAATCCGCTTGAAGCCCCCATATGGTCTAATCTCCTAAGCATTTCTTTGTCCCACCGATTCTTCTCCTCAGGAAAATCTCTATACTTGATGTCATGCCACATGCAGACAGAGTCTAGCTCGTTCACAGGCTCATGCCCAGGATTTGGATTATTGTTTTTATCTAACTGTATTTCAAGTGGATTCAAAGGCCCACAATATTTGTACCCGGGAACTGTCCAGCCTTTGTTTGGATGAGGAAGCTTTTCTATCAGTCCATGTGAATCTATTTTACCACCATAGCACTGCAATATTTTATTTAAAATTTTCTTTTATTTAAATTTTTTTAAAAATGACAGATCAGAAACTTCAAAAGCTCTACTACAGCGAAAAAGGATTCTTTGTAGGAAAAAATGCAGTCACCAAACTCGCAGAACTAAGTAAGGAACCAAAAGCTACAGTAGAAAAGTGGCTCTCTAAGCAGGCTGTCTTTCAAGTCTATTTCCCACCAGTAAAATTTACAAGACCTCACTTTAGCATCTATAAACCTAATGAAGCGCACCAAGCAGATCTTTTGTTTCTCCCCAACGACTCAGGCTACAAGTATGCTCTTACAATTATAGACGTTGCTTCCAGATATAAGGAAGCTCGCCCACTCAAGACGAAGAAGTCAGAGGTTGTTGCCAGCGCACTGCAAGAGATCTATGAAACCTCTCCTCTAACCTATCCAGAAATGTTCATGGCCGATCAGGGTAAGGAATTCTATGGGGCAGTACGAAGTCTCCTACATAAGTATGACACAAAAATTCGCTATGGCAGAACAAACTTGCACAGAGACCAAGCGTACGTTGAGAGATTCAATCTAACTCTAGCCAAGAGGCTATTCACTAAGCAGACAGCTGAGGAGCTGAAACTAAAAAGTGGTCAGTACTATTCAAAATGGACAGACCGGCTCCCCACTGTTATAGAGCAACTGAACAATGAAGTCACACGCATGACTGGATTGAAACCGTCCCATGCAATTAAACAAGACACTGTCGAACTTAAGGCAACTCATAGAACAGACAACAACACGACAACCCTACACAACACACACAACACAAAACACACCTCGAACTACCCTAAGCTTCCAGCAGTTGAATCACCATACATACTGACAAACTCTGAGTTTCTACGCTTTTTATATCTACCTGGAGAGCTAGAGAAGGACACCAAAAGAAGAGCTACAGATCCATACTTCAGCCTTGATGTACATAAAATAGACAGACATTTTACCTCCGACTCCGGTGACTATTACTTTTTATCTCAAACCTTTAACCCTAAATCCCCCACGCGGTCATTCACTAGAGCTGAACTCCTAGTGATACTAGCTGACACAGAAATTAATTAAAAAATAAAAATAAAAAATGACAAAGATTGAAACTAGAACCCTCAATAAACTCAATAAAATCATTGAATCAAAGAAACCAGGTCTTGTATCAATTAAAGGTATCAAAGTAAAAATCGATCCCACACAGCAAATAGTTGAGTGTAATGAGCAAAGACACAGCATCACAGATGAAAAGTCAGGAGGAATCCTACCATTAGCAGCTCTTATCCCAATCATTGCAGGCGCTGTAAGTGCCGCAGGTGGTGTAGCTGGAGGTGTAGCAACTGCTGTTAAAGCTGGTAATGATAGAGCCCACCAGCTAGAATTGCAAAAGATTGCAAGAGACAAAGGTATAACAATTAAGGCAGGAGATGGTTGCCCTGATTGTGATGATTGTGAGCATGAAAATTCTGTAAGCAAGTCTGACATTGTCAAAGCAATCATGACACTGCACAATGCTGGGTTTACAATAATGCGCATGTGATGAGGTTTTAAACCCCACTTTATCCAGCTTCATAAACCTAACGCTACTGATAGGATGTAGAAACAGTTCAACTTTTCTATCAGGGTGGTCACCCTCAAAATTTTTTTATTTTAGAGAAAAAATGCCAAAAGCTAATCCAGCAAAAGATTTAGTCAACAAATATTTTTCAAAAGGCGTCTCATTTCAAGACAAAAGTAATTTACTAAGAGAAGCATGTAAACAAAAGTTTAACACCGACCCTGGTCACCTGGGAAGCTATGAAAAACAGTTGGAAATCATCAATCAATTAGAATCCAACCAGTATGCGCCTATAAAAAATCCTGCAAAGGAACACCAAGAGAGGAGTCGCAACTTAGTTAACAAATACGAAACTCTCACTGGTGAAAAAGCAAAGTACCCACAAAATAAGCAGGAACAAGAGAAATTAGAGCAATTAATCCATTTAAAAGAGTCGGAGCTTGCCATTGAAGAGATTAATTTTGCACAGAGGAAGTTTACAGAACATTACATAGAGTACACAATCCAATTAAGGATACCACCGCAAACATCTACGACTATAAAGATAGCATCCAATCAGTTGTTGATCACACACTCAAAACACGCAAGACTTTTAAACTACAGATATCATTCAAGATTGCGTTTTATATGCCTGCAAAACCCACTGAGCATCTCGAGTATTACATGACAACAAAGGCAAAGCCATTCACCCCTACAGACACACTGGATCCTTTCCTTCAAGATGTCACTAAGAAAATTGAAGCGTTTACATCCAGAGGTTCCGGATGGGTCGTAGGAGGGATTCAAAGAGCGACTGTCATGGTCATGAAATATGACCCACTTAAAGCCTCCTCTTATATAGAGCTCCCGCATAAGCTAGCCGGCAAAAAAGCTTGCATAAATGTTAAAAATAAAGACAATTGCTGTGCTCTATGGGCAGTTCTTTCTGCACTTTTTAGTGTACCTCACCACCCCGAAAGAACCTCAAATTATCAAAATTATTTCAACTACTATCTCATCGAATGCGAAAAGAAGGGAATCAGGTTTGACAAAGGAGGCTTGGCGATCTCTCAGATCCCAAAGCTAGAAGAAGTGTTTAATAACAAAATTAGAATCACAGTCTTTGAATGGAGTGAAAAAACTGAGAAAGTTCAACCGGTCAGATGTAGCAAAGACGTTTTAGATCCTGAGGGGAAAAGGCGGACTGAAGTGGATCTTCTAGTGATTGGTAATTTACTAGAGGAGGCTCACTATGTTTGGATTAAAGACCTTTCAAGACTCATTCACAAGCAGTTGAATAATCATCACGAGGCTGTTGCCATCTGCCGCTTGTGCCTTAAACATTACAGTGGACCTGAACGCTTAGAAAAACTAGCAGAGCATGAATTATCATGCGAGGATCACCCAACAAACTGCTCTCTTCCTTCAGCTGAAGAGAAGTATTTCCGGTTTAAGAACTATCACAAGATGGAGAAGCTCCCATTTGTTGTATATGCTGATTTCGAATGCTCAATCATGCCAGAAACTCAAAAACAAACTCAAACTCAAAAACATGTCCCCAATTCAGTAGCATATGCCTTTATTAATACAAAAGGACTTGTTGAGTATAATTATTTCTTTGGAGAGCAGTGTGTGGAGCAGTTTATTGCCAGAATGTTAGAGTTGCAAAAATTGATTAGCACCCTAGCTTCAACCTGTTCCAATAATGATGACTGAGGAGGATGAAAGCAATTTCCTATCAGCAATTCATTCTCACATCTGCAGGAAACAGTTAACTTGCACTGATATTAAAAACCCGACCGTTAGAGACCACTGCCACTATACTGGGAAATTTAGAGGTGCAGCGCATAACACCTGTAATCTAAAGCTAAAATCGAACATTCATGATCTAACGATATTTTGCCACAACGCAAAGAACTATGACATGCATTTAATAGTTGAAAAAATCGGCATGATTCCAGACATACACCTTGATTGCATCGCAGAGAACAAGGAGAAGTTTAAGTGTGTTGATATTAAACAGGATAATTCGGGTAAAGGTAAAATAAGACTGAAGGATTCATATCAATTTCTAGCTGCCAGTCTAGACGAACTAAGCAAGAATCTAAAAGATGAACAATGTACATATACAAAGACGTTTGCAAGTAAAGTTTACAACAGTGATGAATCATTTAAACTCCTGAGAACCAAAGGCTTCTACCCCTATGAAAATATTACTGGGTATCACGTATTTGAAGAAGGTTTACCACCACAGGAGAAGTTCTTTTCAAAGCTAACAGACTCTGGAATCTCTGACAAAGACTATGAGCACGCGAAGCATGTCTATAATTACTTTAATTGTCAAAACTTCTTCCAGTATCACATGCTTTACCTCTACACAGATGTGTTTCTGCTGGCCGATGTGTTTGAAACCTTCAGATACACCTGGTACACAGCAGATCCAGCACATTATGTGTCTCTGCCTGCCACTAGCTGGGAATCTTTGCTTAAAATGAAATGGGATCAAGATCCAGATTGGTACATTGAACTTCTTACAGACATTGACACGTACAATTTTGTCGAATCGTCAAAGCGAGGGGGAATCTCAATTTGCGTTAACAGGTATGCAAAAGCAAACAATCCCTACATTGAATCTTACAATAAGGAGCAGCCCTCAAACTACATTACTTACTTGGACGCTAATAATCTCTACGGGTGGGCGATGAGTCAAGATCTTCCAGTTAGAGATTTTCGATGGCTACCCTCATCAGAATTCAAATGGGACTTTTCATTGGCTGCCATTTATGAGGTTGATGTTTACATTCCACCAGAGCTTCACGACTATTTCTCTGACTTTCCACCCTTCCCAGAGAACATCAAGTGCCCGAAAATAATCGAAACTCCCAATGGAACTTGGCACCTGTCAGGAACAGAAAAAGAACATACAGAAAAACTAACACAGAATCTAAACAACAAGACACGTTACAAAATCCATTACAAACTGCTTCAGTATTTTATCTCACTTGGTTGCAGGGTCACCAAAGTTCACAGGGCTCTTACATTTACAGAGGAAGCGTGGATGAAACCCTACATTGATAAGAACACCCAGTTTAGGACCAAAGCAACCAACGACTTTGACAAGAACCTCTTTAAGTTGGCCAACAACTCTGTCTATGGCAAGACTCTTGAGAATGAGCGGAAAAGAACAAACCTGAAACTTGTTACCTCATCAGAGCCTGCTGTTATTCAGGCAAATATGTCAAAGCCAACGTTCAAAGAACTCCATATCTTTAATAGCTACTTAGGTGTGATCATATTTTACAAAACCAAGGTGACGCTGCGCAAGCCGATCTATACAGGTGTCACTGTTCTCGACGAATCAAAACGTCTGATGTACCAGTTCTTCTATGGCATGAAGCAGCAGTACAAGGATAAAATGAAACTCTTGTACACTGACACAGACAGTTTTATTATGGACATTCAAACAGAAGACATTTATCAGGATATGCTGCAGCAAAAAGATATGTTTGACTTGTCTGAGTATGATGAATCTTTCAGGACACAGAATGGCGATCAAGTGTTTGACGCCACTAACAAGAAAGTGATTGGGAAAATGAAGGACGAGATTGCTGGTGACATAATCACTGAATTCATTGGGTTGAGAGCAAAGTCCTATTTTGTAAAATGTGAGTCGTCAGACCCAATAAAAAAATCAAAGGGAATTCCGAAACGCGTCGTTAGGAAGGAAATTAATGAAGCTGAATACAGAGACGCCTTGAATTGCAACAAAAAGACATCACATGAGTTCTCAAAGCTACAATCAAAAAACCATATTATTCACACAATTCAGCAAAAGAAGATTGGACTGTCAGGTGCAGATAACAAGAGATTCATTTTTGATGACAATATTAACAGTCTACCGTTCGGGCACTGGAGATTAGGTTTAGGAGATTGGGTTTAGGAGGTGGAGATTAGGTTCGGGCACTGGAGATTGGGTTCGGGCACTGGAGATTGGGTTTAGGTTTAAGAGAAAGTTTAATAAACCTCATAAAAAATGACATAAAAAATGACGACAAATAACTTTCTTGAAGATTTGGCTAACGAACTGGAAATCCCAAACTTTAGAGGAATATTTATGAGGGACACTCTGCCTGATTTTCCTCTAAGAAAAGAATGCGGCATCATGAACTTTGACACCACCGACAAGCCAGGATCTCATTGGGTTTGCTGGGTGATTGATCCCGATCGCAAGCACAAGTGTTATTACTTTGATAGCTATGGGACGGCAGTACCAGAAGAGCTAAGAAATTATATGAAGGGGAAAAATAATAAAAAAATTTACCACTCAGACTTTATTCTCCAAGGTCTTAGCAGTGATATTTGCGGTGAGCTGTGCATGACTGTTTTGTATGCAATGACCAAAACACGAAAGACCTACAAGGAAATTATTCGTACCTGTGTTTCATAGGGGTTCATTGTGCATTTCTCGTTGTCCTTCTTGCCGCATAATGTTGAAAAACTTTCTCGAGTTCATTTTTCAGCTGACTCATGTCATCAGTACCGACCATGTTCAAGTTCATTCGAATTGATTGTTCATAAAGATCCTGAATGGTTTTGAACTCATCCTCTGAAATGAACTTATCCTCGATTGCCCTTGAAACGTACCCTGTGATTGAAGTGTGCACCCCTTTCTCTTTTACTTGCTTCTCCTGTAGCTGTTTTAGTTTTTTTCGCCTGTTTCGCGCTAATGCTCCAGTAATTGCTGAAATAAGTCCACATGCAGCACCCACAGAGCCGAGCGGGATTGCGATTGGGGCTGTGATGACTGGCAACACTGAGACAGCTGCAGCAGATCCAGATAGAACAGACGCAGATCCTAGAATCATATTGCTGTAGTCGAAAAATTTACAGTGGTTGTCATAGCGCTTAATTTTCTTTGTGTTGTGGAAAATATTTTTTTCAAGATCATCGCGCATTTTTTGAATCTCCACCATTCGAAACTGCTGAGAGTTACAAGTAATGACGGGGTAGAGTTTTTGTGCCGTTGTTAAACGCAACTAATGAACTGAGGTCAGAAATAACTTCGATAGTCTCGCTAATCAACGGCTTGAGATCATCAGTTAATCTTCTGGGAAATTCCACTGATAGACGGATGCGTATTCTTGAAGGAGGAGTTTTCACAAACACAGCTAAAGTAAATAATTTAGAAGAGTTCATGACTCAGTCAACAGCGCTGCATGATAGAATTAAAGAAAACGTCGCAACCAACACAGGTAAAGTGAGGAATTTAGAAGAGTTCATGAACCAGTCAACAGCGTTGCATGATAGAATTAAAGAAAGACTTGATGCAATTAAAGTCTATTTAGATTTAATTTTTACCGAATGGCAGAAATCGTTGAGAAGAATCAGTCGTCTTGAGGGAGTACACAATCTTCCTGATATTGATACTGTTGAAGAGGCACCACAGACCACAAGGGAAATAAGTGATCCAACCGACTTGACCACTGACCACAAATTTCGTGAGCCAACCAATTTGACCACTAACCCAAAATTTCGTGAGCTAACCGGTTTGTTTGAGATCAAGTGTAGAATGGAGCGCATAGACAAATAAAAAGGTAGATTCGAAGAGACCTGCTGGCGCCAACTGCAGACGAAACAATCAAACGTAAAACAAATCTAACCACCACCAACTAGTTGTCAATTTTTTTTAAAAATTCTCTAAAAATGGATGCTCAAAATTCTCTTTATGATCCAAATGCTCCCACAGCACCTAGTGCACCTCAATATGAGCAACAAAAAGCTTATCACTTTCAAACTTCTGCCTAGCTACTTTAAGCCTGAGATCTTCCATGTTTATTTGCAACTGGTGCATGGAGCGCTCTAGGGCTTTCAGTCTGTTTTTATTCAGTTTGATCTCTGGGATCTTTTCGTCGCTGTTGATATATCGCCTTCAAGGATGGATATCTGAGCTGATGTAAGAGCGCTGTTGCCAGAAATGGATTCACCTGCAAAATTAATAGACATCTTTTAATAGCAAATTTTAGATTACAGTTCTTTTTTCCTTGTTGATCACGACAAACTGATAGGGTTGGTTCCACTTTTCGAAGCAGAGGTTAACGAATTCCTCCTGTGAAATCTTTCTGTTTGAGTTTTTTGTTGGATTTATAAAATAGGCTGGCGCAATGACCTCATTGTAAAATCTTTTTAGCCTATCCTGTGGAATGGTTGGAAACAGGAGAATCAGATTACAGTTCCCACGAATTGTTTTGTTCGGGAGCTCGAACCAGTTCTGTGCAATCTAAATTACATTACAATTGTTATGTCGTCCTCTTGTAAAATAGTTTTCTATCTGCTTCTGTGGGCCTGTCATACAATCATCAAAGACGATCAAATGCTTTCTCCCTTTTTCTAGCTCATCTGGTTGGGGTAGAAGTTTGGTCTTTGGATCAGCCTGTGGATCTCCATAGGTGAACACTTTAATGTTCTGCCATTTTTCATTGTCTTTGAGGTGCTTTGCATATTCAGCAGCTACAATTTCTGGGTTGCTGGGAAGGTTTTGTTGGTTATTAAAACATTGAATAATGTCCTCTTTGTTCAGTTTGTTTTGCAATCCAGAAATCAGCATTTTATACTCATCTTGATACAGTGTGGGAGAGTAGATGTGCAGAGTGTCATAGTCGATAAAGCCAGGTCTAAGAAGCATGTTAAAGACTCTGAATGTTTTACCTGAACCTGATGAACCAACAACAATGCATCTGAAGTGACTTGGGATTGACTCGTGATGAGAAAACTTAATCTGATTACGTGTCCAGTGAGGATTGAAGTCGTTTGAAAAGTCCATTTTTTTCTATGATGAAAATTTTTTTAATAATAAATAATTTAGAAGATGTGTCATTTTGGGACTTAGATGTGTCATTTCGGGACTTAGATGTGTCATTTTGGGACTTAGATGTGTCATTTCGGGACTTAGGTATGTCATTTTGGGACTAGTCTTGTACCTTTACATTTCTTGTACCCTCGGAAAGTACCCTTTAGTCAAATTTGAAACCACTTCCTTTTTTAATGCTAGCTCTCATCTTCTAATAGACTGCAGGGTCCACACTGTCTGGATTTGGGGTCAGTGGAGCCAGCGGGGCTAGTGGAGGCTGAATCTCTTGTTTAGGTGTTACAGTATCCTTTATCTTTTTGGCTGCTGTGGCTACACTGCCAGCCGCTTCGGCAACATTCTTGATGTTCTCTTTGTTCTCTCCAATGACCTTAAAAATCTTGGCCCCCTGAGCGATCAAATCGGCAAGGCCATTCCCAGAGCGTTCTTTTCTTGGATAGTGGCCTGCAGGGAAAAGTCCAGATCCGCGTTTAATAAGATTAAGTTCCTCTTTGTCATAGTATTTGTCCACGTCTTTCTCAAAAATAATCGGCATTTTTACTTGAAATAAATTATTTTTTGTTGAACCGCGAAAGCAGAAGCTCTCTCGCCCTCTTATCGATGTATTTTCTCTCAAGCATTTTGTCCAGGATGTTGACAAATTCTTTTCTATTTTCATCTTTCATTCCGGTCTTTGCCGCTCCTAGAAGAACCGCTACTCGTTTGTAGATTTCAGAAATTCCTTTTCCAGTTGAGGGCGGTTGGTCTTGGGGTTGTGGAGTCGGTTGGGCTTGTAGCTGCTGGGGAGGTGACGCAAAAGACTGCTCGCTTTCAGAGATGGAACTGTCATGTGGTGCCTGTCTTTGTTGAGGTGTGAAAACTCTTTGATTGATTCTATTCATTCGATCTGGAGAGTGTTGTTCTAAGCGTTGCCAGGCATCTGGGTGATCATTTTTATATTTAGCTACTTGAGTCGGATCTGCATTTTCCAGTTGCCTGAGTACTTCTG
This sequence comes from Macrostomum lignano, assembly GCA_002269645.1. NCBI lineage: Eukaryota > Metazoa > Platyhelminthes > Macrostomidae > Macrostomum > Macrostomum lignano. The sequence continues at coordinate 354,142 of NIVC01000211.1, read as the reverse complement.
TAAAATGTTGTTGCTGTGGTTGTGGTTGTTGTTGTTGTTGTTGTTGTTGTTGTTGTTGTTCTAGATATTTCATCTGATCAATGACTTCCCCCTGATCTGGCAAACCGAACCATACTTTGATGTGCTTGTACTTTTTGAATCTAGTCAGGTTGACACCGCTATCGTACATGTGTTTCAGAACTTCTGGGACCTTTAGTATTTCTATATCTCTAGCAAGAGAAAAAGTCACTAGATCTTTGTAGTTCTTTAGCAGCTTGTCCGAGATTCTCTCTTGGTTCTTAGTCATAAAATTCAGTAAGGTTTCTGTGAAAGGAATGCTCTTAGTTTCTGAGCCTTTGACAACAGAAATATTTTCCTTAATGTTGATATATTATTCACTGGTTCATTATAAATATTTTTTCTCCACATACTTATTCCAAATACATATTTCCCATCATGTTCTACACGCTCTACTGGTCCAAAAATGTTATCTGTCACTTTTAGTTGCTGTTGTTGTGGTTGTGATTGTTGTTGTTGTGATTGTTGTGGTTGTGGCTGTATCTGTCGCTGCGGTTGTATCTGTGGTGCTTCTGGAATTTTGCCCAAAACCTTTTGCACTTGGGTTTCCTGTATGTCGTCGATAGTTTCTTTGACTTGATCAATATTTTTCTTAGCTTCTCCATACCCAGGCTTATGAAACTCTGTGGCTGCTTGGACAAACTCATTGTAGGATTGTTGCTCCTTATTTATTAGTCCGGTAACTCGTTTCTCTGCTTGTGCTAGCTTCTCCAATTCAGATATCTGCTGTGTACTTTTTCGCTTCATTTCTTATTTTATTTTATTTTTAGTTAAAAAAAATGAACGACCCACTGACTCTAGTTTTCTACAAAATTAACAAGCCTATTTTGAGTGATGATAGCACAATCAAAGCGACTCAGGTAAGAGTTCCCAGTCAGGAAAATCAGAATGAAACTAATTTGGGTCCAGGTCAAACGCTGACATTCACATACAACGGATGTTCGTCTTTGGTCAGTGTCCACAGTCTAAGGAGCGGCTTCTATATGACGTATCAATTCAAAACTAAAGGAGGCGCAGACGCCGCTCATGCTAATGATGATCTACACAATGCGGATGTCGCACTAACCAGTAATTTCTGGGCTTATATGCTCAAAGAGTTTATTGTGTCCAATGGAAGTACAGAATTGGAAAGAATAGCAAACTTTGGTGTGGTCTATGATACCCAATGCTTGATTGAGAACCCGGATTTTATTCAGATGGGGAGCGGTGCTGGATTCATCCCCAATGAACAGACAGGAGATGAGAATGACCCTGGTTACAAAAAGAGAAAGGAGAGATACAACTATGCTCTTGCTGGTGAGAACGATGCTGCTAAGAATCCGTTGTTTAGGTCTGTAGATATTTTTGTACCTTTGAGGTTTATGAGTGGTTTCTGTAATAGTTTCAATCGGTTGACAAGCAACTTTAGCTACACATTTAGACTGACTAGAGATGATCGGAACAGAGGAATTTGGTCGGGGGCCAATCATACATCGATGGAGATTAAGCTAACTAGCGTGGAGCTGTACTTAGAAATTATTGAGCCCAAGACTGCACTCAAAGCTGAATACTTGAAGGCGATTGAGAAAGACATTGATGTTGCTTATACAGCTTATATGTGCAGAGATGAGCGCAATGACGCAAGACACAATATTTGCATTAAAGAAGGCTCCTATAGCAATCCAAGGTACATTATCGTCACTATGAGGAGTACGACTAATGTAGGTAGATATCTACATGGAAACGTTCGATCGATTCAACATGAGATCAGTGACAATTTATACCCTGCATTGCCACAAAATGGGAATTTCTCGGAGAACAAGATTAGTAAGTTTTACAATGAACTGTCGGACCTGGCTGTCAAAGAGAATAACGGTATTGTTTTGACAACCTTGCAGTATAAAAAACTATATCCAATATTTGGTGTTGATGTGACTGCTAGACAAATGCCTACAGACAATAGCCCTGTTAACATTGTGACTAATATCGAGCGGAAAGAATTTGGTGCCGCAACGGCTGTTGATCTGTTTATTATCTATGCATTTGAGAGGAAGATCAAGGTCAATATGATCAATAACTTGTCTAGTAAAGTTTGAATAATTTTTTTCAATAAAAAAATGGAAGCCATAGCCGAAAGACTGAACAACATTGTTTCACACTCTAAGGAGAGCATTCCAATCACTGTAGCGGGTCGCATTACTGAGTCAAACGGAATCTTCATTCAAAAATTGGAGCAACCACTTCGTTTGGATCCCGAGGCGAATTACCACGTCTATCTCAATGATTTCACTGGGTGGTCAAATGTTCCCAATGTGACAGCGGAAAATAACAAGTTTTATTACAAATGGAAGCGTACTACAACAGAGGTTGTGATATTTCCTGTCAGCACACAGAGCGTGGATACTTATAATTACTTCTTGGAGAACGTCTTCACTAAACGAAAGCATTTTGAGATACCGGATGAAAGCAAACCAGAAAATAAACTGTTCCCTGTTAGATTAACTTATGATCTAACTGTCATGAGAGTTGTCTTGCAAGTTCATAAGGACGCAGAGGTAGAGTTTAAAGATGGCACTTGGTATCGCGAGTTGGGATTTGAAAAGAGAGTTTATGGTGGCGCCACAGACCAAAGCCCGCCGCAGGCGCCTGGCACTGTTGCTGTGTCCCGGCTAATATCCGGTATGTACTTGGCGCCAAATATCGCTGACATTGTCAAAGGCTTGAATATATTAATTCGCAGCAATCTGAGCCATGATTGGATATTCAAGGGCAAACGAACCAACATACTTTTTAACATTTCAAACTCTGTTGCTGGTGGCAAAATGCTTGTGCAAAAGCCAAACCCCGTGAAAAGAGTGATTCTGAGTAATAGAGAGATACATGAAATCGTTCTGCAGTTTGAAACAGCGGATGGAGTTGGTGTCGATTTTAACGGGGAAGAGTTTGTGCTAACAATTATTATTGAGAGAATGTGAGTCGTCTTCAGACTTGTAACATTGATATAAGCCGCCAGGTACAACCTTGTAGTTGGCTACTACAACTGCCTTATAACTTCTGCAAAGTTATAATAGCTGTCGTAATCTTTTACGCAGGTTACTCCGTACTTATGAAACCAGTGTCTTTGAAGAGCTAGATTAATATTAGGGGCATTGATATCAACATCGGGCCAATATTTTCTCATGTACTCGCTGCATTCCTTCTTGCATTGGTACTTACTCTTGTAATTAGGCTCGTGCGCTTTGTAATAAGAACCTGGAGAGACAACTGGAAACATTTTTAGAGAAAAATTAGATTTTTTTCAATGGGTAAGGACCCTGCGCTGATGATTTAAAGTTTTAGGGATCTGGTTTCGCGTTGCAAATTGAATGTGGGAAGAAGAATGCAGATTATTTTCTTATTGTTTCGAAAATGCTATGGGTGGATGTCAGTGGATTATGTCAGTGTCAGTGAGCATAACAGGTATCAGTGGACACCTGCTCTGATTCTGTCAGGGATAATATGGATGGATTTAATGGGATTATGTTCGAAGTTTTCGGAGCAAGTGCGGCCCCTCCCCTTTTTCATGATTCTGTCAGGGATAATATGGATGGATTTAGGTGAATTATGGAGGACGTTTTGTGAGCGAGTGCGACCCCCCTTTTTTATGATTCTGTCGGGGATAATATGGATGGATTTAATGGGATTATGGAGGACGTTTTCGGAGCAAGTGCGACCCCCCTTTTTTTCTGATTCTGTCAGGGATAATATGGATGGATTTAGGTGGATTATGGAGGACGTGAAAAATTTTGTCCCAGAAGCCCCCTCATGCATTCTACTGTCTATTAACTTAATAGTCACGCACTGCATGGGCACAGCTGCAGTCACACACTGCATGGGCACAGCTGCAGTCACACACTGCATGGGCACAGCTGCAGTCACACACTGCATAGGCACAGCTGCAGTCACACACTGCATGGGCACAGCTGCAGTCACGCACTGCAAGGGCACAGCTGCAGTCACGCACTGCATGGGCACAGCTGCAGTCACACACTGCATAGGCACAGCTGCAGTCACACACTGCATGGGCACAGCTGCAGTCACGCACTGCAAGGGCACAGCTGCAGTCACACACTGCATAGGCACAGCTGCAGTCACACACTGCATGGGCACAGCTGCAGTCACGCACTGCAAGGGCACAGCTGCAGTCACGCACTGCATGGGCACAGCTGCAGTCACGCACTACAAGGGCACAGCTGCAGTCACTCACTGCATGGGCACAGCTGCAGTCACGCACTACATGGGCACAGCTGCAGTCACGCACTGCATAGGCACAGCTGCAGTCACACACTGCATGGGCACAGCTGCAGTCACACACACCCATTCTTGCTCAGCTAATAGCTATATTCATAGTAAGCTCTTAATCGTGTACATTGCATGCACATTGTATCATTTGTTTATTTTAGTTCTACGAGCCTCGTACATGTATATGAGTACATGTAACCACGCAATAAAAGCTGCAATACTACTCTAGCTATAATGTCTAAAATAACCAGCGACCCGGCCTTCTTGACACATTCACTAATTATCGAAGCCAATTCTATCAGCCGTTTGTTCCTAGGAGCGATTTGCAGCAGGTGGTATTTTTCTTGAAGATTAGAGAATAGTTTGGCTGATCCTCCTCCTCATTCTCCAGGTCGACCTTACTCATTTTGATTGTTCCTCAAATAGAAAGCATATAGATAGCGCTTGTCTGCCTGCGCATGTCTAGCAAGGATCCAATTAAAATCTTCAAGTTATTTTTTATCTCTAGACCGCACAGCTTTTGCCAAAAGCATATTTTTTAATTTTGCATAAATGCTTTGTCTTGAATTTCCTTTGCATAAATGGTTCGAGACTGCCACGTGCTGATCAATTTCAGCATAAGATTGAAGCATTGAAAATTGCATAAATTTGCATTTCTTGTAATTCCTATGCAGGTAAATGTAGATTTACTATTGACAAATGGCAAACAGAGCATATTGCTTCGAGTGGTGACAGACATTGACAGCAGATTGCCTGTAGGCCACAATTGTTGCAATCAGTACCTTGCTTCTTTACAGGAAATGATCATAACTGATCCTAGCCGTTACTTTAAAAAACATTTTTAAATAACAATTAATAAAAAACATTATAATTGGTTAAATGAGTGTTATTTTTAGTTCTCTAAAGTATATTAAACTTGTTTATCAAGAATTGATAGTTAGTCATCAAGTGATAAAATTTGTTAATACGCTCGTATTCAGATCTGCAGCTGTCTATTTTTTCCGGTGCACCAGTCATCAAGAGCATCCAGCTGCTTCAAGTTCATCAGACCTTGGGCAATAGCGAAGCACTCGATGAAGCCTTTAAAGTTGCGAAGTGAATTACGACGTTCGTTGCCAAGACTGAGGCACCTGAAATTACCACGCCTGCCCTCATGTGTCGAGTTCAATACTTTAGCAGTTTTGTGCTCCAGGCTTCTGTTGAAGTAGTGCAGCAAATCGCGTTTTCTAAATGTGAAGCCAAGTCCGACAAATCGTCCGTTTGAAGTCGCCTTACAATGGGCAAATCTTAAAAGTTGCATATTCCTGTGCTCCACATACCGATACACAATGCTGCCATCGTTCTTTAGTCTGGCTACCATCCCTTTTCTGAAGTTCCGACATCTTGAAAAGCGAAAAACTACACTAGAATTCTCGCTGAAAATAAGAAAGAATGAAATACGTTAGTTGTAAAAAGATTAAAAAGCGCTATTCGTAAATACTTACTCACTCTCCATTGAAGTCGAACTTGGCTCGCATGAACACGGTCACGTTGGGCTTGGGCACAAACAGGTCCTCGATTCCGTCGGCCGTGCTCACACCGATGAAGGAGCCAGACTCTCCCGTCACGAACGCGCCCGCAGACCGGTTGAGCACAGCCGACACGAGCACCGGAGTGTGCGGATTCCGGTGCACAGGCGCCAGGTTGAACGAGCCCACACGGAAGTGGTACAGAATCCGCAGCGAGCTCACCGCGATGCTGCTGGGCAGGTCGGTCGTGTGAGCTGCAATTCGATAACGATATAGCGATATGAGCACATCGATGCCTGCATGGACTCGCCAGTGAATGAACTGGGCACAACTGCAGTCACTCATGACTTCTCACCCTGCTGGAACTTTGCCAGCCTCCGCCTGTTCACAAACGAGTCGCACTGGCCGTGTCCGTGCAGCCATGCAGTGAGGAAGGCCTCGGCAGTCGCCAGCAGACACCAGCGATGCTCAGCGACCATGCTGGCAGCTGCACAGCTCTCTGTCGTGTGGCAGCTCAGCACGCAGCCAGCAATGCTTCGGTCAGGCAGTTGATGAGGATCCAGCTTCCGTACTCCATCAACGGGCAGGTCGTCAAGTGGACAGGCGTCCAGTCTGTCGTAGTCGGCGAGACCCACGATGGATGCCGAAGTGCAACTCGAGCCAACGATCAATATTGTCAAAGCAAGCATATTCATATTTTTGTCAATCTAAAGCTTCAGCAATCTAGAATTTCTATCGTGCTCATACTTACTGTATAAAGAGACACGTCGGAATGGAAGAATTACAAGTAATTATTACTCATTTTTGGAGCCAATAATTTGACAATTTGTCATCCTCGTTTGGCTTCCGATTGGTCTAGCTGCGCATGTGCTATCGTGCAACCAGCACTGCATTCACAGATCCGATGCATACAGATAAAGCTGGACGGATTGCCGCAAAGATTTCTCTTAGAAACAATCTGCTGATTAAAACAAAACACTTAATTGGTAAATATTTAAATTTTAGCATTTTAGATTTTGTTTTGTTGGATTGGTATATTTTTCAAGGACTTTTTCGATCCCCAAACATTGATTGAAACTAGATGACTGTCAGATCTTTGTTAATTCATACACAATAAAATGAGTACAGTAATTTTTCCGAGATGCAGTTGTTAAACAATAAAAAAGCTTGTTTTGATTTCAACACAATCTCCCTCACACAGAAGCAAACCAGACAAGGCCTACTCAACCACAACGAACTTCTCCACCATTCCGTCTTCTCCAACGCAAGTTTCCACTTTGACATCCAAGTTGTCGACCTCCTGGGGCGTCAGGCCTCCGCTTCCGTCGGCGCTGCGCACGGAGATGAATTTCTTCTGTTGGCCATAGGGCAGATCGTGACCAGTGACTCTCACCGTGTAGGTCTTTTCGTCTTTGAGTTGCACACCAGTCGCCTCGGCTACAAATTCGCCTTCTTCAAGCGTAGCCGACTGGGCTTCCGTACCGAATTCTACAACTTTTTGATCCTTTGGTGGATTCTCCTCTTGCTTTGCAGGCTCAGGACTGAGCTTAAAGTACTTTAAATCCTCCGGGTCGGACGCAAAGATGCCTTCCTGCTTGTCATTGCTTGACGCTCCAGTGGCTTTAGCTTCAGGTTTTGGACCGAACTTGATGTACTTCAGGGCTTCTGGATCTGACGCAAAGATACCCTCCGGCTCGTCGTTGCTTGACGTTCCGGGCTTCGGGCCAAACTTGATGTACTTCAGAGCTTCAGGGTCGGATGCGAAGACGCCCTCTTGCTCGTCATTGCTCGACGCTCCACCGACTTTAGCTCCAGGCTTCGGACCGAACTTGATGTACTTTAAAGCTTCAGGGTCGGATGCGAAGACGCCCTCTTGTTCGTCGTTGTTCGAGGCACCGTCTTTCGGACCGAACTTGATTAACTTTAGAGCTTCGGGGTCTGACGCGAAGATGCCTTCTTGCTCGCCAATGCTCAACACTCCACTAGCTTTTGCTCCAGGCTTCGGACCTAACTTGATGTACTTCATGGCCTCCGGGTCCGACGCAAAGATGCCTTCCTGCTCGTCGTTGCTCGAGGCACCGTCTTTCGGACCGAACTTGATGTATTTTAGAGCTTCAGGGTCTGAGGCAAAGATGCCCTCCTGCTCGTCATTGCTCGACGCTCCACTGGCTTTCGCTCCAGGCTTCGGACCGAACTTGATGTACTTTAAAGCTTCAGGGTCGGATGCGAAGACGCCCTCTTGCTCGTCGTTGCTTGAAGCTCCTGTCCTTATTCCCATGTGAGCCTCGGGATTGGATTCCATGACTCCGAACTGTTGACTTGATCCACCTGAATCAGGCACGCGTCCATATCGAATGCTGTTTTGGGTATCAGAGTCGGAGGCGATCACACCTTCCTGTTTTTGACCATCCGCATCGAGAGTCGATCTTTTGCTACCTCTTAGGTGGACGATCCTCGACATGGTGGTAGATTCATTGTACTCTACCGGGGTTTCATGGACAGCAATGGTTGCATAGCTGAGTCCGTCGTGCTGCTCTTCCTTGGTGAATAGCACCTGCAGTGTCTTCTCAGGCAACTCATCGTAAGTGAGTTCAGCAGCCGGAGTGATGCAGACACTGTCGTATTTCATGCCAGACTTTGTTCCATGGTCTTTCACAACAACGTTGTAGGTGTCGCTGGTTGGAATACCTTCATCATCGAGGCCAAGTACCGTTTGCATGGACCGGACCTCGATTCCACCATCAACTGATTCAGCCATTGAGTCTCTCTATCTTATTGTTAACGAAGAAACGCACAAAAATTTCTCAAAAGTAGTTATCTTGCTAACTGTGCACTGTCTCGACGCTTAAATACAAGTTAGAAAAGAACAGTGAGTAAGAGCTGGCTGCACACTAAAACTGCTCGGGTACAATAGCCGCGCGTACAGTTCGTCTCGCAGCACACAAAAGCATCGGTCAGGGCCTGGGGCTGTAAACCCCTAAAAAGAGCCATGCCATTGTGCTACCTAGCTGACCCGCCTAAGAGATGCCGCGGTCTGCAAACTCTGGGGTTAATGAGTGCGCGTACAATCGAGTGAAGAATACTGGAAGGAGATCTACCATTGCATATAATTTCTCCTTAATACTAAGCATAAACAAATTGACATTATAAAACTCGGGTTTTATTCACAAAAAACATTTCTTCATGCCAGGAACCGAAAGTCTATATAACTAAGTGAATATGTCATGAAGTACTGAAATATCAAATTCATGATTTTTAAATGTATGTCTCATTAGCCTAAACCCAAAGACGATGTCCTGTTATGCAATAGGTTTCGATGATACTAACAACCTTCGGGGCGGCCAATAAGCATGAAACAATAATTATTTATGCTATTATGCTACTTTTTTTAAAGAACCAGTTCCTTCTTCAGTTTTATAGATGACCTTTTTTAATTAAACTTGTCACGGACAAAGATGTTTGTTATGTATGAATCTCTTTTATTTCTAAAAGTAACAAAAGGAGAAAATAAAATAAAGCCTTCACAAAGATAGCAGACATTCCCCGTAAATAGAAAGCATCTCCCAGACAGCAAGCAACCCCCAAATGGCAAGTAGCTAGTGCAAAATTTCCTCAACTAGTGCAATAATATTTTACTCATAAAGTGCAATAATCCTTTTCTCAGCCAGTGCAATAATTCATGCAATTTCTTATCTACGAAACATGTAGCTGCCGTCACGGGAAAATTTGTGATTGAATCGTGTAAGTTTGAGAAAAATCGGTTGAGCCGTTTTTTTCTGAAATCGATCGCACACATAGATAGATACCTACATAGACAGATGTATGGAAGTGATGTATACAACTGGGAAAATAAGAGATAGGAATGCATACCAACAAGAAGACTGCCAGTAGTTACAAAACACTTTTACACCACACCAACAGCTACTGCTTGTCTATGTGTCAAACGATCTGCCCGCTGATGGAGTGCGGAAGCTGGAGCCTCATCAACTGCCTAACTGCAGCATCGCTGGCTGCGTGCTGAGCTGCCACACAACAGAGAGCTGTGCAGCTGCCAGCATGGTCGCTGAGCATCGCTGGTGTCTGCTGGCGACTGCTGAGGCCTTCCTCACTGCATGGCTGTACGGACACGGCCAGTGTGACTCGTTTGTGAACAGGCGGAGGCTGGCAAAGTTCCAGCAGGGTGAGAAGTCATGCTCCGTCATTCCTGCATTTCTGCATAAGTCAGTGTTTGAGCACAGCTGAGCCCATGCAGTGCGTGACTGCCCGAGGGCCTAAGGATACGTCAGGGAACGTAAAGACAAATAAGACAAAAATGCGCGCCGAAATTTCCGTGTAGGATGAAGTGAAAGACTGGGGGATGCTGGTTCGCGGGGAAGAATCAGGTGCCTCATCAAACACAACATTGCTTCCTGAAATTCTACTCCTTGACAACCAAAAGCCGTGAAACATTGCAGCAGTTGGATGTTTTCATATCCGCCAGCTATACCAACTACCCTATCAGAAAAAAAACCAATTCAGGTCAGCTGTCAGCTGTTATTAAACTCTGAAGCAAGGCAGGAAGTCTCGCGTGTTTGATAAATGCAAACAGCGGAATATTCCAATGTTTGCATGCAGTCAGAACATATTCGATAGAGCAGTTTCTTGCCACTGAAGTTTATAAAAGCTACCGTCATCTTTTCTGCATGCTAGTTGTAAGTTTTTGTCGATATTAAACAAATTTTACACTTTCTGAACAAAATGAAATCCTATTAACTGTTATAGTATTAAGAAGCATGAGTACATTACTAGCTGCCAAGGTATTGAAGTTTGAATTATTGATCGGACACTCGCTAAAAAATAGATAGATAGATAGATAGATAGATAGATAGATAGATAGATAGATAGATAGATAGATAGATAGATAGATAGATAGATAGATAGATAGATAGAGGATCAGCAGAGAAGCAACAAGTCATTCAGGAAACGACATTAGTAGAATGAGAAGCGACTTTGTTTCCAGCATCCGTCTTTACCTCATCTTGGCAATGAGTACGGTTTCCTGAGTATCTCCTTGGTATGGTTTCCTGAGTTAAGTCGTTGTACGTACAATGCCTGTGGCCGGAAATTCCGTCCGCATGCCAACTTTCTGGAAAGCAACTCCAAAATCGGTTTTAGAAAGCTAAGCCGAAGGCTTTTCCTAGAAAGAATGCAGCTGTAGTCTGAAAGAAGGAATAGTGTGTAAGGAAACGATTTTTTTCACAAAAATTGATGCAAAAATTTATTTATAGCCCACTAGCAAAACGTCTTTCTGACGGCTACCCAGTAGCTGCTACTCGAAGCTGCTTACTAAAAAAGATTTTTTGCTTTCGCAGAGCAGGACCTGACATTCCAAAGTCGCCTGAAAACCCAACCAAAGCGGACGAATTTATTCGTCTGTTTTCTAATAAAATGAACCAAAAGACGTGCTCTCTCCGCCATCTTCTGCCGCTGCTCTGCTGCCTCATCGCCGTCTCCTTGGCTTCCCGACTCGCCGACTACGACAAACTGCACGCCTGTCCGTCTGACAACCTACCCGCTGATGGAGTGCGGAAGCTGGAGCCTCATCAACTGCCTGAACGCAGCATCGCTGGCTGCGTGCTGAGCTGCCACACAACAGAGAGCTGTGCAGCTGCCAGCATGGTCGCTGAGCATCGCTGGTGTCTGCTGGCGACTGCCGAGGCTTTCCTCACTGCATGGCTGCACGGACACGGCCAGTGCGACTCGTTTGTGAACAGGCGAAGGCTGGCAAAGTTCCAGCAGGGTGAGAAGTCATGAGTGACTGCAGCTGTGCCAATGCAGTGCGTGACTGCAGCTGTGCCCATGCAGTGTGTGACTGCAGCTGTGCCCATGCAGTGTGTGACTGCAGCTGTGCCCATGCAGTGCGTGACTGCAGCTGTACTCACATCGTTATCGAATTGCAGCTCACACGACCGACCTGCCCAGCAGCATCGCGGTGAGCTCGCTGCGGATTCTGTACCACTTCCGTGTGGGCTCGTTCAACCTGGCGCCTGTGCACCGGAATCCGCACACTCCGGTGCTCGTGTCGGCTGTGCTCAACAGGTCTGCGGGCGCGTTCGTGACGGGAGAGTCTGGCTCCTTCATCGGTGTGAGCACGGCCAACGGAATCGAGGACCTGTTTGTGCCCGAGCCCAACGTGACCGTGTTCATGCGAGCCAAGTTCGACTTCAACTCGAGGTGAGTACTTTAGAAAGTACATCTGTAACATAAAAGTGTAGTTGTATTGGTTGCAAATAAGAATTTTAAAGTGATTGCCACCAACCGCACATTTGCTTTCCGAACCCACCGCTTGCAGTGCTGCACGCTCGGTGGTTTTCAGCCTGCACAATTGCAGTTTTGGAGGTTTCGCAAGCCTGGTGTTGTTTGATCCTGAAAAAGACAAGCTCATCTTTCGCTTCGACGATCCGTATGAGCAGAAGAAGCGACGGTTCATTGATAGTTCGGGAAAATTTCCACTGAGCTCTGGCAGTGCCTACAACTCCATGGGCTACACCTTCGATGGCTCGGAGTGTTCGACCTACTTTGAAGGCGGATTGGAGCGACTTGAAACAATTAGGAACGGATCAGTGCTAAGCAATTCATCCAAGTCAAACAAGGCGGAGTGCCTGAGCATCGGAGGAAAAATTCCACGGTTTCAGAACTCGATTCAAGGCTGGATTGAATGCTTTGCCATTGCGGAGGGTCTGTTCGATCTGCAGCAGCTCGATGGACTCAGCAGCTGGTGCAAGAATCTGATTCCAAAGTCAGGTGTGTAAGGCACCTTAGTCTGCAATTCTTTAAGCACACGAGTCCAACATCGAAACTATTTATCGTTATTGCATGCCTAAATGATCACATGCGACTGCATGGTTTCTGCGATTGAAACACCTGACTCACATGACAAACTGGATGTGATGCATGATGTTCTATTAGCAACCTTTGCTGAATTTCTAAATTTTGATGAACTTAAGCTGAATTTAGCTTTATTTTCAGTTAATTACAACTTTAATCCATTCTATCACGAGCACTTTCCTTTGGGGTTGTAGCCTATAGTGGTTAGAGCGTCGGACTCACGACTAAAAGGTCGGGGGTTCGATTCTCGACCAACTCGAAACAATTTGTGTCCTTGAGCAAGACACTTAACTCTGCATTGGTTCAGTCCTCCCAGCCGTAAAATAGGTGCCAGCATTAGCTGGGGTAATTGAGGGTGTGTGGCGACCCGACACCCCAGTCCTTAGACTAAACAGCCGTACGCAGCCTTCAGATGCGCCGCGCAATAGCTGCGGCTGATCGAGCTGTCGATTGCACATCTGCCCACTGGGGCAGGTGTAATCAGTATCATTATTATTTGATGAGGACGCATCTTTTTTCAATCTTAAAACCGCACATTTCGTTTCGATGCGCTTTTCCCCTACTGTCAGTAGGCTAGCTTAGGAATCTCTCTCCATTCTCTCACCCAGGCTAAGTTCTACACTAATTTATGCTATCACTATTAATTATGATAAATACTCAATGTACTTCTCTTAGGATTCTAATTTTGGATTGTTTACGCATCTTTGAAGGTCAGACTGTCTGGGTTTGAGACGGATTGACCTCTAGCAGTCTAGACGGCGACACTAAGTCTGGGAGGAATCGTTTCAACCCCATTCTGACCCCAGATTTGCGGCTTTTTCACTGCTTTCTGTGATTTATGGCGGTCTAGCTGTCACTTTTGGCTCCAACCTGTCTGGGTCAAAGAGGTCTTTCCAGCTTTCTCCCCACTCGCTCTGTTGCTTTCTCCTTTAATTTATGGGTGTTTTGCTGTCACTTTTGGCGCCAGGGTGTCTAGACAAGTGGCTTTTATTATGTTTTGCGCATGATTTATGACCGCACCTGTCATCTTCCCTGTGGTCTGAAGGCCACCTGGTGGGGTGGGTTTTGGGGTCTTGAGCTCAGCTAATCAGAGTCGACCTGACTGCCCCCGGCTCGACCAATCAGAAGATTCGGCGCCTATTTTAACAAAAGCTCTCAGCCAATCGGAAAATTCGGCGTGCGTTATAACAAATCGGCCTCGTGAGAGCTATAAAAGGCGGCAACTCGACCCGCACTCTAGTAAACCCGGTCGTTTTCCTTGCCTTGGCCTTGGCCAGACCTGCCGACCTGATCCCAGTCGGCTTCTGCAGCGTCTTCGACGTCTGGTCCTTTTTCCCCCGGCAACTTCGGCTACTACAGCCAAGACCCCCCTGAAAGGCATCGTCAGTACTTCCCGGCCGTGAGCTAAGAGCTGCATCAACCACCGGCGAGAGAAGAGCAACGGCGTCACGCGTCAGTTAAGATCGGCAGCAGCATCCCGTCTGAGCGCTTCGGTCTCTGTGGATTCCTTGGCTACCGGCAGATAGGTCCTCTGATTGGTTGGGTGAGAGGCTCTCTTGACCTGCTTAACTGGGTGCGCCCTTTGTCTGACACCTCCCTAGGTAGTCCGATAGGATTTGCACTTTTGCTTACTTGCTTTTGTGTGCCAATCTCGAGGCAGAAGTGTGAGTTAATATTAAAAGTAGCCATTCGCTTTAACTCAATTTAAAGTGTCAAGGATGCAAGGATCAAGCATTTTCTTTCTTTCTTCGCAATGCCAGCTGAGATGAGCGACTAGATCTAAAGGCAGAGGTCACAGTGGACCGGAAGCGGCACAGTTCCCAGTCAATCAGTTGATCTCAGAAATCATGATAAGCATGCGAATTAAGCGCCAGACTGGCACTTTCGTGCAGTCTCAGGCAGTTAAGCGGCTAAAGTAAGTTAAATATTAGTCTAACGGTCTCCAAAAGTAACAATGCATTTACATCAGCGCTATCTGTCGACGTGTTAACACATTTAGTGCCAAAAGCGTGCAGTTACGTGTACTTGTACATGTACTTCTGGGAATTTGGTAATTAAATAGTACTTTTAGTAGTGTATGAAGGCTCGCCAGCGCAAGAACCCCCTGCAAAAGTCCTCTCTGTCCCTGCATGGCCAATGCGATCTTAGTCCCAGCAGTGTCCCTTCTATTCGGCTATCACTTTTCGAGATTTAGACAGCTAAAAGACACTAGATGGCAGGTAAGTGCAGTGCCCCTCTAGTCGGAAGTCCGATTTCGATAGCTCCCGTTTGGTGAGCCGGGGCGCACGGACTGGTGGCAGCGGGTTAGTTGATCTGCGGATTAGCTAATCTCTACCTTTCAAATTCTCCCTGCTTGTCTCTCGCTGTCTTCTCTTAGCTATAGGACCTTGCTGCTCGCCCACAATCTGGCTACCATGGGGCTGACCATCTGACAGGAGTAAGAGGCCAGAGTTCTAAGTGATTCATTTCTGAGTTCTGAGGCCCGAAGCTGTAGGCTTAAAAAGGCCGAACCCATCATACTATCAATATTACTATTCCTTTACATGAGATAATGGTTAATCAACAAAATGTCAGATGCTTTTTAAACACTTGCTGGCTCTCAAATGTAGTGCTCATTACATTTCAGAAGTGAATAATAGCTGACATACCTTTACCTGAATATTTTCTGAAAAGAAATATTTGAAAAACACATTTTTTGTTTTTTTTACACAAACTGAAAGCAATTAAAACCAATGGTGCTTTAATAATTTAGCCACTGAGAAAATTGAGTGTGTTGCTCGTATTTGCTTGTTTACCTGACATCATGCACGTGTACTAATCCAAAAAGAATATCGAAAACAGCGGTCTCTTCAAAAAGTAGTTAAATGCATCTTTCAACACTCAATCGGAACACATCATGCAGCAACCAATGCGCTGAAAAAAGCATCTTGTAGATGAGTATGTTGGCTTTTGCTGTAATTAAGCGATGCCTTCGACAAAAACAGTACTGTTCTGTTTAAACAACAAATTTGCCAGTGGGTTTTTCTGCATTTTTTTTAGAAAAAGCAGTTCAGCACATTCGACGCGCAATTAACAAGCAGCAAAGAACTTTGACCCGGAGATTTAGACACAGCTTATTTCAGGGAGTCAGATAGTTGGAAAAGTGTTCGGACAGTCGAACGCGACTTTGTTTCCAGCATCCGCTGTTTTAAGAGATCTCCTCGCGGCAATTTAGCGACGCCCCAATCCAACAATGGATTGACAGGAGCTCAAATTTTTGCCACTTCTTAGACGTGGTCTGCAGGGGTCTATGAGAAGTTCCGCAGGGGGGTTTTTCCAGTCGGAATTTCAAGTCAAATCAAATCGGATTTGAAATCTAGTCTAGGCTAGTTCTAATCTAGTCCAGCATTGTCTATAGACTGGATTCGACTTGAAATTCCGACTGTAAAAACCCTGTCTGACGTAGAGAGAAATGGTTTTCAATGATATTTCACCTTCACTTATTGCCGGCCCAAGTTAAATTTTCAGAATATAATAATAATATTAATAATAATAGTAGCAATAGTAGTAGTAATGAAAATAAAAATATTAATGATGCGCTGTGGGCATCCTGGAACAACGCTTTCAGAGACATTCGTCCGAGGCAATTCTTTCCATTCCGCTGGCTCCTGAGCACATACAAGCGCACCAGTGCTGTACGCAGGCACAGCACTCTAATCGTCAGTCATGTACACTCTACCGCTGAGCTGCTCTGCCTTCGGTCCAACGCACTGGTATTCGACACCGGCACGCGGATATCCGCTGTGTTAATTAGCCTTTTCCATTAAAATTCTAAGTTGACAGTCCCTTCTGCATTGACGATATTTTGTAGGCTTAAAAGAGCCATTGTCTACCGTGAAAAACACCGTGGAAAAGCTGACATCTGGGAGTGGAAATAAAAAAATTAGGCCGTATGAATAAACTGAGCAAATGCTCAAACTCAGATTCATGAGAAAGTTCTCGGCTGCAGAGCAATTGCTCCAGTCAGTAAGAATAAAAACATGGTCATAGACAAAAGAGCGGAGCATTTGCTCAAAAAACGTTGAGGCAGCTTTAAAGTCATGCCATTTGAGAGCACCATGTGCACATGCTTACACGCCTTCGGTTCTTGTAAGGATACGAGAGCATGGCTTCAGTGAGATAATTACAGCCGATGACTCTAAGGCATCCCTACCCAAGGAGCGGTAGGAAGGTAGAAAGAGTCGGTCTGGCGCACGTCGCTGATTGGCATGTCGGAGACGGGTCAGGGGGTTAGGAAGTCCTTTTGGTGAGTGTCCATGACTACTAAGGGATTCCGTATGGCGCGATTTTGGAGGTGAGGTGGGTGTCAACCCTCCTCGCCTCTCATTGGCTGGCGCCCCGATCACTAGGTGATCGATACCCGTATCGATATCGGCGCTCGGCGCGCGCGCGCCGCAGGCGCGTGGCGCCAAGCGCCGTCCAGCCGCAGGCGACCCTCCCCAGCCACCGGCGACCCTCCCCAGCCGCAGGCGCACCTACCGATATGTATGCCCACCCTACCGATATGTACCCCGATATGTACACCCTCCCGAGCCGCAGGCGCACCCTCCCGAGCCGTAGGCGCCCATGCCGCAGACGCCCATGCCGCAGACGCCCATGCCGCAGGCACCCCGAGTGTACACTCTACCGAGCCGCAGGCACCCCGAGTGTACACTCTACCGATATGTACACTCTACCACTCTCCCGATATGTAGTCAACGATATTAGGCTAGTGAAAACTACTTATAGTAGGTGAAATTGAGTATATTTACATAAAAATGTAGATAAAACATATTGGTAGGTGAATAATGACGCATATTGCATATTAAAATGTACATATTGGAGCATATGAGCAGCAAAAACACACAATGTAGGTGTATGGGCAGAAATAGACAAAGCAGGTACTGTAGGCGCTACATAGGTGGAAATACACACAGCAGGTTTACAAAGTGTACTTTCGATACATATCGGATTAATGTATAAAGCAGGTTTACAAGGCATGCATAAGGTGTAGTTGTATAATACAGGCACGCATGTATAATCAGATTATAGGCAAACGCCCAGGTGCAACAGACGCGTAAATAATGTCGCACCGACTAAAGAGTAAATATTGTCTAACCCGCAGGTGCATAAAAATTTTAACCAAAAGCGGTTCGGGGAAATCCCAAAAGGGTGGTTCACGACCTAATGACCCGATATACTTTCAACACAATTAAACCCAATAGTGACGCAGGGGCCGGAAAAGTCTACAGCCCCCAGCCAGGAATCGAGCCTGGGTCACCCTGTTTTATACCGCCAGGGTTACCCGCTCAGCCATTAACCTCCCGGGGTCAGAGTCTCATTATTGTCTAAAATAGATGAGCAAAAGGGAGGTTTCGCCGCCCTATGATGTGGAGACTTATTATTATTACAACGTTATTGAACGCATCAACATCTTTCAACGTAAATGTACCCACAAGTGGGCTAGAAAAATGGACGTATTTCGATTGCGCTATCAGTACGCTAATCAGCGCAGCAAGTTTATGTCAGGAGTTCTACTCCAAGAGGCGGACCGCTGGGCCACAAACCGCCCCGAGGGAATAGGTGTCAAATGGGAGTTTTAACACTTGAGGGGATCCCGCTCAATGTACAGTGGAGGTGCCAAAAGAGTAAGGACCCCTAAGTACAGTGCGGGCGTAAAACCATTTTTCAACCCCAAGAGTCAAGGGATCCCAAGTGGGCACATAGGGGAATCCCAGGCGTAAAAAAGATAGATCCTTATCTTTCACTCACTCACGAAAGCCATACGGACGGCTGGCGGCCCCATACGCCCTCTTAGTCATTACGCGCTGGAAAGTCTTGTCCATCTCGAGGGTCCGGATTGTACAGCTAGCCTTATCGCGCCTGAACTGGGCCTGGGGCAGGCGTACAGTCCCGCCGTGACGCAGAATTTCCTGCAGCTCGTCCTCGCGCTCGGAAATCTCGGGTGTGACTCTGATGCCCTTGCACTTGAGCACCGAGTACAGCGACCCGTCAGGCTTCTCCACCACGTACCGGTAGAGCTTGGGGCCTCCCGTGGTGAACTGTACCATGCGGCAGCCAGCAGGTACCTCGTCAGTCCACTGCCCCAAACTCGAACCGCCCGGAGGCTCGTACTCGCCCGGAGAGCAGCGGTATACGACCCTGGGAGGAGGAGAAGGATAAAGTGTTAAGGGAGAAAGAGAGACAGAGACAGTTGAAAAAATTACTCACGAATCAGTATCGGCGTAAATGACGCGGGTTCCTAGACCCTCCAGAGCCTCGTAGAGTCGCAGCCGGGCGTGGGAGGTGGTGAAAACGCCAATAGGTACATTAGCGTACTTGAACGCCCGCTCGCCAGCACCGCCAAATCGGGGCTTGTACTCGAGCATCATGAAGCTCTCCCCAATTGGCTCGCACGACTTGACCTTGATCGAGGGGTCGGTCAGGCGCTGCAGCCACGCCTCGTAGCTGTCCACAATCTCTGTGGAGGTCAGGTCGTCGCGCTGGCAGAATTTGCCCCAGAGCCTGCAGGGAAAAATAAATTTTTTTTTGTAAGTAGAAAAACACGGCCCCACTGCAAGTAGAAAAAACTTACGAGTTTAGAAAAATCTTGGCCACAAAGCGCAAGCCAGGATTCTCCTCCACCTTTTCCAGCCGGACGCCTTCGCGCTCGAAAAAGCTGGCCATGTAGGCAGCCTTGGCGTCCTCAGCCATCCCCGGCGAACCGCTAGACTCGGCTTTGAGCTTCAAAAAAGTGTTTACATAATCTGCAAACAGGCCCGTGCGAGTCTCGGTCCAATAGGCCAGGGCATGAACTGACTGCAGCTTGTAACCCAACTGCAGGGCTTTGTGGAGCTCTGGGGTCGACCACGTGCCGCGGAGCATTCTCTCAGCGTCAGTGTGTGTACACTCGCTGCTGCACTGTGTCTCCATGCAGACGCGGCAGAGGCCGAAAACCAACTTCTTGTTAATCTTGGCGGGCAGTAGCGGGATGTGGAGATTGGTTGGCGGCAGAATCGACACCTCGGCGATGCCAAAATACCGGGCCAGCTGCAGCTCATCCAGTAGATGAGGCTCGGGGTGGTGTACCGGGTGCCCGACCGGGTACTTGTCAAACTTGTTGACAGTCGGGTAGAGCGACACCTAGGGGATAAGGATAATAGAGAATTAGAGGATAAGATAAACTCAAACGCATGT
The DNA here is from genome assembly GCA_002269645.1 of Macrostomum lignano. Taxonomy (NCBI): domain Eukaryota; kingdom Metazoa; phylum Platyhelminthes; family Macrostomidae; genus Macrostomum; species Macrostomum lignano. The sequence continues at coordinate 334,235 of NIVC01000211.1, read as the reverse complement.
CAACTGTGTGTGTACAAGTGTACAAACTTACCACATCCCGATAGCGCAGCTCTACAGTCTCGGTGGCCTCGGCGTGCGGGACAAAAGCCTCGGTACGGCCGCCAAACAGGGCATCCTCCAGGTGAATAGGCTGCTGGACTGGCGCTCCCTCGTCCTGATAGTCGTGCTCCCACAGAACACGCACATTGTATGCAGTGGAGAGCAACCGGGTGAAGCGCTCAGTCTCCTCATAAATCGCCCGCATTGGCTGGTTCTTGAGCGGGTGCAGCACGTCGCCGTTGGGGAAGCACTTGGGACAGCCATGGTAGAAACAGCCATGAAACTGCAGCACTGTCCTGGTCTCTGGGTCGAAGCCGTCGACCTTACGGCCCATGGCGAAAGCCTCGCCGCCCGAGTCCGCTGTCCGCAACCGGCCGCCAAACTCGGTTGCATTCAAATGCGCAGCCAGCACCGCGCCTTGTGCGACTGTACATCGGACCGGCGGGAAATCACCCCAAGAGTGTTGGGCTCCATAAACTTGGTGGTGAAAACAGCCATAGCCAAGCCCGCAATGGTGTTGGATTGAACAAATGCGTCCAGTCCGCAAATGTCCTTAATCAGGCGGGTGTACTTTAGACAGCCTTCCCGCAAAATTAACGTGTCCTGCAGGCAGTAGTCCAGGTACTCCTTATTGAAATTAAACACCTGTCCCTCCTGCTTGGCCAGCCAGTCTGCGATGGAGTCATGCTGCTTGTTTTTCTTTCCTCCATACATATCAATTGAGCAGTAGGGTCCCACGTACCCCCAATTTTCCGGCTGGTTAAACACGTGCGGGAAATCTCCTTTGGTCAGTTGGGTGCCCAAACCAAGCGCCTTTGGGAATTGCGCCAGACCAATAGGGATGAAATTGAGGCTGTCCTTGAAGGTGATCTTGTCGCACTTCATATACATTAGGCGGCTGTTCTGGAAGATCACTTGCGGCTTCTTCTTGGCCAGTCCGTTGAGTAGGGCGCCGAGCAGGAGGAATGCGTCATACGCAGAGCCATTGTGCGCAATAGCAATTGCCCCCTGCTTGAACACACTAGTCAGCCAGCAGTAAAAGGCATCGATAGAGTGCGGCCCGACAGATACAAACTCTCGCATCCCACAGGCACAGTCATTGTGCGAGACACAGCTCGTGAAATCGAGCGCCAAATCGCGTCCCGCAATGCAATTGGCTGAGCTGTGTAGTCCCCGCACACGCTGCAGCGGGCCTGGGGAAGAGTTTGGGACACGCCTCGCAGGAGGTGGCAGCCGTAACCAAGTGTACCCGGTGCTGCTTGCCAGAGTCCACGTACGTCTCGAAATCATAGTAAACATACGGGGCGCTAGACTCTTTGGCTTTGGGCGGGGTGACAAAGCACTCGTGGGTGGCAGTTTCGTCGTACTGCTTGCAGACTGGACACTTGGCGTAACCACACTGATGCTCAGGGGGCTGGCCTACTTTTAGTTCTTCTAGATAGCCACACGTGCCGCAAACGTGGACCGAATCACAGCGCGATCTGCCGGCCTTATTCTTGCGCTTGTGATTTTCTAGGCACTGAGCATTATAGCAATTTAGCCCGCAATCATGGCATCTTACATATGCGCGGTTTGCCTTACAGTTGGAGCCCGGAGTCTTGCATGTGCTGCAGGCATCAGCGCACTTGTGCTTCTCATTATTGCAGTCGTGGGCCATCTCGCACTTGTCGCAGTAGTGGTGGCTGCCGAAAAACGCAGGCAGCTTGGTGACCACATTAAAGTGCTGCTCGACCAGGTGTAGGTGCAGAATCTCGGTGCCCGGCAGGTTGAAGATGCACCTGTTGGCCTCCTCTGCGCGGTACACGCGTACACCAAAATCGTGCCCTGGATGCAGCCGGTTCAGGGCACGGATCGCTTCGGGCAGTGCATCCACCCCGAAAGGACCAGCCTGCGAGACGGTTTGAAGAGTCTGTGTGGAGGGTAAAATATTTCTTTTAGTATTCCCTGATACTGTGTAAAAAATCTTATCAGAAAATATATCTTTTAGTATTCCACGATACTGTGTAAAAATTCTTATCAGAAAATATATCTTTTAGTATTCCATGATACTGTGTAAAAATTCTTATCAGAAAATATATCTTTTAGTATTCCACGATACTGTGTAAAAATTCTTATCAGAAAAATACTAGAAACTTACCGTGTAGAGGCCAGCTTCGATTTGTAGCTCAGCCACCAGCTTAGTCTGCGTGGGCGAATTGGCCTTGATTGTGTGCCACACCCGCTTGGTGATGGACTTGGCCACGAATTGCAGGTAGGCGCAGGCCACGACCAGAGCGCGCAGCAGGCATCTCTTGTCCGAGTTGGTGATGCGGACATAGTGCTTGGAGAAGGCGTGCCGCTCTTCTAGATGCTTGTTCTCGAGAGCACATCCACCTCGAGGCACCCAGGCCTTTAGCAACCGGATAGAAAAGTTGCCCGTCAGGACAGTGGCATCCGACTGCACAATCTTGTTGATGTGCTTAAACAACAATTCAGCCGTCATGCGGGATGCACGCACCGGGGGAGTGTGGGCCGCTTTGAGCATATTGTCGCTCTCGAATTTCGCGGCCATAAAGTCATCACCAGCCAAATCTTGCTTGAAAACTTCGAGCATGTCAGCAAACACCTCCCGCAAATCTTCGGTGTTGGTAATATGCACCACATACTCGACACCCTTTGCCCTAAACTTGGGCAGGTCACGCTGATTATCCAGCCGGGCCGTAAAACCTGCATGGGGGAATGGGGGAGTGTGAGTCAGCCAGGGTCTGTGTGGGAAATGGGGGCTGGATAACTCACCCGGTCCGGTAACAGATTCCGGCTGTGTTGGCGGGACAAACGCGTCTGAAAAAACACAAGGAGATAAAAAACCAGAAGAATCTGTCATTTTCCTGGCCCCAGCGTGTTTCCCCGCCCTAGCCCCAGCAATTTCTTAACAGAGTTTACTCTGCTGTCCCCGCAGCAACTCTCTGCAATTTCTTATCAGCACACCCCTCCCTGTCGCAGCAGTCTTTGTTTACTCACCCCTGCAACTCTCTGTCGCAGCAATTTGCACCTAGCTGCAGCCTGTCTGGGTAGCGCCCCTGCCAATTTCTTATCAGTCTGTCCCCGCGCTACACAGTCCCAGCAACTCTCTGCCCCCACCTGGCTGTAACTTGTCTAGCCTGCCCCAACGATTCTGCAGCAATTTCTTATCTGCCGCAGCACCCTAGCAACTGTCTGTTTTTGCAGCAATTTCTTATCAGCACACCCCTCCCTGTCTAGACAACACCCCACCCCAGTCTTTGTTTACTCACCCCTGCAACTCTCTGTCGCAGCAATTTGCACCCCAGCTGCAGCCTGTCTGGACAACACCCCCCTAGCAGCAATTTCTTATCAGCACACACCCGGCTGAAACTTGTCTAGCCCTCCCCTGCAACTCTCTGTTACAGACCCTGCCGCAGCACCCTACCCTAGCAACTCCAGTCTAGACCCCTGCAGCTGTCGCAGCAGTCTTTGTTGTTTACTCTGCGGTCCCACAGACCCTGCAGCTGCTGCTGCTGCTCAGCCCCTACCCCACCCTAGCAACTACAGTCTAGACAGAAATTAATTAAAACTTACCATAAAGACGTTGCCTCTTGTCAGCCAGGAAAGCAGTTGCTGCGGCGCTGCGTTTAGCCATTTTGCAAACAGAGAGCGTGAGAGAGCGGAGAGAGAAGGATTTATCTCTCTACCCTGGCTCTGGGGGTCTGTATATATACTAAAAAATCTGCTCAGCTCGCCTGTTATTGGATAAATCGCCAAAAACCAACCAAAATCATCAAAAATCACCCCAAAATCATCACCCACCCCACCCTCCACCCGGGGGTATATAAGGCGCTGCACGGCTGTCAGAGAGCTCTCTGCTGCTGCTGCTAAATCATGTCTTCTATCTCTCTATACGAAAACTTTGTGGCGCGGAAGCCCACATTTGAAACTGAACACAACTTGATTGAAATTCGGCGTCTCTACACCAACGAGGCCGGAGTGTGGAAGGACGGCTTCCCTGCAATCTACTTGGCCGAGCCAGAGTGGAAGAAGCTCGAAGCTGCGCGCCCTGACCTGGAGGCTGCTGCCCGCCTTCACGTGAACAAGCGGGTCCTGTTGGGCAATTTCAAGGCAGTTGAAGCTTCGCGAGGGAGGATCCGTTTGCTGCGCAATTGGCTCAATCAGGACCCAAAGTTTAATTGGCGCTACACGATCGAATTCACGCCTGAACTGTGGCGCCGGATGTTTGCCGCCCGTTTGGACAAGCTCTTCAAGCCGGCACCTGAGGCACCCCCTCCAGCCAAGCGAGTCAAGACAGACACGCCTCCGGTAGCCGGGACTGAGGTGGATGTTCTTCAGCTCATGGGTCTCAAACCCTACCAATCTCCACCCTGGGAAAATCTGTTTAACGAGGGTTGGGACTGCTAGTTTCCTATTGGTTCGCACCGCCTCACTCGATCCGTCTATATAATTAGTGTTTCCCCCTCTCCAGAGAGTCAAACCCTATCTCAGCTCTAATACTTTACTCTCTGTTGATTCTAGCATGTCCCGCCGAGCTCTATCCAACCTCTGGGATAATAATCGCCCGACTGAAGAGTTAACCAGCCTCGACGGGGATATCCCTGAACACATAGTTCCCCTAGGCACTGAAAACAACGGAAGTGATAATTGGGAGGCTGATCAATATCTAGCTTGGGCTATGTCCTATGATAGCGACACCGAGTCTGAAGTTTTTGACCTCCCGCTGCTGGCTATCGGCGGGGTTGTGAACGGTGCCCCTGCTGCTACTGCCTCCGATTTGACTACCGCCTCAGCCGCCCTCTTTGACGTCTCTGTTGAGGAGCTGACCACAACCGGCCCTGCCTCTGCTGCGCCCGTCTCTGCTGCTGCCGCCTCTACTACGCCCGTCTCTGCTGCTGCTTCAACTACCTCCCACCGGGCCTCAATATCATCAGCCGCTACGCTCCTTCTCTTCGACGACGAGGACGAGGATATGTCTGAGGAGATCGCCGTGGTTCGTGAGCGCTTTCCTCGCATTGTGGCCTCATTTTTCCGCGGGGACATTGACTGGCTGAGGTCTCGGCATCCTGGCGGGCTGCCCTCCCAAGCTACCTTTGTCAGAGCCTTTAATCGGGTTCTTGATACTTTGGTTGCGAGGGGTGCCGGCCTACGGGAGGTGTTGGAGGCTGAGACTCTGCACCAGGACTGGTTGATGGGGCGCAATTCGTATGCCCCCGACTCTGAGGCGTACCTGGCCGGTCCGGGAGCGCGGCCAACTGCGTGGGATGAGCCCGTCGCATGGCCCTCCAACTGGGAGGAGCACCTTTCGTTGGTGCGCTATACAGCGTCTCTACGTCTGTGGCGGCTGGAGGACGATTTAGATTTGGTAAGATATTACATTATATACACAACTCATCTAATCATATACCTTGCATATATTCTATCTACATTGACTGTTATAATTTCCACATTGCCAGTCATCCGACTACTGCTTCGAGAGCGTGGAGGAAGAGGCCGCGTACGAGACAGCCCTGAGGGAGCGTATGGAGATTGACTGATAAGGGTATTTCTCTTTGTACGCGGTTTGGGGAACCCAACACTGTACACTGGGTAGGTTAGAATGGGCGCTAGCTGGGGGCCTCTATGTGTGTATACACGGGGGTTAAAAGACCAATTCTGATAGCTCGCTCCTAGGGAGGAAATTGGCAGAGGGGCCGGCCCAAAAAACTGAAATGGGCTGGCCCCGGGCTCGAGTCCACCCACCTAAAATATGGAGGGTCATTACAACCTAATGACTCGAAATACTTTCAACGCAATTGTACCTATAAGAGGGTTAGGGCGGCGGCGGCGGTGGCGAAAACGGGCGGCTAAAACCTCCCTTTTGGGATTTCCCCGAACCGCTTTTGTTTAATATTTATGCACCTGCGGGTTAGACAATATTTACTCTTTAGTCGGTGCGACATTATTTACGCGTCTGTTGCACCTGGGCGTTTGCCTATAATCTGATTATACATGCGTGCCTGTATTATACAACTACACCTTATGCATGCCTTGTAAACCTGCTTTATACATTAATCCGATATGTATCGAAAGTACACTTTGTAAACCTGCTGTGTGTATTTCCACCTATGTAGCGCCTACAGTACCTGCTTTGTCTATTTCTGCCCATACACCTACATTGTGTGTTTTTGCTGCTCATATGCTCCAATATGTACATTTTAATATGCAATATGCGTCATTATTCACCTACCAATATGTTTTATCTACATTTTTATGTAAATATACTCAATTTCACCTACTATAAGTAGTTTTCACTAGCCTAATATCGTTGACTACATATCGGGAGAGTGGTAGAGTGTACATATCGGTAGAGTGTACACTCGGGGTGCCTGCGGCTCGGTAGAGTGTACACTCGGGGTGCCTGCGGCATGGGCGTCTGCGGCATGGGCGTCTGCGGCATGGGCGCCTACGGCTCGGGAGGGTGCGCCTGCGGCTCGGGAGGGTGTACATATCGGGGTACATATCGGTAGGGTGGGCATACATATCGGTAGGTGCGCCTGCGGCTGGGGAGGGTCGCCGGTGGCTGGGGAGGGTCGCCTGCGGCTGGACGGCGCTTGGCGCCACGCGCCTGCGGCGCGCGCGCGCCGAGCGCCGATATCGATACGGGTATCGATCACCTAGTGATCGGGGCGCCAGCCAATGAGAGGCGAGGAGGGTTGACACCCACCTCACCTCCAAAATCGCGCCATACGGAATCCCTTAGTAGTTCCATGACTTGGGGATGAGTACCCAAGACACTCAGAAGTAGATGTCCATGATTTTAGGGATGAGTACCCAATGACACTCAGAAATGGGTGTCCATGACTTGGGGATGAGTACCCAATGACACTCAGAAATGGGTGTCCATGACTTGGGGATGAGTACCCAATGTCACTAATAAATTGGTGTCCATGACTTGGGGATGAGTACCCAATGACACTAATAAATTGGTGTCCATGACTTGGGGATGAGTACCCAATGACACTCAGAAATGGGTGTCCATGACTTGAGGATGAGTACCCAATGACACTAATAAATTGGTGTCCATGACTTGGGGATGAGTACCCAATGAAACTCAGAAATGGGTGTCCGTGACTTGAGGATGAGTACCCAATGACACTAATAAATTGGTGTCCATGACTTGGGGATGAGTACCCAATGACACTCAGAAATGGGTGTCCGTGACTTGAGGATGAGTACCCAATGACACTCATAAATGGGTGTCCATGACTTGGGGATGAGTACCCGATGACACTGAGAAATGGGTGTTCATGACTTGTGGAAGTGTGTCCATTCGACACACAAGAATGAGTGTCCAGAGCTAGTGTCCATAGTTGGAGAGGATCGCGTGTGGTGACGCGTGATTATTGCAGATGGGGCTTCAGCCCTTTGCGATTCGATAGGTTGAGAAAACATGGCGAGTTTCTGGGGTAGGATCCGTTAATATTTTTGGAATTTTTAGTTAGAGCGGTACTGTTGAGAAATTATTCTATTGGTCGAGAGGTCCTGGTAGTAGGGGGTCGAACCAGCATTTCTCTGTTGGGCTGTTCAGTCGATACCATCGCACAGAGACCCTTAGATCGGCCATGACTAGACTACAGGTGCCCTTGAATCTTTGCCCGTAGATGGTTGAGAGTCCAGTCTCATTTACTTTTGGTGCGCATCTTTAACCACCCTGGGGCAGCTGGTTCAGCATGCGAGACCTAGGTCACTCCGTCACAGCACAAGCTGCCAAACATCAGCTGAGGTGAATGGTCCAAGTGAGAGAGGCAGTACATGTCGGCACAAGAATAGCGCGCTCGTCAGCTCGTGAGTTGCCGAAAATTATAGAATAATGATAGAACTCGTCTTGATTAATAGAAAAGTTATATCCTTTTTCGTCACAAAATACCAGCTATCGTGTTTTCTTCTAGTGTAACTGATTTAGACTCTTATAAAAAACTATTTAAAAGCAGTTCAAACCAATTTAGTTGCGTAAAATATCAAAGTAAAACACAAATAGGAATTTCTAAACTTCTAACTAATCACTGCTTGATCCAGTCAAGTCTGAACATCTGGGATAAATTATAATTTTAAGCAAAAATTAACGAAAGCAAGAAAAAGAAAAGACAAACTATCTAAGCTACTGGTCTAACACAAAACAAATTACCTAAGCTACTGGTCTAATACAAAACAAATACCTAAGCTACTGGTCTATCAAAAAACGAATTACCTAAGCTACTGGTCTATCACAAAAATTATCTAAGCTACTGGTCTATCACAAAACAAATTACCTAAGCTACTGGTCTATCACAAAACAAATTACCTAAGCTACTGGTCTATCACAAAACAAATTACCTAAGCTACTGGTCTATCACAAAACAAATTACCTAAGCTACTGGTCTATCACACAACAAATTACCTAAGCTACTGGTCTATCACACAACAAATTACCTAAGCTACTGGTCTATCACAAAACAAATTACCTAAGCTACTGGTCTATCACAAAACAAATTACCTAAGCTACTAGTCTATCACAAAACAAATTACCTAAGCTACTAGTCTATCACAAAACAAATTACCTAAGCTACGGGGCTAGGTAGGCTATAGAGTATCCAAAACGACAGCATGTAAACAACAGGACCTACATCACAAAGCATGTAAACAACAGGACCTACATCACAAAGCATGTAAGCAACAGGACCTACATCACAAAGCATGTAAGCAACAAGACCTACATCACAAAGCATGTAAGCAACAAGACCTACATCACAAAGCATGTAAGCAACAGGACCTACATCACAAAGCATGTAAGCAACAGGACCTACATCACAAAGCATGTAAGCAACAGGACCTACATCACAAAGCATGTAAGCAACAAGACCTACATCACAAAGCATATAAGCAACAGGACCTACATCACAAAGCATGTAAGCAACAAGACCTACATCACAAAGCATGTAAGCAACAAGACCTACATCACAAAGCATGTAAGCAACAGGACCTACATCACAAAGCATGTAAGCAACAGGACCTACATCACAAAGCATGTAAGCAACAGGACCTACATCACAAAGCATGTAAGCAACAGGACCTACATCACAAAGCATGTAAGCAACAAGACCTACATCACAAAGCATGTAAGCAACAGGACCTACATCACAAAGCATGTAAGCAACAGGACCTACATCACAAAGCATGTAAGCAACAAGACCTACATCACAAAGCATGTAAGGAAAAAGACCTTCATCAAAAAGCATGTAAGCAACAAGACCTACATCACAAAGCATGTAAGCAACAGGACCTACATCACAAAGCATGTAAGCAACAGGACCTACATCACAAAGCATGTAAGCAACAGGACCTACATCACAAAGCATGTAAGCAACAAGACCTACATCACAAAGCATGTAAGCAACAAGACCTTCATCAAAAAGCATGTAAGCAACAGTGTAGTGAGTTGCAAGTGTACTTGTATGCGCCAGTCGCTAGAGCGGGGTGGGGGTTGCTATTGTACAGCATGTACGTGCTTTTCACCCACCCCTGTCTCTATCTTTTATACCCAGTTATGTAACAATCGTTGTATCGTATTTAACCTGCGTATCGATCTAATAAACGCCAACAGGCTTCGTCAACTCTCAGTTGTATCTCTCTGCCTTAGTCTACAACTGGTAGCAGAGCAAATTATTCTAGAATGGCTGAGAAAGGTTTGACCGCCAGTGCAGCGCTGCCCAGAGTTTTCAGTACCGGCAACTTTAAGGAATGGCTGCAGCGTTTCAATGTATGCGCAAAAGTCAACAAGTGGGACACGTGCAAAGCGGAGCGACTGGCCACATTTTTGGATGGCGAGGCTCTCGTCGTTTATTTGGAACTGTCGGCAGGAGATCAGGCAGACTACGACAAAGTAGTCCAGACATTGGATGATGCATTCCACCCGAACCGCGAGCACTTCGCCGTCATGGAGGCGTTCAAATCAAGGAAGATTTTGTCGAATGAGACTCCACGCATGTATCTTTACGAGTTAAAGAAGATGCTCAAAAGCTCCTCCGTGGACAACAAAGATGCTCAAGAGGCTCTGCTGTTCCATCAGTTCGTCTGTGGCCTTCCCGAATCCGTGAGCTGGCAGATTCGCGCGGACTCCAGCGCTAAGACCTCAGAGCAAGCTCTTCAAAAGGCCCAGCTACTGATGCAGCACAGCTCGCCAAGTATCCCAGCAGCAGCGGTGCAACCTCAGTCGAGCCAATCCAGCGAAGTTCAGGAGCTGCGGGACACTGTGCAGAGTCTGCAGGCATCGGTGAGCACCCTGAGTTCCCAGCTGCAGCAGCTGGCAGCCTGTGGAGTGAGGACGAGCAGCACAACGAGACCGCAGCACCGTTCGAAGTCTGACATCATCTGCTACAACTGCCACAAGGCCGGCCACATTGCCAGAGATTGCTACAGCAGGCGACAGCCGGGAAACGCCAGAGGCTGGGGTGTGCGGGCCCGCAACCCCGGCCAGCAGTAACTGCGGGCCCAGCAGCAGCGGCTTCAAGGCCGGCGCTCACAGTCGGCGGGATCTTCGACGGATGCAGCGTCGCGCCCGACCGACTATCGCAGTGTGAGTGCAAGCTTGATGGCAGAAGTGTGAAGGCGCTGTTAGACACCGGAAGCCAGTGCTCACTAGTTGAGTCCAGCATCCTGACAAAATCCCAGCTCAGACAGGCAACTGCAGCCAGAGTGCGACTTCATTCAGTGAACAAGCAGCCAATTAGCATAGAACGGCAAATCGAATTGCCACTTACAGTCGGTGGAGTGACAGTCCGGCAATTGTTTTTCGTTGTGTCAGGTTTGGTCTGCTCTGTCATTGTTGGATTCGACTTCATCGGCAAGCATAATTTGCAACTGGACTTCACAGGATCTTCACAAGAAGCCGGCCAAGTCTGCAGCACCAGATTCCAGGCTGACACCGACGATCCAGTTGACATCGAAGACGCACTCGTCCCCGAGTTCAGCTGTGAAGAGTTCGAGTTGCCGACTACCGACGACCCTGATGTACAACGGCTGCTGGTGGAGTTCAAAGACTTGTTCAAGAAAAAGCCGGGACTAACTCATCTGCAACATCACCGAATTGTTCTCTCGGATGAAGTACCTGTCCGAGTGCCACCGCGCCGAATGCCTGTGCATTACCGGGAGAAGGTAGAGCAGCTGATTCAGGAACTGCTGGAGAACGACGTGATAGAGCTGAGCGAAAGTCCATACGTGGCCCCACCGGTGTACGTGACAACGAAGGATGGCAGTCTCCGCCTGACCATAGACTATCGAGAGATCAACAAGAAGACTATTCGCTCTGCACAGGGAATTCCGTTGATGGAGGAGGCAAGAGATCGAATCGCAGGCAGTTCAGTGTTCTCTGTGTTGGATCTCAATGGAGGCTATTTTCAAATTCCGATGGCAGAAGAAGACAAGCTAAAAACTGCTTTCTGTCCGGGACCAGGGATGCCGCTGTACCAATTTAAGAGAATGCCCCAAGGTCTGTCGGGGGCCCAAGTACATTCTGCATGCTAATGTCAAAAGTTTTCAACGGCTGCGATTTCGTCTTCACGTTCTTCGATGACAGCCTCTGCTTCTCAAAGACCAAGTCGGATCATCTGCGGCAACTTCGAGAGACCTTCGAGCGACTTCGAGCAGCCGGACTGACATTAAGAGGCTCCAAGTGCAAAATCGCGGTACCCGAAGTGACCTTTCTCGGCACACGGTATTCAAAGGATGGTGCCCAGCCCAGCCAGGAGAAGCTGGAGGCAATTCAGCAGTGGAGAGAGCCGAGGTCAGCCAAGGAGGTGCGTCAGTTCATCGGCCTGTGCAACCAATACCGACGCCATGTAAGCCAACTTCGCTGCCATCGCCGCACCGCTGCATCATCTGACTGGCAAGGGCGTCCCATTTGACTGGACTTCGGAATGCCAGACGGCCTTCGACGAGCTCAAAAGGTGCCTAATTAGTCCTCCGATCCTGGTGAACCCCGATTTCACTAAGGAGTTCTCAGTCTTCACGGACGCCAGTGGCAGCGGAGTCGGTGTAATTCTGAAGCAAGGCGAGGCGGTGATCGAGTTCTCAAGCCGCGCATTCAATTCAGCTGAGAAGAAATACTCTGCAACAGAAAAGGAGTGCCTGGCCATCTTGCACGCATTCAAAGTTTTTCGCCACTATCTTCTCGGCAAGCATTTCACGGTGCACACGGATCACTGCCCGCTCACCTACATCGATTCACAGAGAGTTGACAGCTACGGCAGGTTAGGACGATGGCGTCTGCTGCTTCAAGAGTTCGACTTCACCGTCAAGTACCGAAGAGGCGTTGAGAACACAGATGCTGACGCGCTGTCCAGACTGCACGGTCAAGAAGTCGCAGCTACGCAGCTGACTCCGGAAATCGACACTGAAGAGCTCAAAACTGCGCAGCGACATGACCCGGAGCTCAGCCAGGTGATTCAGGCGATAGACAAGGACGCAAAAATTGCACCCAGATAGCGAGCAGGACCACTGCAGCAACTCGGCAGAATCTGGAAGAAGCTGAAGCTGGATGATGACGGTGTTCTACTGCGCAAGTTCAATGACCCGGACGGCCTGCGGGAGGTTCCAGTGGTGCCAGCGCGGCTTCGACAACAGTTCTTGACGCTCACGAAGGTCTGGGAGGTCATTTCGGAGCCGAGAAATGCTACCGCACACTGAAACTGACCGCCTACTGGCCCGGCATGGCTGAAGACATCGTGCAACACTGCCAGAGTTGTTCTGTCTGTCAGGAGAAGAAAGCGGGCTCGCGGACCAGCGCACCGCTCGGAGAACTGCCAAGCCAATCGGCTCGCCGTGGGATTCTGTGGCTATCGACATCGTCAAGGTGGCGCCATCATCGCGCGGCAACAAATATCTGCTGGTGGCTCAGGATCAGTTTTTCAAGTACCTGACGGCCGTGGCGATTCCTTACCAGACTGCTGAGACTACTGCTCGCGCCTTCCTCTCCATCTGCTTCCAGACTGGACTTCCCCGAGTCATCCACTCCGATCAAGGACCGAATTTCGAGTCTCAGCTTTTTCAAGACACTCTGCGAGGCCTGGGAGTCCCGAAGACAAGAACAACGGCTTACAATCCCAAAGGCAACGGATTAGCAGTCGGGCAACAAGTCAGTGCTGCAGTTACTCAGGTGTTTCACCGAGCGAGAGAGCGAGTGGGAGGACAAGCTGCCACTGATCCTGCTGTCCTACAATTCCCGGGTGCACTGCTCAACACAGCTGCCGCCACTGAAGGTGTTCACCGGGCGCGATCCGAGCCTGCCGGTCATCAGCCAGCAGTCCAGGCGATTCTATGACGTGCGCACCTACGCCGACAAGCTCGAGGGCGACCTGCTGCGAATTCGAGAGTTTGTCGAGGAGCATCTGGTGCAGGCGGCTGGCGAGCAAAAGAGCGGCTACGACAGGTCGACCGGGCAGCTGCGCACGTTCAGTCCTGGAGACGAGGTTCTGCTGCGCATCGAGATGAGGGGCTCCAAGCTGGCGCCGTACTGGGAGCCGGGCTGGCAGGTGCTGTCGCAGCGGGATCTGGTAGTCGAACTTCGAAAGATCGAGAACGGACGGACCCGCAGGGTGAATGTGAATCGTCTGCGGCCGCGGATCCTGCCAGTCCCTGACGGAGAGCGCTTCCTGCAGCCGCCCTTTGCGCACGCGGCGCACGGCGGCGATGAGGCGGACGAGGAGCCGCCCCCGAGACGCTACCCGATGCGTGGGCGGATGCCGGTTGATCGCTATGTGGCCGGTTGAATTTTTGATTGACTCAGTGACTGTTCTACTGACTGTTGCGAATTAGTTGAAAGCGAGAAATTCTTTATACCAATATTGTTTCGAATGTTTTACTGTTCTTATGTTTCCTTCGAATTATTCGTTCGAATGTTATTGATCTTTTTCGCCGGGGAGGATTGTAGTGAGTTGCAAGTGTACTTGTATGCGCCAGTCGCTAGAGCGGGGTGGGGGTTGCTATTGTACAGCATGTACGTGCTTTTCACCCACCCCTGTCTCCATCTTTTATACCCAGTTATGTAACAATCGTTGTATCGTATTTAACCTGCGTATCGATCTAATAAACGCCAACAGGCTTCGTCAACTCTCAGTTGTATCTCTCTGTCTTAGTCTACAACAGGACCTACATCACAAAGCATGTAAGCAACAGGACCTACATCAAAAAGCATGTAAGCAACAAGACCTTCATTAAAAAGCATTTAAGCCACTGTAAATTTACAAAACAAATCAGATAATCTACAGATATCCACAGTGCACTCACAAAACAAACTATACCGGTATAAGCAACGAGGCATTCGCCAAACGACAGTCAGTCTACGGAGAATTTATATGACATCGATTAAGACAACAAAAATTAAAACAAAGCATAACGGCAGAAAAAGGAAAAAATGACATGACCACAAAATCAATTCCAGACTTGTTCAACTGTAATTATTCAGCACTGACCCAAATTAAAGCTTTCGCCGGTCATTAAGTTCCAGAAAAGGATTGGCCTTGGCCATATAGGCCGGGGCTTAACGCTCAGAACGTAATTTGTGAATCTGAAGTCTCTGGTTATCACTTAATTTATGATTTTCTGTCTAACTTAATAATATTGTCACAACATTGTTTCAATACGGATTTCAACCACAGCAGCTGGCGGCGTACTAATGATGACTATGGTGAGAAAATAAGGCGGTTTTCTACTCAAACTCATAACCTTGTCACTGCTGTGACAATTGCTACGACACACGACATTGATTTCAATATGTCGATGGCTTGAGAGTTCCAAAGGTAAAATTTCGATGGCAAAACATATCCTCATACTTTAAAGGCCTGCAAATCAACAAACTGATATCTGAAGCACCTGTCAGTCACTCTTTCGCTTCTTAAAATAGAGGCATACGCGTCTATGAAACGCAACAGAAGGATAATTGCCATCAGAGCACTGACGTAAGGCGAGCAAGTGTCGGACAATGCTAGCTAGTAAATGACTCAGCATCAACAGGTAGACTGGGCGCTCTAAAGGGCTACGAATCGACAAGCTGCATGTGCCGGAATTCGGAGCACCTTATGACATTTAAAATAGCTCGTACTGCTTGAATTCGTGCAGATAATTAAGAAAAATCTGGATTGCTACGCCACGATCAGAGCCTTTTGGTTTCTACGCCATTACTACGAGTATAGTGTTCTGCACTTTGAGACCGACTACGACCTGGACGACTTTCACGGCCGATCTCGAGTGGCAGCACCACCAAGCACCACTCGGCAGGCTGGCGTGGGGCTCCTGTCAGGGACAATGGGAATCCTGTTTGAACCAAGCTGGATAGAAGACGTCCAGGTTCACGCTGAAACTTGAGAGCATCTTGCCGATGGCATCCAAGCCGAGTACGCATTCTGGCTGAATGTCGGTGACCACCATCACCTGATGCTCTGTTGGCGGCAGACCGTCCAGCTGTATGGCTAGCGTTGCAATTCCTGGGGACTCCGAGCGTCAGCCGTCGATATCGACCGGAGAGCTGAGAGTTGAATGCAGCTGAGCAGCGATTCCTGCTGATACCAGCGTCACCTGCGCACCAGTGTCGAACAGCCACCTGCAGGGCCGGCCAGCAATGCTGACGGGAAGGAAGATGGAAGCGGTTTAGGCCGTGCTAGGCAGGGCTGGTGATGGCCCGCGGTCACCAGTCCACAGAAGTTTCCCGAAGCTGGTGTCGGGCAGACCTCGGCTTGGTGTCCTTTGCCTGAGCAGCGGCCGCGCACGGACGGCATGGTTGGTGCGGTGTTGGACTCTGACTGACTCTGATCTTTTATGGACTGTGGGCTCTGGGATCAGTGTTTGGGGTGGGATATTTGTCTGGTGAGGGTTTGCGTACTCTGTGTACATCGTTGCTCATTCTCTATTCCATCGTGCATGCCTTATCTCTGTCACCCACCCACAAATGCTATGCTGCGATGCTTATTAAATGCGTTTCCGATCTAAGGTTGACTTCAATAAACTTTTGTCACAGCTTCAGAGCTAAAGCTATTGACTTTCAGTGCGGCCTTCCTGCTGGGGCACGGAGCCGCGAAATTTGCCTGGCTGAGCGCAGTTGAAGCATCTTCCCCGGCTGCTGCCTTTGCGTCCGGCTCCTCTTCTTCTTCCACGTAGACTGCCACGGCTGCTGATCGTGGCGACTGTCGCGGCCAGGTCTGCCAGCTGCTCCTAAATCTGCTCCAGCCGATCAGACACTTGATTGCTAATCGATGTCACTGCAACGCTTGCAGAGGCTCCTTTGCTGCCGATGCTTTCCAGGGTCGTGGCGCGGTCCGCCAACCGTTTAGGGCTGACTTCGTCGCAATCGGCCTCTTTCGAAGGCAGCAGTGCCAGCATTCGGTGTCGCACTTTGCAATCTCTCAAACTCTGAAATGGAGAGGTAGGAGTTTTCCTTGCTGCTGTAGAACTGGATGAGTTTGCTTTTTACACTCTTGAAGCTTTTCTTCTCGTCCTCTGGCAGGTCCCAGACGAACACCAGCGCTTCGCCGCACAGAAGAAGCTAGATTTTTTAGGCCATTTTAGCATCGTTCCACCCTGAATCTGCTGCAAAATCTTCAAACATTTGCA
The DNA here is from genome assembly GCA_002269645.1 of Macrostomum lignano. Lineage (NCBI taxonomy): Eukaryota > Metazoa > Platyhelminthes > Macrostomidae > Macrostomum > Macrostomum lignano. Next base: position 317,573 of record NIVC01000211.1, on the reverse strand, counting down.
GCCATATGTTAATGTCGGTGTCGTCTGCACTCGAAAACTTTGGTGGCAAAAGTGCATTTTCATGCACCATGAGTGAACCGGCTTGATTTAGAGACCGCTACCACCAATGTAAACTAGGCAGAAGGCAGGTTTGAGCTAGTCCGAGAAATCACGAAGTGTCTAAAGGCACAGTCAGTAAAAGTCCCAACAGAATTTTTTTTTTAATTTCTTCAAATGTCTCCGGGGTTCTCATTCACCGGAGCGGGCGTGCAGCAATTCTGCATCAATGTGTCTTTGGTCCATTCGAGCAACTGAATGTGGGACTGTCATCGGCTGACTCGAAGTGTCTGATAGAGCCATGCTCTGCTACGGGGTCAGCCTTGTAGCTTTGAATCTGAGCGAATTTCACCAGCTCGAGCTGTTGTGTTCAGGCAAGTGAAGTCCTTGAACACAGCAAGTCAAGCGTACATGGACGCGGAACTGTTCAATAAAAATCCTAACTGAGCTTCAAATGCCATCAATTTGTGCAACAGGTGACTTAATATCCAAATGATCATGCAAGATATGCGAAGATGTATTTTATTATTATAGTCTTTAGAGTGCAGCATTGGCCATTCACCCACCTCTGTGTCCAATTTTCTGAGTGAGGGAATTGCACTCAGTAGTTATAGCGAAAACTACATGTTTAACAAAACCTTGGAGGATGCAAAATGGGATCGAAGATTCATTGAAAGCAACTACAGTCTTGCACCTAACAACTATCGCGCAGTTAAAACAAAACTCAAAAAACCTCAGCTAATGAACTTATCAATGTTTGTCTGCAGGTTTCTGCCAGCTCTTACAATGCCGGTTCGCAATCACCGATCACCAAGCTACACTTGCTAAAACAAGCCGAGCTTTTGTCTCTTTAACTCTCTGGAATTTTCTGCCTACTGACGAGTAGCAATGAAATAATCTGAAGCGAATATTCTCTTGAGCGTTCGAAGCTTGACTTGTACCAGAACTCACAGATACTTGTACAGACTGTTTCTGTGTTCCTGAAGGGTGCGAGAATGTGCTCCGAAGCCCCTCGCCCAATATCTATAAAAGTTGTGTTAGGACAGACCAATGCCGCTGTTTGGAGAGCAAAGCAAGAACAAACAAAGCGGCTTTCCGAGATTTTAAAGATACATTTTTCACTGTATATTCAAAACCTTGATCGCATCTCACAATTATTAATTAAAACTTCACGAAACACCGTGCATCTAAAATCAACGAGAATAAATTTTATTTATTTTGCGTTTTCCTCTTGTCATATTAGTTGAAATTTTGAGCATGATCTCACACGAGGAAGCTAAAACAAAAAAATTGTATTAATTTTTTAACCCGAATTCAGAAAAGCACCATGCACCAAGAAGCCTTGAATAAAGATAAGCAGTCATGAGTCAGAACTGTCTGCTGAACAGCAGCTCGTGTGAGCGTGATAAGATCATTAGCACTTGAATTTCATCAGAGTGCGCTGCATTGGGACGAATTTCCTGTGCAAGTAGAAGCTGTTGTACGTTGGATTGTTAGTGATCTTCCTGTCTGTGGCGTAGGCTCCGTTCAGGTTCACCCTATGGCACCTGTTAAACCACCAACCACCGTAGCCAAACTTTCGAGAGCACGAATGCTTCCAAGTGTCGTGATCTCGGTCGAATGTGCTAAACCTCATCTCGTTGTGCCACTGAAACCCGTTGCCCAACACCGACCTGCCGACCTGCAGTCCGACGCGCAGGCGGTACTGCTGCTCAGGACCGAGCACTTGGAACATTCGGAACTCGGCTCTGTACTTCCTGCCGCTGAAGCTCTGGACCTCGATTCTCAACCGGCACCGGGAAGTCAGGGCGTAGCCGTTCTTTTCACCTGTTTTCGTCATCTCGGACAGACGGTCCAAGCCTGTGGTTTGAAAATAGAGAATAAACCACTATCAATTCCAAGTATTTTTGTAAAACTTTGTAAAACTTTAAAATAAAGGTTTGAAATTTCATGAAAAGAACCGGAAGGTAGTTGACAAGATACCTGAAGTTCTTTATCAACTAATTATGCAAGCATGGAAGGAGCTTAGATACAGAACGAGCGTAGAAATCGACGACCAAGGAGCCCTGGAACGAGGGCTTTCTAATTGCATTTTATATCCACTGATCAGCTCAACTAACCCATCCAGTAGTTGGAGCTGGGATTTCCGAATCCCTTCACATAGGAGTCCCAGTTCTGAGCGAACGAGAGGCTGCCGTCGACCCGCCTCTGGAACACGATCCAGCGGTGCCGGTTGCACCTCAGCCTCGGCAGGTTGGCGCTGCTCCTGAAGCCGAACCTCACCGGAATGCTGCCGACTCTGCCGAGAGCTTCAAACTGCAGCGCCCGGCCGATGTTCGACGGGTTGCTCACGAGCTCGTTTGTAAGTTGCTGGCACCTGCGGAACGAGCTGCACAGAAAGACGAGGTCGACACTCCTGCCCGAGTTTTTTACCTTCGCCATCACGGAAAGCCCGGACTGTCGGCTGGACAAGCCTTGGTCCGCCTTCACATTCAGCCCGATGATCGACACGCGGCCGACTTTCTTCGACGAGCCCTTGCGCGATCGGAGCGCGTTGGGATCGATGCGAATCGACAGAGTCAGCTGGTACTTCTTGTACCCCCAGTTGAAGTTCACGGCACTGCATGAGGACTGGAAAGCAACTTTCGGCTCGGCAACGCGAACGCCATCGATTTCAAAGACACCCAACTTCGATCCTTTGAACGTGGTGGTGCCGACTCGAGCGAAGCTGCTCACGTCCATGTAACCCGACTGTCCGTTGGAATCTGCAGAAAGCGTGCAGCAGGCGAGACCCAGCAGAAGGCCGGTGAGCAGAGTCCACGACTGCATTTTGGGTGCAAGTTGAGCTTGTTAGAGTGCTTGACTGAGTGATGAGGGCCGCGGCAAAACTAGGAATATATATACCCGAATGACACTGCGCTAAGAGGATTCGCATATCCGTATTATCCAGATGTCCATGTATCTGCATATCCGTATTATCTAGATGTCCATGCATCTGCATATCCGTATTATCCAGATGTCCATGTATCTGCATATCCGTATTATCCATATGCCAATATATCAGTATATCCGTCTTTCCGTATATCGCTGTATGTTGTTTACAAATTCATATGAAAGAGCCACGCAGAAAACGAGCCAAGCCAAGAATTTCGCAGAGTGAGGCGAGGCCAGCTCAAGTATAATAGTGGCACAATGAGAAAGATAGAGGCCCACAGTGGAAGGCAACTGGAGTGTGACAAGACTACAGCAGCCGCCATCCATTCCAGACAGAAGAAAAGGCGAGACGGCGAGTTTGGGCAAGGCGGTTGACAGGCGAGGCCAGCCAGCAGCAGAAGATTAATGAGCGCAGCACGTGGCCGGGCCGGAGTCCGCCGGAGGGTGAGGAGGAGCGAGCGCACCCAAGACCGGCGGTGGACCCCGAGAAGCGCAGCAACCGAGGGGTGGACCTGCGAACCGAGTCACAAAATGCTCACAGAATGGCCTCCTCTAATTGCTCCAACTCAAGCAAAGAAAAAACGCAGAACACCATTCAGTTAAATCCACCCCGCCCCGTCGAAACACACAAGTTTAATGTTTTGAACCAGAGAAAATCTTGATATAATTGTTTTTTTAAGCCCCTGCCATTTCTGATCACGACATTGTCGGAAGTGGATGGAAAATCCAAATGCCTATGAAATAGATGAGGCCTCAGTTCTGAGCGGTACAATTCGCCGTTATCCGGAGCTTCCTGAAATTTCTTGCTACAGTTGCATAATCAAACCCCAATATTTTTTGTATAAATGGACGGAGACTCTAAGCTAGAAGGTTATAAGTAAACATTAAAATCAATTTAACTATATAAAAAAACACAGCGAATCGCGATCTTGGTTGTAAAGCTGCCGACATTACGGCTGGGGGGAAGAGTATAGGCTCTGGGATTCATACTGCTAGCGGAAAATATAGCGAAAAAGATGATGATGTCGGAGACAGAGTATAAGGCTCTAGCCGGCCGCTAACTAGAAACTTACGAGCCTACATATGAGTAATAATAACTCCGCTAAAACAAACGAGGTAGACGGTATTTTCCGATTAACCATATAGTAAATTTGATAACTTCGTTTTACGGTTTGAATAAGTAAGTAAGTAAACAGATAAGCGAGCTACAGGCAGAGAGAATAAGTCCGAGACACTACGGTATAACTAAGCTACTCCAATGCTCTTATAGTAATCTATCTCGTATTGTATATAGCTTACGCCTATCTACTTGGTCTGAGACCAATACGCTAATATTCATATATCAATAGCCATGGCAGTGCTCAGTCTTACCCACCATTCACAGGTGTCTGCAGAAGCAATAGGTACGCTTAGATCACAACAACGATGTGCAAACGAGTTTTTCAAGCAAGTCAGAAGTTAGTAAAGCGAGTAAAGATTAGGCATTTAATTCCTCGCTTATTTATAGTGAAATTTCCCGATGCAGTCACTGCAAAACTGTCCGCGTTAGCAACTTCTCACGCCTTCCAGACATCGTCGCAATTCCGGCCGATTCCCATGGTCTCCCTCACTCTTGCGACGTCTGGAATGTCTCAGTGTTCAGAATGTAATTAACCCCCCACCCCCACATAAAGGCATGCAACCCTTTAAAGTGGAAGCAGACTTTTAGGGCCGCCTGCACTCGCCCTTTGCACTGCCGTCCTCGAGCGCTTGTGGCTTTTTGTAAGAGTGCAGCTGTCCTCAACTGCTACGCTCCACCACGCTCTAATAACAGTGCAATTCCTTAATTCCCTTCCCTAAGACGCTGTGGACTGCTGACTCAGTGTCTTGGGTTGGCTGACAGCCACGGAATAGAAGATATGAAGATTTTCTGCGGCTTACACATCCGCCCCACAAAATAAAATGAGAGAGTCTAGCGGTGAGATTCCGATAAACGATGCGGTGACAGTCCGATAGACGATGCGGTGAGAGTCCGATAGACGATGCGGTGAGAGACCGATAGACGATGCGGTGAGAGTCTGATAGACGATGCGGTGAGAGACCGATAGACGATGCGGTGAGAGACCGATAGACGATACGGTGAGAGACCGATAGACGATGCGGTGAGAGACCGATAGACGATGCGGTGAGAGACCGATAGACGATGCGGTGAGAGACGTATTATCCATATGCCAATATATCCGTATATCCGTCTTTCCGTATTTCGCTGTATGGTGTTTACAAATTCATAAGAAAGAGCCACGCAGAAAACGAGCCAAGCCAAGAAATACGCAGAGTGAGGCGAGGCCAGCTCAAGTATAATAGTGGCACAATGAGAAAGATAGAGCGAATAAATGAGACAATAGAGGCCCACAGTGGAAGGCAACTGGAGTGACAAGTGTGACAAGACTACAGCAGCCGCCATCCATTCCAGACAGAAGAAAAGGCGAGACGGCGAGTTTGGGCAAGGCGGTTGACAGGCGAGGCCAGCCAGCAGCAGAAGATTAATGAGCGCAGCACGTGGCCGGGCCGGAGTCCGCCGGAGGGTGAGGAGGAGCGAGCGCACCCAAGACCGGCGGTGGACCCCGAGAAGCGCAGCAACCGAGGGGTGGACCTGCGAACCGAGTCACAAAATGCTCACAGAATGGCCTCCTCTAATTGCTCCAACTCATGCAAAGCAAAAGCGCCCAAAACCATGCAAATAAATCTACCCTCGCCCCGTCCAAACACGCAAGTCTAATGTATGAACCAGAGAAAATCATCATATAATAGCTTTCAATCCTTTCATAATCCCCTGCCATTGCAGACCACTCAACCGGCGGCAGGGAATGGAAAATCCAAATGCCTATGAAATAGATGAGGCCGCATTCCCGAGCGGTGCAACTCGTTTTTTGGAGATCTGTTAAGATTTATTGCCTCACTTGCACAATCGAACTCCAAAACTTTCTTGTATACATGGACGGCGACTCCAAGCTGAAAGAGTACAAGTAAATAATAAATTAAATTAAACTATATAATAAAACACAGCCAACCGCCATTTTGGTTGTAAAGCTGCCGACGTTACGGCTGTGGGAAGAGTAGGCTCTGGGATTCTTACCGCTAGCGGATTTCGAGAGAGAAACAGACGGTGACACGGAAGACAGTATTGATGGTATTCACACTGTTTTTAAATCTTAGTTGTTCTAAGAAAAACGCAGATCGGTCAGCTCAAGGTCAATCGGCTGAGTCGGCAGAATAGCGGGATGCCCGTCTGCAGGACGACTGAGAGCGACGAGCTCGACAGCAATCCGTTACGACAGAAGCTGAGCTGACTTTATTGGTGTGCCTGCTTGACTTGACTGTACGTTGCGCAATCGAATTTGAGCATCATAAACCTAATTTACTTCAATTGAATGTCTGTGAGTGCTGTATTGGTTCAACCGGGCGTAGCTTGGTTGGGTGTTGAGCGAGTGGCTCTTGTGTGTTGGTGCGGGGTGGGGGTGGTGGGCCGGGCTTTGGTCACGTGCCCCGGCTTGGGTGGCGATTATTTCGTGCGAAGCGACTCTCGCTGACCCGCCAAGCGCGTGTCGATTTTTTTTGCAATTTTTTCGCAGTGGCTGACCGCGAAAAGCTCGTGCACCTGAGCAGGTTGGTATAAGAACGGCAATCGACTGTCATCTAGGGACTATCGTAGGAACTACGTATTAGGGATAGGACTTAGAATTTAGGTTAGGGAATTAGCAAATTGCACTGTTATCAGAGCGTGGTGGAGTGTAGTAGTTGTGGACAGCTGCACTCTACAAAAAGCCACAAGCGCTGGAGGACGGCAGTGCAAAGGGTGAGTGCAGGCCGCCCTAAAAGTCTGCTTCCACTTCAAAGGGTTGCATGCCTGTATGTGGGGGGTCGTTAATTACATTCTGAACACTGAGACATTCCAGACGTCGCAAGAGTGACGGAGACCATGGGAATCGGCCGGAATTGCGACAATGTCTGGAAGGCGTGAGAAGTTGCTAACGCGGACAGTGTTGCAGTGACTGCATCGGGAAAATTCACTATACTCGTAAATAAGCGAGGGGTTAAATGCCCAATCTTTACTCTCTTTACTGACTTCTTAACCTGTTGTATTAATTGTTATCTATGCAGATTGAATGTTTTACTGTCGCGCATTGATTTTTGAACAATTCAATTTAGGTAATGAAAACCTTAGAGATTTAGTATATTGTGATTTTGCTGAGACTATATTAATCGGGTAGCTAGATTAAGCGCGCCAGGAACAAGCGCGCATTTTCGCACATATTTTACATGGTTCGGCGCAGCGCGTGGAGCCCAGCGCATGGAGCGTGCAAATCAGGTTGTGGGCCTGATCCGACTTACACTTTCAATTACACTTTCAATTGCGGCGTTTAAAAGCCGATTACACTGCGATCAAATTATTCAGTGTTACTTCTAGCTATGGAGTGCATAGAAGGAAACCGTCGCGGTTCAAAAATTTTTGTAAAGGACGAATTCGTCTATCGAAAAGACAGTGGCAGAGATAGAAGCAAAGTCGGTTTCCGCTGCTGCGACAAACACTGTCCTGGTCGCCTACTGCAGCATCAAGACGGTAGCCTGAGTGTGACATCAGTCCACAATCACGAGGCAGAGGGACAGCGTCTGGAGCTTCTGCACTTAAAGAGCAGACTTAAAAGAAGAGCCGAAGATTCGAGTGCCACTCTTCGAGACATTTTTGATGACGAGACTGCTAGATCGTCAGGTGCAGCATCCATCGGCTTTGCAGAGATAGAGTCGACCCTGTACAAACAGCGCCACCGAATTCTGCCTCCTCTGCCGGCTGACGCCGGTGCTGCCTGTCACGCCATTATGGATGCACCAGAGAGATTCCGGCACTGCAGCGACGTGTGTGTTTTGCAGGGTTCAGTTACGTCTGCAGATGGCGGAGTTGCAATTTTTTTGGACATCCTGACCTACTGCCACGCCTCAAGCAAGCAGACACGTGGTGCATTGATGGCACTTTTAAAACCGTGCCGAGAATTTTTTATCAGCTTGTCACAATTGGTTTTATCAAAAACGACAGCTTTTGGCCTACGCTGTATGTTTTGCTGAATAGGAAGACGAAGATGCTCTACGACTGCACGCTGAAAAACGTTTCTACAGTGCTTTGTCCCTCTCCGGCGGTAAAGACAATTGTGACTGATTTTGAACTCGCATTGATGAGTTCCGCCGAAAATGCATTCGCTCCAGCAGAAGTATCTGGTTGCCGGTTCCACTTCTGTCAATCTGTAGTCGGGAAATTCAAGTTCAGCGGATTCCAATCGCAGATCGGGCGAGGTTGCGACTCCGCAGTCAGGAGGTGGATGCTGAGCCTACTGGGTCTGCCTCTGCTGCCCGCAGACGAAATTGCTCCCGCTTTACGTCTGTTGCGTCCGACGCCGAGCATGATACCAGAAGAGGATCGCCCTGCGAAAATTCGACTTTAATCTTAGGTCTGTTGAAAATCTGTGCGCGCTTATTCCAGGACTTTTAAAAAACGTTGCGCGCTCTTTCCTGTATCGAGGAATATCGATGCGCGCTTATTACAGTATTTTGATACATCGCAGCGCGCTTATTCCAACATTTTTCCGTGCGCGCTTATTCCTGGCGCGCTTAATCAGCCCTCCCTATTAATCTTCTAGAGATCTGCTAATCTCTGATTAGAACATGCTAATCTGGGGGAGTGGTGCTAATCTGATGGATTAATGCTAATCTGGGGGAGTGGCGGTGAGGTCAGGTCTAGCGAGCTCAAAATTTAACCGACTGGATGGAAAGAGAAGCAGCGGCCCACCCTTAACACCGATAGCCAAATTAGCAACCGAGTGCCAGGGGCGGATTTAGGGCCCCCCAAAATAGCGTGACCGAACATATTGCGCCCCCTAAACTAGATTTTTCGCCCCCAAATGCCTTTTTTGCGCCCCTAAGCTAGCTTTTTTGCGCCACCAGCCTAAACATTGGCGCCCCTTATACTCGTGTTTGCGCCCCAAACTTGGACCCCGCCCCAAAAATGAAACTCTGGATCCGCCACTGCCGAGGGCTGACTTAACCTAGCCGAAATAACTGACATTGTATTATCTGGCCTCGTCGCCCCAAAGAAATCTACTAATTTAACGTAAAATCGTTGGATGTATTTTTCTTTGAACCCTGCCGTCGAGGCACGAAGGAATCCTGCAGAATTTCGGCAGGGAACGAAAGGATTTAATATCTATAGAATAGATACAACTTCAATCTAAGGAACTCTCGAGTTTAAATTACTGGAAATTTACCGGAAATGCTTTAACTGAAATGACTGTAAGACTTCTTGAAGTACGGCTGGAAGGTTAGACAGCCAGACCAAACTGAGAAAGAGAACGAAAGATGGAATCTAAAAGTGGGTCTTAAAATTGCCGGTCAATGTACTTTTATTTCTTCTGTTTTTTCTTGTTTTTTTATTCTCGTAGTCCTCTGCCCAGGCTCAGTAGAAGTAGAAAAGTTTGTTTGATCTTGTTAGAAAATAATTAAATCTATAGAAGGCTAAAGCTAAAAGTAAAAAACCCCAAGGATACTACTTTCAAGCGGACCTTTTCTTCGTGCATCAGTTATTAATAGGCAAAGAAAACTAACTCGAAAATATGAGCAGGTTTTTCCCCGGGTCCAACACTTAAGAGTTAGAAAAGAAAATCCATTAATTTGGTACACCATAAGAAAGAGATTTTTTTATTTTTGCGAATTTTATCCCAAAATGAGCCTCACTCATTTAGCTTCTCTGCGCAGTTCAATCAGGATGGAGACGGGCACTCTATGGAGGCCGTGTAGAGAGCTTCATCCTGCATGCTGTACTTGTGCTTCATCCCGCATGCTGTACCTGTGCTTCATCCCACATGCTGTATCTGTGCTTCATGCCGCATGCTGTACCTGTGCTTCATGCCACATGCTGTACCTGTGCTTCATGCCGCATGCTGTACCTGTGCTTCATCCCACATGCTGTATCTGTGCTTCATCCCGCATGCTGTACCTGTGCTTCATCCCACATGCTGTACCTGTGCTTCATCCCACATGCTGTACCTGTGCTTCATCCTGCATGCTGTACCTGTGCTTCATCCCACATGCTGTACCTGTGCTTCATCCCACATGCTGTACCTGTGCTTCATCCCACATGCTGTACCTGTGCTTCATCCCACATGCTGTACCTGTGCTTCATCCCACATGCTGTACCTGTGCTTCATGCCGCATGCTGTACCTGTGCTTCATCCCGCATGCTGTACCTGTGCTTCATCCCACATGCTGTACCTGTGCTTCATCCTGCATGCTGTACATGTGCTTCATCCTGCATGCTGTACCTGTGCTTCATCCTGCATGCTGTACCTGTGCTTCATCCTGCATGCTGTACCTGTGCTTCATCCTGCATGCTGTACCTGTGCTTCATCCCGCATGCTGTACCTGTGCTTCATCCCACATGCTGTACCTGTGCTTCATCCTGCATGCTGTACATGTGCTTCATCCTGCATGCTGTACCTGTGCTTCATCCTGCATGCTGTACCTGTGCTTCATCCTGCATGCTGTACCTGTGCTTCATCCTGCATGCTGTACCTGTGCTTCATCCTGCATGCTGTACCTGTGCTTCATCCTGCATGCTGTACCTGTGCTTCATGCCGCATGCTGTACCTGTGCTTCATCCCGCATGCTGTACCTGTGCTTCATCCCGCATGCTGTACCTGTGCTTCATCCCGCATGCTGTACCTGTGCTTCATCCCGCATGCTGTACCTGTGCTTCATCCTGCATGCTGTACCTGTGCTTCGTCCCGCATGCCAAAAGACCCGCACCCATTTAGGCCACTCGGTGCACCACCCGACGCCAGAGATGCTGGATTTCGACGAGCTGTCTAGCTAGTTCGACATTGCCGAAGTGACTGTGCTGCCTCCACCCTGCAGTGCTTCGTACATTTGCACTTGACCTATAAATGCAGCTGAACTACAATGGAATTGATTAGTGAAGCATAACAACCCCCTTTATTACCTACCGTCGACCTCGAAGTTGGCTGCTTGCAAACTATGAGGATTAACTAATCTGCTAGTTGTGTAAGTTCTTGATTTTTCCCTGCTTCTCCCTCGGAAGCTGGAACAGGGAGCTGTGAATGAAAATCTGGGAGTCGCGGCTTCCCAACAGGTTAAGCTGCAGGAGAGGCGCTCCTGTGGATGGGTGCACAACATCTGGTGAAGCCGTGACCCGAAACAGGAGTCGCAGCTAGATGGAGAAGCGCTAGAGGACGACGCTGACGCTCTCAATGAGCTCATGCGTAAAGCATATCCGGCTCTGCCAGTGGAGCAGAGAGATGAATGACTAAAAGGCTTCGAGTACTGGACAGGGTGCTTGAGGATTGTCTTGCTGCAGGACCCTTAAGCGCTGCAGGCCGCAATCCAGCGAGTGCGCCAGACTCTCGCATCGATGAAGCTGCTGGAGAGTAAGAGGTCAGTCCACGTGTTGAACAGTCAGACAGCTCGCACAGCTGCAGAGATCGCCGGCTTGAATGCAGAAATCGCCCAGCTTGAAGGCAGAGATCGCCCAGCTTGAAGGCAGAGATCGCCCAGCTTGAAGGCAGAGATCACCACCTTGAAGGCAGAGATCGCCAGCTTGAAGGCAGAGATCGCCAGCTTGAAGGCAGAGATCGCCAGCTTGAAGGCAGAGATCGCCAGCTTGAATGCAGAGATCGCCAGCTTGAAGGCAGAGATCGCCAGCTTGAATGCAGAGATCACCAGTTTGAAGGCAGAGATCGCCAGCTTGAATGCAGAGATCGCCAGCTTGAAGGCAGAGATCACCAGCTTGAATGCAGAGATCGCCAGCTTGAATGCAGAGATTGCCAGCTTGAAGGCAGAGATCACCAGCTTGAAGGCAGAGATCGCCAGCTTGAAGGCAGAGATCGCCAGTTTGAAGGCAGAGATCACCAGCTTGAATGCAGAGATCGCCAGCTTGAATGCAGAGATCGCCAGCTTGAAGGCAGAGATCGCCAGCTTGAATGCAGAGATCGCCAGCTTGAAGGCAGAGATCGCCAGCTTGAATGCAGAGATCGCCAGCTTGAAGGCAGAGATCACCAGCTTGAATGCAGAGATCGCCAGCTTGAATGCAGAGATCGCCAGCTTGAAGGCAGAGATCACCAGCTTGAAGGCAGAGATCGCCAGCTTGAAGGCAGAGATCGCCCAGCTGAAGCAAGGAGGGAAATTAACTGGTTTATATTGACGCGAAGTTCGAGTCCGTGCCTTGGTTGCTTATTTGCTGAACAGCGGGTGCACATTGTCATTAGTATAAGTGGTCGTTTCCTAGAACCTACACAAAATTAGGAATCGAATTCAGCATCGTGGTATACGGATTTTAAATTTGTACAGCGAGTAGCGCGCCAATTTAAACTTTGTGTCTAATTGATGGAAAGTTTTCTATTGGGTAGATCAAATTCAAGAACGAATTTTTAGTAGTCGAGGAAATTTCACAGCAATGCATTTTAGGAACCGACTTTTTACATTAGAAATTGCATGATAATTGATTTTGCTAGACACTGCCTCTACACAGAATTGCTTGTGTGCTGACAGACCTCTTGTGTACCGCATCGAGCTGTGCCAGGCTGTCCGTATGGATGTCCAGAGAAGCTGGGGTCCCAGTCCGCCTTCAGAGACGCGGGGTGAGGAGATTTCAGTTGCCTAGAATGGTGGAGCCCGAGTTTCGGGCAGCAGGTAATCATTTCCTGGTCAGCTCGGTGCAGCTGCCCTATCAAGAGGGTCAGCTGTCTGTCAGAATGCTGAACACATCGGAGTGCAGTTTGTCGATGCGGCAGGGTGCGCGAGCCGGCTGGTTTTTGGCGGTCTCTGGGCAGCAGCCAGCAGAGCTGCAGCTGAATGCTGTTCAGTAAGATTGAGAGCTGTGGAATCCCCTCAGCGAAGTCAAAGAGTTTGGTTCCTGTTGCCTCTCAGACGCAGAGGCAAGAGAGTTCGTTTCCCTGGTCGCCAAAAATCGTGACGACTTTGCCAAAGACAGGTCTGAACTCGGGCTTACGAATCTGATGACGCACAAAATCGTCGCGGATAGCACAATGTCCGTGTTGCGTTCTTGAACTGACTGACAGACAGTTGGCAAAGAAGAAACAAAAGGACGCTTTCTGAGATTATAAAACTCAGAGTTCAGAGCTGTCTCAGAGCTGTGAACCTTTTGGCCGCATCTCGAAATCATAATTTGATTTTAATAAATCATTAATTGTTGATTAATTGACTTGCCACAAAAAACACTGTGCATACTTTATCAGTGCATGCACGAGAAAGGTAATAGATAATAATTGTATGTGCGAAAAAACGTTCCCACACACCAACCAGTCTTGGATAAAGTTAAGTAGTCATGAGTCATAACTGTCTGCTAAAAAGCAGCAGCAAAAGATCAATAGCACCTGAATTTCATCAGACTGCGCCTCATTGGAACGTGTTTCTTGTGCACGTAGAAGCTCATGTACGTTGGATTGTTAGTGATCTTCCTGTCTGTGGCGTAGGCTCCGTTCAGGTTCACGCTATGGCAACTGTTAAACCACCAACCACCGTAGCCGTACCATCGAGAGCACGAATGCTTGAACGTGTCGTGATCTCTGTCGAATGTGCTGAACCTCATATTGTTGTGATACAGAAACCGGTTGCCCAGTTCTGAACGGCCGACCTGCAGTCCGACGCGCAGGCGGTACTGCTGCTCAGGACCGAGCACTTGGAACATTCTGAACTCGGCGTTGTACCTCCCGCCTCTGAAGCTCTGGACCTCGATTCTCAACCGGCACCGAGAAGTCAGGGCGAAGCCGTTCTTTTCACCAGTTTTCGTCATCTCGGACAGCCGGTCCAAGCCTGTGGGTGAAAAATAGAGAATAAGCTACTTTATTGTTAAATATTTTTGCAATTAGCTACTACTTCGAAACTGTAAAAAGCAAGTTTGCAATTTTGTAAAATAGGACTGGATGCTACTTTCACCAGGAAACTAATGCTCTTTATCTCCGCTTCTGCTCAACTCACCCATCCAGTAGTTGGAGCTGGGATTTCCGAATCCCTTCACATAGGAGTCCCAGTTCTGAGCGAACGAGAGGCTGCCGTCGACCCGCCTCTGGAACACGATCCAGCGGTGCCGGTTGCACCTCAGCCTCGGCAGGTTGGCGCTGCTCCTGACGCCGAACCTCACCGGAATGCTGCCGACTCTGCCGAGAGCTTCAAACTGCAGCGCCCGGCCGATGTTCGACGGGTTGCTCACGAGCTCGTTTCTGAGTTGCTGGCACCTGCGGAACGAGCTGCACAGAAAGACGAGGTCGGCCCTCCTGCCCGAGTTTTTCACCTTCGCCATCACGGAAAGCCCGGACTGTCGGCTGGACAAGCCTTGGTCCGCCTTCACATTCAGCCTGATGATCGACACGCGGCCGACTTTCTTCGACGAGCCCTTGCGCGATCGGAGTGCGTTGGGATCGATGCGAATCGACAGAGTCAGTTGGTACTTCTTGTACCCCCAGTTGAAGTTCACGGCACTGCATGAGGACTGGAAAGCAACTCTCGGCTCGGCAACGCGAACGCCATCGATTTCAAAGACACTCAACTTCGATCCTTTGAACGTGGTGGTGCCGACTCGAGCGAAGCTGCTCACGTCCATGTAACCCGACTGTCCGTTGGCATCTGCAGAAAGCGTGCAGCAGGCGAGACCCAGCAGAAGGCCGGTGAGCAGAGTCCAGGACTGCATTTTGGGTGCAAGTTGAGCTTGTTAGAGTGCTTGAGTGAGTTCAGACCGATGCGATGAGGGCCGCGGCAAGACTAGGAATATATATACCCGATTGACACTGCGCTAAGAGGATTCGCATATCCGTATTATCCAGATGTCCATGCATCTGCATATCCGTATTATCCAGATGCCCATGTATCTGCATATCCGTATTATCCAGATGCCAATATATCCGTATATCCGTCTTTCCGTATATCGCTGTATGGTGTTTACAAACTCATAAGAAAGAGCCACGCAGAAAACGAGCCAAGCAAGAATTACGCAGAGTGAGGCGAGGCCAGCTCAAGTATAATAGTGGCACAATGAGAAGATAGAGCGAATAAATGAGACAATAGAGGCCCATAGTGGAAGGCAACTGGAGTGTGACAAGACTACAGCAGCCGCCATCCATTCCAGACAGAAGAAAAAGGCGAGACGGCGAGTTTGGGCGAGGCGGTTGACAGGCGAGGCCAGCCAGCAGCAGAAGAATAATGAGCGCAGCACGTGGCCGGGCCGGAGTCCGCCGGAGGGTGAGGAGGAGCGAGCGCACCCAAGACCGGCGGTGGACCCCGAGAAGCGCAGCAACCGAGGGGTGGACGTGCGAACCGAGTCACAAAATGCTCACAGAATGACCTCCTCTAATTGCTCCAACTCATGCAAAGCAAAAGCGCCCAACACCATGCAGCCAAGTCTACCCTCGCCCCGTCTAAACATCGGCGGCAGGGAATCCAAATGCCTATGAAATAGATGAGGCCGCATTCCCGAGCGATGCAACTCGTTTTTTCGGAGATCGGTTGCGATTTATTGCCTCACTTGCACACTCGAACTCCAATACCTATTTGTATATATGGACGGCGACTCCAAGCTGAAAGAGAACAGGTAAATAATAAGTTAAATTTAACTATATAATAAAACACAGCAAACCGCGATTTTTGGTTGTAAAGCTGCCGACGTTCCGGCTGACGGAGAAAATGCTGATCTGGGGAGTGGTGCTAATCTGGGGGAGTGGTGCTAATCTGATGGAGTGATGCTAATCTTGGGGAGTTGTGCTAATCTGATGGAGTGGTGCTAATCTTGGGGAGTGATGCTAATCTGGGGGAGTTGTGCTAATCGATGGAGTGGTGCTAATCTTGGGGAGTGGTGCTTATCTGGGGGAGTGGTGCTAATCGATGGAGTGGTGCTAATCTGGGGGAGTGGTGCTAATCTGGGGGAGTGGTGCTAATCGATGGAGTGGTGCTAATCTGGGGGAGTGGTGCTAATCGATGGAGTGGTGCTAATCTGGGGGAGTGGTGCTAATCGATGGAGTGGTGCTAATCTGATTATTGTGTCAGTTTTACCGCGCAATGATTGCTAAATTCATGGTTGGTAAAACGAGATTGGGCTATACAATAAAGTCAATGCTAATAAAAAGAGAAAACCGTTATTGAGAAATTTAACTTTTATAGCTTTTCTAGCTTCCACAGGATTCGTGTACAACTGCTTAATTTTACTGTTGAAATGATTTGAGATCAGTGGATTTTGCTAGGCTAGTTTAATGTACGAAAGCTCGATCCCTCTGTCTCTTTGCCTGTTTGTAATGTGTTTAAAAGCAAACCATTTGGTCCATTTTTCATTCACTCGGTTCACTGGATTGCAAATTTTTAGGAACTAGGCTCAGTCATTTGTGAAATGTTCATCTAGAAAACGTGCCTTTGATGAGCTCAATAATGTTTTGAGCAGCAACAGGAGTGCAGGCAAATGGGCATCGCTCGCGTCAAGGAGGCCGGAGTTGGAGCGGATGCGATCATCTTTACGGATGGATCGGTGGGCAAGTGGCACATTGTCGAGAGCGGAGACATGGAGCGGACGTTGGAAAGGCGGAAAGTGGCCGGAGGCAAAACTTGAGGGATTCCACTCAAGCTGGGCTTTATGCTCTGTGGGAAGCTTCAAGATGGCTGGCAGGTGCGCTGCAGGTTTGGGAGAAAGCGATGGTCTGTACAGACAGCAAAAGCTCGTGAACCACAGACATCGTGGACAAGAGTGGCAGAAACTCGCTAGCCAGGCCAATTCACTAAGAGCTTGATGCCCTGGAGTCACTGTGGTACAGAGGGCAACGAGGAGGTGGATGAAGTGGCAGATCCTGTCTTCAGCAGTAGAACGGAGGAAGTGAGCTTCAGTCGAATGCGCACTGGGCACTCGCTTGAGATGGAAAGCTACAGGAATCGCACATGTCTGCAAGAGGACGGCTCATGTCGGCTCTGCGGCGTGGAGGAAGAGAGGATGGAGCATGTGTGGAGCTGCCCGCTGACGGAAACGAGGATGCCGACCTGGTGCTGCAGACACATCAGTGTGGTTTGCGAGCAGGCGGAAGAGGCGCTGCGGCACTAGGAATGGAAGAAGAACCCGTCATTGTGATCCGAACGGCCGACCCTTGTAGCTGATTAAGGCAAAGCTGGCATCAACAACAACAACAACAACAACAACAACAACAACAACAACAACAACAATAACAGCAGCAACAACAAAAATAGCAACAACAACCCCAACAACAACAAAAATAACATCCACAAAAACACACAACAACAACAACAACAATAGCAACAACACACCAACAACAACAAAAACAACATCCACAACAACACACACAACAACAACAACAATAGCAACAACAGCAATGAACCTTCACCTTCACTAATTGTCCACCCAAGTTGAATAACAACAGCAATAATATTACCAACAGGGCTTTGGGCATCCTGGCGCAACGCTTTCGGAGACATTCGTCAATTCCGCTGACTCCTAAGCAGATACTAGGGCTCTAATACTGTACGCTAGCAAGCGCTCATACTCACGCTCACACAGGGTGTACAGCGGATCTGACTTTCTAATCCTGGCAGGCATGTACACTATCTGTGCCTTGGGGGTTGGCCTTCATGTCTGTGAATCGCAGGACAACTCACCGGGCAATTTTCGGTGCACAAGCATCAAGTGAATGTGGCCGCGCACGGAATCGAACTAAGGGTCACGTTTACCACTGAGCTTCTCTGTCCTTGGTCCAACGTAGTGGTATTCGATAGAGGCATGCATATAGCCGCTGTGTTAAGCCGCTTCTAATAAAATTCTAAGCTGGAATCTTCTTTTCCAGAGATATCCAATAGCTTAAAGAGCCATTGTTTACTGTGAAAACATGACGAGTTTCTGGAAAAGGATCCGTTAATATTTTTGGAATTTTCAATTAGAGCGATACTGTTTAGAAATTACGAGTATTTTGTTGGTCGAGAAGCAAAATACGAGAAGTTCGAGTAGTCCCTTTTTTCAACCAAGCAATTCTCTGCTGGGCTGTTCAATTGATACCATAGCACAGATCGGCCATGACTAGACTACAGGTGTCCTTGAACCTTTGCCCATAGTTGGCTGAAAGTCAGCGCACTTCAAACAACCTGGGACCGCTGGTTCAGCATGCGACACCTAGGTTACTCCGTCACAGCACAAGCTGCCCAACATCAGCTGAGGTGAATGGTCCAAGTGAGCGAGGCAGTGAATGTCGGCACAAGAGTAGCGCGCTCGGGGTTACAGAAAATGATATAATAATGATAGAGCTCGTCTTGATTCATATAAAAGATATAATTTCTTCGTCACAAAATAGCATCGAGCGTATTTTTCTGGTGTAATTGATTTTGACTTTTGAAAAGAACTATTTAAACACTTCAAACACATCCAATTGTGTAAAAGAACAAAATAAAACACGGAAATAAAAGTTTTATAAACTTCTAAGTTATTACTGTTTGATCCTGGCAAGTCTCAAAATCTGGGATAAATTGAATTTAAACAGTAAAAAGTAAAGCAAGGAAATATTTTAGACATTTGAATATAAAATAGGAGGATAGTAGCGAGGATTAAAAAATTGTTAGTAGACAGATTTTCATTTGTAACGACATCAAAAAATTGTTTTGTAAATGAAAATCTCGCAATAAATGTTTCAATGATTTGCTTTTGTTAGGAAAATAAAACTGGCTACAGAAATCAAAGTTAATTATTTTACGTACATGCCCTGCATGCTGATGGCTAAAAATAAATATGTTGCGTAACTATCACAGGACAAAACATCTAAGCCACGGAGCTTGCGTTATGGAGTATCCAAAAGCCAAAGCATGTAAACAAGGGAACATGTCACAAAAAACGGGTAATCTACGAGGCTTTCATCAGAAAGCAAGCAAGCATGGGGCGTTCACTAAAAATATCTAAGCAGCAGGACTTTCACAAAAACATGTAAGCGGCAGGACACTCACAAAAAACATGTAAGCCGCAGGACATTCACAAAAAACATTTAAGCGGCAGACATTCACCAAAAACATGTAAGCGGCAGACATTCACCAAAAACATGTAAGCGGCAGACATTCCAAAAACATGTAAGCGGCAGGACATTCACTAAAAACATGTAAGCGGCAGGACATTCACTAAAAACATGTAAGCGGCAGACATTCACCAAAAACATGTAAGCGGCAGGACATTCACAAAAACATGTAAGCGCAGGACATTCACTAAAAACATGTAAGCGGCAGACATTCACCAAAAACATGTAAGCGGCAGACATTCACAAAAACATGTAAGCGGCAGGACATTCACTAAAAACATGTAAGCGGCAGATATTCACAAAAACATGTAAGCGGCAGGACATTCACTAAAAACATGTAAGCGGCAGGACATTCACTAAAAACATGTAAGCGGCAGGACTTCAGTTGAGGAGAATCAACGAATCAAAAGAGTCTCTGGTTATCACTTTATATAGGATTTTCTGTTTAACTTTATAATACTGTCATAGTACTGCTCCAATACAGATCATCCACAGCAGCTGGCGGCGCACTAATGATGACTAGCTATGATAAGAAAATAAGAACGTTTTCCACTTGAACTCATAACCTTGTGACTTGATTTCGATATGTCGATGGCTTGAGAGATCTAAGGGTAAAATTTCGATGGCAAAACCCATCCTCATGCTTTAACAGCCTGCAAATAAACATGCTGATATTTGAAGCACCTGTCAATCACTTTCAGTATGTGTAGCTTTTTAAAATAGTCTATGAAACGCAGCAGAATGACACTTGCTATCAGAGCTGTAACCTGGGGTAAGCAGGTATCGGACGATGCTACGTCATAAATGGTTTAGCATCAATAAGTTGACTGGAGACTCGATGCGAATCGAAAAGCTGGATAAACCGAAATTCGGAGCACTTTATGTCATCCGACTGCTGAAATTCATATTGATAATTATAGGAAATATGGATTGTGACGCCTTTGATGGTTATTGTAGAGTTCACAGCGTTCACGGACGACCCGAGTGGCAACAGCCATGCCTACATTGAGACCAAATCGTTGTCAACTACAAATAACTTGAAATTCAATACTCAGAGATTCAGTTCACATCTCAAGCGATTTTTACTCCAATAAAAATGCAAAATCAAGTGGCAAGGTTATGAATGAGTTGAAGTGGAAAACATGGCAAACACAGAACGCCTAGGGGGTTATGATAATTATACGCTCGTAGCTTTCCGAGAAACACATTTTTCATCTCCTTTAAAACATAAATAGTAAGATTTTTTGTGATACTGCTGAATATTACCGAATGAAATCCCGAAGAACCGAAATTATGCTTTAAAATGTTGTTACATCTATCTTTAATTAACAATTTTTTTCAACTTTTGTTCATAAAATAATGGAAACTTCATAGCAAAACTTCAAACAACTTAATTACTTTTAGCAGTTCTACTTAGTGTAATTTTCAGTAACCAGCAGGGTTTAAGACATTCCTAAATTAGTTAAAGCAGCCAGTTGCAAAAAAGAGGCTCACAACGATGAAAAGTTGGCAAAAGCAGAAGCTGGCAGATTTGCTCACAACGCGATTGGTCAGATGATGTAGTAGAGATCGTAGTCGAGCTTGTAGTTGAAGTTGTAGTAGAGACTGTTGTAGAGATCATGACGCCCATAAGAAAACACGAGCTGCTCATTCGCGTGCTGAGTCCGAAAGTCTGGAAATTGGCAGGTAATTTTGCAGCAATTTAATTTCCTCTGAAAGCTGTAACAGACTGATAAATCTCACTTTAATAAAACCCACATTAAAAAAGGGCTCGTACTAGTAAACTTTGAATTGCTACCATTGCTTGCATCTTCTGCTTTGCTAGAGTTTTGACTTTATTGAATTCCTAAATTGGAAAACATTTAGCTTTTTTCTTACCGCTGTATCTGCTGCTGAATCTGGTTCAAAGTGTTCGTCATCTGGGACAGTTGCTGCTCGATATTCAATTGTCGCATTTCAATTGCTTCAGCTTTTCCATTCCATTGCGCCTCTATTCTATCGTTATCTAAACGCAAATCCAGGGCTTGGTTCTCCACGTGCGCCTTGAGCACATCGGTGTCGCCCTTGTGCCTCTCCACAGGCCGCTGCAGCCGGGGCCGGTGCTCCCGCAGTCGTTTAGCCTGGGAAATCAGGAAGCGCTTGTAGCCTTCTGGGTAGCCGCTGAAGTCTTTTTTGTTTTTCCACCATGGCTGGAGAAGGACCAAATGCAAGAAGTCAGTGCTTATATATATATATATATATATACACCAGTGTATACACATGAAAAAAACTGGCTTGACAATATTCTGCTAAGCTATGATCTTACCTCAGAACCGTCAGGACCCACTTTGCCACAGCGCCGCCCGCACCGACACCTCACCAGCAGTTTCCAGGCGTAGTGCAGGAATGACAGCGGCGGCGGAACTGGACTGACCTCCGCGAACTCCCGCAGCAGCTCGAACAGATTCTTGCGCCACAGAACCTCCGCCCTGCTCGCCAACTCCGTCACGGTGCGGCTGAACAGCGCAATCAGCAGGTTCCACATCACAATATTCACCAGAAGGAGGTATACAAACACCAGAATTCCGTTGTAAGCCTTGTTTCCAGCTTCATCCGCACAGGACTCTCCAGTCGCGAGGTTGCTGGAGCTGCACGACTCGAACTGCGCGTTTTCGAAGATCCCAAAAGCCAGCGATACGGGTACGGTGAACACCTTTGTCAGAGCCTGAGCATCTTTTGAGTCTGAGAAGGCCGGAAATAGCAGGTTGAAGAAGAAGACGCCGAATGAGTACACCAGCACCAGCAAGATCAGTATGAATGGCAGAAGGTCTTGGAACAGAAGGCTCTTTAGCATGTTGATCTTCGGCCCGGTGACTTTGAAGTAGCTGAGCAGGGAAACAGAGCGGAATCCCAGTATCAGGAATGAGGCACTCAGCACAACCTGACTGCTGCGCAGGAGGCTGGAGTCGCTGAGCTCGCCGAGCAGCTTCAGGACCAGACCTGCCCACATCAGCAGTAACCCAGTCATGTCAAAGTAGTTGAACAGGTCTGTGAAGTAGCCAGGAACTCTTCGATGTCGGCCGAATATTGTCACTTCCTTTCGAGAAACATTGTTAAGAAAATCATTGATTTCCTGCAGAGTGAAGGACAGTGCGTACGACAGCAGAATGATGTCTGGAGCTGGAGACTGCTGGATCCGACTGAAGTCCGTCACGTACCAGGCAAAGTAGAGCAGGAAGAGCAGGAAAGCGACGACATGTATTATATATCTCTGCCAAACTGTTGTATTTGCAGGCCTCTTACCGGTGCAGCAGTGAGGAAAGCTGCTCCAGGGCAACGGTGGAGGCTTTTTCCAGTGCTGATCCACCAAATTGCTGATGCAGTCAGTGGCGAACAAGTCGTCACAGTCCAGAGTCTTCACAAGATGCATGACTGACACAAACTCTTTATCAACTTCATTTGAAGGCTTCTTCGCAGGTCGAGAAACGGATTCAATTGGTGGTAAAAACCTCGGCCCAGCATCAGCCTGTTTATCTGAGACACAAAACGAGCCAGTCAGGTAGTCGAACAGATTTTTCCGTTCATCTTCATCGCCATTGGCATAGAGATGGTCCAGGATGTTGACAACAACATTTAACGCTCGAAGTTGCACCTTCTGCATAGTTTCACTTTTACTTGACCTGACTTTCGGCTTGAGATAAATAAGCAACCTCAGGGTCTGAGAGATGATGTCGAATTGAGGCAGCAGCATGAGGTCGTTAAGAAGCTTTGGTTTCTCGAGCAGCACGGCGTATTCCATTAGCTCGAGGGCTTTTAAATTTTTGTCTTGCTCTGGGAAAAACTGCAGCAGAGTCGCTATAATGGGCGACTTTGAACCTGGCTGCTGTTTTCGAATCTGAGATACAATATGCTTATGAAACTGGTCATCAATCTCATCGATAGCAAAGCCCAAACTGATCAAGCCTCGCAACATTTCCGCTGAGTCCAGCTCGAAGGCTCTGAGCAGCATCCGAACTTCTGGAGATTCTTCAGAATTTGGCATGATGCCATTTTCTCGTCCTTGCTTCCGCTCATTTCTCTTGTCGCCATCTTCCTGAGATTTCCTCAGTGCAGGGCTTCTGTCATCTTCAATGCTAGCCTTGAGCGAGAAGTCATTAAACTGAGTCAAGTAATTCCGTGCGCTTTGCTTGTCAGGAAGTTTCAGCGCCCTCTTTGCAACATCCACTAACTTGAGCAGTTCTCTAATGGTAAATGTCTTCTCTTTAGGAAGTTCCTTGATGTCATCTGCAAGCTCAACAAGAACTTCGAGCGTCTCCTTGTTGCAGGCAAAGTCGACGCACGTCTGCCCAGCTGCCGTCTCAGCCTCCAGTTTCGCACCATGCCTTAGAAGATATTTGATGTTTTCTTTGTTGCCACATTCGCAGGCAAAGTGCAAACATTTTGCTTCTTTAAATGGACCCGTAGTGACTCGAACATCTAAAAGTTCTTCAGAACTGAGACCACAAAGCCTGAATAACTCATCTGCAATCACCGGAAGCTCGTATTTTAGGCAAAAAACGTGAGTCACGTGCAGACCTTCCGAGTTTTTTTGAAGATTCTTAAAAACCTTCGCTAGAGGAGACTTCGACAGAGCGTTCAAAACGTCTCTCAAGTTAGTTTCACTGGAAATTGAAGCAAAAAGACAATTATGCTTCTGCTTGTTTTCAGCTGCAGGATCAACACCGTTATCAACAAGACACTGTATGCGATTGATGAGTAGGGCCAGTCGATCTGAATCACAAAACCGGTTCAGATTTCTGAACACTGCGTGTAACATACTATTGCCTTCGGAGTCTGTTTCACAAATATCAACCAAAGCGTGTCGATCCTCATTTTTGACTCGATCCCATAGCCATTGAAAAACGTCTGGCTGTGTGCAGTTAAGAGCAGAAAGATAAAACTGGGTTCGCTGCCGATGATTAGCAATGCTCAGACAGTCTTTCCACCCAATTTTTTCGATAAGCGAATGCAGTGCCGTCAAATTTTGATGTGAAAATGCAAAGTGTATGGCAGTGTCATCATCGAAATCACGAATAAGGAACTGCTGCTTGTCCTCGACAATGGATATGAGCCACTGAAACACTGCCGGATTCGCCGTGTTTGCAGCTGCTCTGAGCAAGACACTTTGATTTTTAGCAGTTTTATGATCCAGGCACTGCTGCAGACCGAGCTTCTCAGTCACTTGCTGTAGTGTGTCTAAATCCAGCTTTAAAAATGCAATGCTAACAGCACTCTCGCCGGAATCGTCTCGAGCAAAGAATTGCTGCTTGTCCTCGACAATGGGTATGAGCCACAGAAACACTTTCGGATTCGCCGTGTTCAAAGCTGCTCTGAGCAAGACACTTTGATTTTTAGCAGTTTTATGAGCCAGGCACTGCTGCAGACCGAACTTCTCAGTCATTTGTTGTAGTGTGTATAAATCCAGCTTGAAAAATGCAATGCTAACAGCACTCTCGCCGGAATCTTCTCGAACAAAGAACTGCTGCTTGTCCTCGACAATGGATATGAGCCACTGAAACACTTTCGGATTCGCCGTGTTGAAAGCTGCTCTGAGCAAGACACTTTGATTTTTAGCAGTTTTATGAGCCAGGCACTGCTGCAGACCGAGCTTCTCAGTCACTTGTTGTAGTGTGTCTAAATCCAGCTTTAAAAATGCAATGCTAACAGCACTCTCGCCGGAATCTTCTCGAACAAAGAACTGCTGCTTGTCCTCGACAATGGATATGAGCCACAGAAACACTTTCGGATTCGCCGTGTTGAAAGCTGCTCTGAGTAAGACACTTTCATTTTTAGCAGTTTTATGAGCCAGGCACTGCTGCAGACCGAGCTTCTCAGTCACTTGTTGTAGTGTGTATAAATCCAGCTCAGAAAATGCAATGCTAATAGCACTGTAGCCGTCATTGTCTCGAGCAAAGAACTGCTGCTTGTCCTCGACAATGGATATGAGCCATTGAAATACTTTCGGATTCGCCGTGTTAAAAGCTGCTCTGAGCAAGACACTTTCATTTTTAACAGTTCTTGCAGCCAAGCACTGCTGCAGATCGAGCTTCTCAGTCACTTGTTTTAGTGTGTCTAAATCCAGCTCAGAAAATGCAATGCTAACAGCACTGTAGCCGTCATTGTCTCGAGCAAAGAACTGCTGCTTTTCCTGGACAATGGAAACGAGCCACCGAAACACTTTTGGATTCGCCGTGTTTAAAGCTGCTGCAACCAAGATGCTTTCATTTTTAGCAGTTCTTGCAGCCAGGCACCGCTGCAGACCAAACTTCTCAGTCACTTGTTTTACTTTGCTTAAATCACGCTTCAAAAATGCCTTGTAAACATTGTAATCCATTGTAATCTGTGGATGTATGAATTGAAGAGTGAAAAGTTTTTTAAACTTTGTTGCTTGTGCTAAGTATTTAATAATGGTTGGAATTTCATTTTACTCTATCCTAATACTAAAACTCTAGTGCATATATAAATGGGCATTCAGTTTGCTGTTTAAGTATTTCTACGGAATATGTAAGTAATCTTCTCTCTCGTCCTAATACTAAAACCGACGCGATGTTTGTTTGTCTGTCTGTCTGTCTGTCTGTCTGTCTGTCTGTATGTTGCAAGTGAACTCCTACAATTCTGGCAAGTCGGCGTCGAAACTTATATAGGAAAACTGCAAATTTTCCCGATCAAGATTTAGGCTATTTTAATTTTTAATCTTCACATTTTAACATCCCTAAAAAACAGAAAACTGCTTTTTCAACCCCCAATAACCTTCTTTGGCCACTCTGCCTGGGGCTGCAGCCAGTTTGTAAAAATAGCCACCCCAACCTCCGCCCGCGGGTCGCTGTGTTTGGGGGGGGGGTGCGCGTGTTCTTGCGTTCAATGCAAATAAAACCCCCGCGTGTTGAGGGTTGAGTTAAAGTTAACGATTCCCCCGAAACGGAGGGGGGTTGGGCTTGGACTGTGTGTACATAGCAGTTGTTCAGTGTAAGCAGTAGATAGGACGGTGCCGAGATTTAATTGGTTTTATTATCGGTGCCTTTCAATACGCAGCCCTGTCTGTGTCTTGCTAGACAGTGAAATTCATTGAACAAACTTGCGAGCCTCTCAGGCAAGCAGTCGGGAAATTGGGAAATTACAAACGCTAACTTTTCCTCGAGTTTCCTCGAGTTTTAAACTTTGAGAGGAGAGACCTATATTGCTGGAAAGAGCTTGCAATGCTGAGTTCGGGGATAAAAGTTTTTGCTTTGAAAATGAAAACAAAAAGCACAGCATTCAAGAAAAAATCATTCTTTAAATTTTCTGACACGTGTTCTGCGTACAATTCAATTAAAACACTCTGTTGGCCAGGTGGCGCGATAGGGTTCAGTGTACACAGTGAATGCCCAGTAGAGGCTACAGATAGCAATGAAATGAAAGAACGATGAAACCCTAACCCTAACTCTAACCCTAACCACTGACGCCCTCTAACTTGAATATTTTTAAGTATGGAAAAAAACATCTTTTGGATCTCTATTTAGCAGTCATGATGGACTGCAATTTCATGGAGATGTCAGGTATTATGATTAAAAATTGATGAATCGCAGCTTGACGGAGATGATATTGATGGATTGACGTTGAAAGGAGAGAATTTTGACGAAATTCAGTTTCATGAAAAGAATTTTATACGTTCTGTTTCACGGAGACGATTTCGATGGCTTTCAGTTTCCCAAAAAAATTTGATAAATTTCTGTTTCACGGAGAGAATTTTGATGGATATCCATTTGACGGATTTCGATGGTTTTCAGTTTCACGGAGATGCTTTTGATTGTGTTCTGTTCAATGAAGAGGCTTTTGATGGAGTTTTGTTCAACGAAGAGGACTTTGAAGCATTTCTGTTTCACGGAGAGGATATTAATGGAGTCATGTTTCACGGAGTAGCTTTTGATTGTATTCTGTTTAATGAAGAGGCTTTTGATGGAGTTTTGTACAACGAAGAGGACTTTGAAGCATTTCTGATTCACGGAGAGGATATTAATGGAGTCATGTTTCACGGAGAGGATTTCGGTGGTCAGAGATCAGATCAGAGATGAGAGAGGTAAGAGAAGAAAGTAGTGAGGAGAAAGAAGAGGCTAAAGATAAATTTGCAGAGAGGGGAGATAAGATATGCGATGAGAAAGAAGATGAGTGAGAAAATGAGAGAGAAGAGATTAAAGATTAGAGAAGAGAGAAGAGATTGGAGATTAAAGAAGAGAGGGGAGAAGATGAGAGGAGAAAGGAGGGGAGAGAAAAGAAAGGAGAGGGGACAGGAAATGATAGAAAGCAGAGAAGAAAGATGGGAGATAAGAAAGGAGAGGGTGAGAGCATATAGGAGATATGAGAAATAAGAGCAGAGAAAAGAGAGAAAATTAGAGTTATAGGGTAGGGGAAAGATAATAGATAAAAGAGTAGAGATATGAGAGAGGAGAGAAGAGGGGGGAGATAAGAGACAAAAGAGGAGGCAGGAGAGAGGAGATAGGAGAGGGTACATACGAAAGACAATGAAGAAGAGATAAATAAGGGAGTAGAGATGAGAGGAGAGAGAGAGAGGAGAGAGAAGCCAGAAAGGGAGAGAGTACAGAGAAGATAGATGAAAGATCAGATATAAGAGAGTTGAGAGGAAAAAAGTAGTGAGGGAAAAAAGGAGGGTAAGAGAGGAACACAGAGAGAAGAGATGAGAGACTTTAGAGCTGAGAGAGCAAAAAGGAAACAGGAGACAGGGGAGTCTGAGTCTGGACAATGGCAGTCAGTATTTGCAAACATGGAAAACAAGAATGTGGTATTTGATTTGAAAGGCTTTGTAGAGGATTTGGAGACAATTTGGAAGATGGGATTCAAGACATAGAATTTCAGTTGATGGATATTTCAGGGAATGGAATTCCGGTGATGGGAGTTCTTCCTCTTTCTCCTCCGAAGGAAGAGTTCCACTTCTACTAATACTAAAACTGACGCGATGTTTGTGTGTCTGTCTGTTGCAAGTGAACTCCTACAATTCTGCCAAGTCAGCGTCGAAACTTATATGGGAAAACTGCAAATTTTCCGGAGCAGGCTTTAGGCTATTTTAATTTTTAATTTTCTCATTTTAACATCCCTAAAAAAGCAGAAAACTGCTTTTTAACCCTCAATAACCTTCTTTGGCCACTCTGACTGGGGCTGCAGCCAGTTTGTAAAAATAGCCACCCCAACCTCCGCCCGCGGGCCGCTGTGTATTGAGGGGTGGTGGGTGCGCGTGTTCTGGGTTCAATGCAAATAAAACCCCCCGCGTGTTGGGGGGTTGAGTTAAAGTTAATGCTTCCCCCAGAACGGGGGTTGGGCTTGGGCTGAGTGTACATAGCAGTTGTACAGTGTAAATAGATAGACTGTGTCGAGATTCATTTGGTTTTATTATTGGCGCCTTTTTTCCATAGGCAGCCCTGTGTATTAGTTTGGCAGTGAAATTCAATGAATTGCGAGCTTCTCTATCTCAAGCAAGCAGTCGGGAAATCGGTAAATTTCTAACGCTAACTGTTTCTCGAGTTTTAAACTTTGAGAGGAGACACTTATATTGCTGGAAAGATCTTGCAGCGCTGAGTTCAGGGGTAAAAGTTGTTTGCTTTATATATGAAAAGAAAAAGCACCGCATTTAAAAAACTATTTCCATACTTTCAACTTTCTGCAAAAATTGTACTCAGTTTTGCGAGATGTAATAGATAAAGTTAGGGGACGGGTTCAACTTCTCACTGCTGCTGTGTATTGGAGGGTTGATTTAGATTGCGCAATGTTTTTGTTAACCTTAACTGAGACTGATACTGACTGACTGACTGTGAAATCGGTTGCGCAATGAATTGATTCAATTAGTTGAATATTTTTATCAGTGCCTTTTGACACGAAGCTGTGCGTAGTTCTAACCCTAACCCTAACCCTAACCAATGAATCCGGAGAGTTGAGTTGTTTGACGGAAAAAATTCGATTGAGTCCAGTTTAGCGGAGACGATCTTGCTTCTGCTTCGCGGAGAGGATCTTGATGGATTTGGCATCTTCAATCAGTCATAGAAGAAAGTAAAGAAAAGAATGAAAAGAGAAGAGAGATGAGATGATAGAAAACAGAGTAGAAATGAGTGGAGAGATTAGACATGACAGATGGGAGAGAAAAGGGGAGTAAGGCGGGAACGAAGGAGAGAGAAGAGAAGAGGAGAGAGGAGATGAGAGGGGAGATATGAGATAGCAGAGAGAGACAAGAGAGATGATAGGAGAGAGAATAGATGAGGGATAAGAGCGTACAGAGGAAATAGAAGAGAGGGGAAGTAGAGGAGAAAGAAAGAATGAGATGAGGGATGAGAGATGAGAGGGGAGGGGAGAGAGGAGAGAGAAAAGAGGAGAAAAGAGGGAAGAAAGGAGACAGGAGAGAGTAGAGACGAAAGACCAGGGAGAAGATATAAATAGGGTAGTAGAGATGAGAGGAGAGAGAGGAGATCAAGAAGCGAGAGGAGAAGAGAGAGGCGAGATAGGAGAGAGATGAAGGATCAGAGATGAGAGGGTTAAGAGAGGAAAGTAGTGAGGAGAGGAGAGATGAGAGATGCGATGAGAAAAGAAATGAGAGGTGCGATGAGAAAAGAGATGAGTGAGAACATAAGAGAGAAGAGATTAGAGATTAGAGAAGAGAGGGGAGAAGATGAAAGGAGAAAGGAGAGAAGAGAAGAGACAGAGGATAGTGGAAAGGAGAAAAAAGATGGGAGATAAGAAAGTAGAGAGTGAGAGCGTATATAAGATATGAGAAATAAGAGCAGAGAGGAGAGAAAAGAGAAGAGAGAGAGAGGGTTAAGGAGAGACGATAGATAAGTGAGTAGATATGAGATATGAGAGAGGAGAGAAGAGAAGACAGGAGACAGAAGTGAAGAGGAGAGATATGAGAGAAGAGAGGAGACAAGAGACAGGAGAGGGTACAGACGAAAGATGAGGGAGAAGAGATAAATAAGGGAGTAGGGGTAGAGATGAGATGAGAGAGAGGAGAGAGAAGAGAGTCACGATAATAGCGAAGAGAGGAGAGAGGAGATATGAGAGACGTGAGAGTCTTTAAGCTATGGGCTTTGAAAGGTTTTGTAAAGAATTTGGAGACGATTTGGAAGATAGGGTTCAAGACATGGAATTTCAGTTGATGGATATTTCAGGGAATGGAATTCCGGTGATGGGAGTTCTTCCCCTTTCTCCTCCGAAGGAGGAGTTCCACTCGTATACATATAAAAATCAAAACTCTGTCTGTCTGTCTGTGGACAATTTTGTTCGCTATGGACTCCCAAACCGCTCAACCAAATTACACCAAACTTTACACCCACCCTAAGCTTACTACGGAGAATGTCTTACGCTACCTTTAAATTTCCTAGACTCAAGTCTTCTTCCTGCCTAAAAGTACAAAAAACTGCTCAAAATGCGCAATTTTTTCACTTAATCCTCCATAGCGCCGTTCCACTTCTACCGATTCTCTTCAAATTTGACACATACAATCTTCAACTATTTTGACATAATCATGTAAAATTTCAAATTTTAAAGTTAATCCTGAAAGCCGGTGTGCAATTTTAAAGTTAGGCTGTTTTTTTTCAGCGAGGCAGCCACCCCAACCTCCGCCCGCCTGCCTCTCTTTCCCGATCTGGGCCCAGATGTGTAAAAGGGTTTCAAAATTGACTAACTTTCAGCTGCCATAAGTTTGCTCCACGTAAAGCGATTGACTTCAAACTTGACACAATTCTTTATTGACTTATTCTCTGTCCAAATATAAAGTCTGAACTCTGTATCTCAATCAGAACAGAAACTGTAAGCATGTGAAGTTTGTCTGCTTTTTCTGTTGTTTGTTCCACTCACTCACTAATTCCCCCAGAGCCAGACCAAGGGTCAGGCGATAGGGCTGAATGTACATGGCAATGTACAGTGTTTTGGAATAGCTTTGTTTATGGCCTTCTCTGCACCCCCGTGGAGAGGCTACGTTAGCCATGCATAACAGTTTAGTGAGAAATTCTAACCACTGTCCTCTGTATAGGCAAACTCTGCATCAGTTTAACAGTGGGTGGCAGTTGGCAAATCAAGGCAATCCAGCATGGTTTGTAAAAGCGAAAGATTTATGAAAAGGCAATGCAATGCGATTCAACCCTACTAAATTAGTCACAGTCACACCATGGAAATTTTAAGTTTCTCTTAAAAGTACTTTGAAATTTAAATGGCCTCCTAAGAAATGCGTATTTCCTTGGTTGTTAGACTGATGCAGACTGCAGTGGAGCTGAAGATACACAAATTCTTTTCAGGGCTTGCAAATTGGCAAGAAAGATGACATGATCAAAGCATGAGAACAGCCATGAGAGTACTACGTCCCACAAACTGGCTTTCCAAGCAGGAATGGGCAGACTTTTACCTCAAAGTCCAGAAAAGAATCCAGCTTATGGCTGAGGGGCAGTTGAGAGTGTGGAGAAGGAATAGACTATTCGAAAAGAGAGGAGAGGTGAGAAAGGGAATAAGAGAAAAGATAAAAGATAATAGGAGAGATGAGGGAGTGAGGACGATGAGAGGAGAGAGTGGAGAGGAGCAAGTAGAGAGGAGAGAGTAGAGGAGCGAGTAGAGATGAGAGAGATGAAAGAAAATATATCGAGAGAGTAGAGATGACAGATGAAGGAAGAGAGAGAGAGAGAGTGCAGAGAGACGAGAGAAGAGAATAGAGGGGAGAGAGTATAAAAGAGGGAAGAGAAGAGAGGAGTAAGGAAAGAGAGGAGTCAGAAGAGGGGAAAGAGAAGAGTACACAGTAGAGAGGAGAGTAGAGATGACAGAAGAGAGAGGGGAATGAGAGAGTGAAGATGAGAGTGAACAGACGATATAAGAGAGGAGAGAGGAGAGTGGGAGAGAAGAGAGAAGACAAGAGAGGGAGAGAGTATAGAAGTGAAGAGACGAGAAGAAAGAAGAAAGGATCAAGTCCTCCTGAGTCAAAAAAGAGGAAAGAGAGGAGTAAAAGAGGAGAGAGGTGAGAGAACATATGAGAGTAAAGATGACAGATGAGAGAAGGGAGATGAGAGAGCAGAAACGAGAGTGAACAGACGAGAGATGGGAGAGTAGAGAGAAAAAAAGAGAGCTATAAGAAATAAGAGATGAGAGGTGGAGACAAGGGAGAGATGAGAAGTGAGTGAGGAGAGAGGAGGGGAGGGGAGAGAATTGAGAGGACAGGGGAAATTGGTGAAAAGGAAGAGATAGGAGAGGAAAGAGGGGAGAGATTAGAGAGAAGAGAGATGGGACAGGAGAGAGCAGAAAAATGAGAGGAGAGAGAAAGAGGGGGGAGAAGAGAGAGTGCAGAGAGAAATGACAAAAGATAAGAGAGAGAAGATAAAAGAAGAGAAAGGAGAGAGAAGAGAGGTAATGGAAGAGACGATAGAAGAGATGAGAGGAGAGAGTGTACAGAGGAGAGGAGAGAGTTGAGAGAAGAGAGGAAAAATGAGAGAGGAGAGATGAGGGAAGTGTTGAGAAAGGGTAGAGTAAGGGGTGAGAAGAGGAGAGAGGGAAGAGAGAGTAGAGAGCAGAGAGAAATGAGAAGAGATAAAAGAGGAGATATGAGTGACCAGAGACCAGAGAGAAGAGAGAAGAGAGGAGAAGAGAAAGAAAAGAATAGAGGGGAGAGGGAAGAGACGAGAGAAGAGACTAGAGAGGAGAGAGGAGAAAAGAAAGAAGGAGAGAGGAAAGGAGAGAGAGAAGAGACGAGAGAGAAAATAGGAAACAGAAGAGAAGATAGAAGTTTCAAAGGATGCAAAGGACATAGGGAGAGGCAGAGGTAGAAGCCAGAGTTTGCCTGACATTCTGCGCAGCACCCCAGCCAACAGAAAGCTCTTATTATATAGAAAGTGAAGATAATGAAGAGAAGTCGCTAATCGCTAATCCCAAAGTACTTTTAGGGGTAAAACGCATAGCTGTCAAAGCTGTCACACGCTTGAGTGAACCCGAACAATAGGCTCTGACCTCATAAATCTGATTGCCTGTCAAAAATGATGAGAAAAAAGCTGCTATTCGCATCCCCTCAGACCATCTGGCGCCAGCCTCAACACTGAGTGAAGCGCAGGTGGCTGTCAGACCGATTTTAAAAGCGATGATTTATGACCCAAAAAGTTACGCCTATGCTATTATGACTATTAGTATGACCAAACCATATATCTAGTATAAATTCTATGTTACTTTGCAGAAAACGGATAAAAATGCCCCTAGCCTACTGATAGTAAGCAAGTAAGTTTATAGCCCATGTGCTAGCGCGGGATTTGGAAAAAAGGGCGTCCTCATCACTTGCTCATTTATGTGCAAAAAATATGTTCACAAGCGAATTTTATCATATATTAACTTTTTTTAATTGCTGCTAGCTGCATAAGCAGCAAACTGATGGTACTTCGCTTGCTGCTTGATAGCACCTTCATGAGATCCCCTCACCTGCGTTTTTTCTCCCCTTGAGATCCCCACCTAAGTATCTTATCCCCGTGTGATCCTCTTACCACTGTATCCGAATTAGCATCCGTATCCGTATCCGTGGCCACGGATGCAGCTGAACAAAGTTCCGGATCCATTGGACTCTGCGGATTTACGAGTTGAAGCGCGATAAATGATAAACTGTTGTTGGTGCTAAAAATGAAAATGGGCCAAATTTCACTTTTTTCTGTACATAAATTTAAATTGAACAGCGTGCTGCAGAGATCTCCAAAATACAGTACAAAGTAAACTACTATAAGTAGTAACGTGAAAATGCTAAAAACTCGAAAGCTAAAAATTCCAAGTTGTCACAATCTATTTTTAAGACCACGAAACTAACGAATAATAATATTTTGCAACATTTAAATTTAGAATTCCGAATATGGTATTCGATTCTTGAAACCTATTGTATTCGCGAAAATTTTATTCAATTTTCAAAGGGTTAAATTTCCAAAACGCGAACCCGTCACCCACCCAAAATAACCTAATTCTCGCAAAATGTTACTATACAAGCCAAAATCAGCGTTAAATATCTCAGACTCGGAGCAGCCTCTAAAGATCTTGGACTTTGCAAGAGCAGCCAAAGAGGCTACATCTCTGAGGGAGAAGTAAACCAATTGGTGATCTTTTGTTCGAGCCTTTGCTATTTGGATTCATTGAGAGCGATTTTACTGCAGGCCCTTACTGATCAGTTGATTTCATTGAATTTGAGGCCTCCCATTTTCCTAAGGGATTGGATAGGATCTGCGGACCGATTCCGATACCCTTAGAGGTTTATTGATTGATTTTGGATTATCCTAGATTAACTGAAAGAAGCACAAGACTCCGATTCCGTTAGTTCTAGAAGAAGACACCCTTTCTGGAGGACCTCGTATTGTTATAGAAGTTGACTTGTTATTAGGGCTAACTTGTTACGCTCTCACCTTCGGCCAATTTTAGAATTCAAGAAGACTTCCCCGGGAAGAACAGCTCTGCGAAGACAAGCTCTACAGACACGCGCGACAAAGAAGAGGAGCCCGCATCAGTAAGTGATCACTACATTTTGTTACCAGGCTTAGGGCCTGAAGTGGAAGTTCGAGCGTCAAGACACTAGACAATTCTCTCTCTCTCTCTCTTTCCCTCTCTATCTCTCTAGTGTGCTAAAGCGAACTTTTCAGTGCCTTTAGTTCTTGTACGTAATTCTATTTAGTAAATATATATTAATCGATATAGTTTTTTTACGAACAAATTCTGCTCAAAGACTTGTCTGTTGTTTGTTTAAAATCGTAAATTTGTTCCAATATTCTTGAAATTTGAGTTGACCATCCAACAAACAAAAAATTTCGTAGTAAAATTGACTTCATAAAGTGCGTCCACTGGCTGATTTTCAGTTTTTGATTATCAAATAAACTGCAGGGTTTGCAATGTAAAACAAAGCGCAAACTAACCTTAAGTTGTATTTTTTCACTAAAATTTAATAATTTTTTTATTTACTCAATGTAAACTGATACTTTGGTTCATTGATGCATTGGTTACTAACATGTAAAAACGGCAAAAACACTTAAAAATTCGCCTGAGATTCCCTCAACCTTGATACAAATACTCCCCTTGAGATCCGATCATTTAGAAATTGCTTCTCTTGAGATCCCCTCACCTAAGGCTTTGCTTCCCCGGATATTCCAAGCACCTGCGTTTTTGCTCCCCTTGAAATCCCAATATCACTGTCTTCATCTGAGATCCCCTCACCTAAGACATTTATCCCCTTGAGATCCCTACCGAAGACATTTATCCACTTGAGATCCCTACCGGAGACATTTATCCACTTGAGATCCCTACCGGAGACATTTATCCCCTTGAGATCCCTACCGGAGACATTTATCCCCTTGAGATCCCTACCGGAGACATTTATCCCCTTGAGATCCCTACCGGAGACATTTATCCCCTTGAGATCCCTACCGAAGACATTTATCCCCTTGAGATCCCTACCGGAGACATTTATCCCCTTGAGATCCCTACCGGAGACATTTATCCCCTTGAGATCCCTACCGAAGACATTTATCCACTTGAGATCCCTACCGGAGACATTTATCCCCTTGAGATCCCTACCGGAGACATTTATCCCCTTGAGATCCCTACCGGAGACATTTATCCCCTTTGAGATCCCTACCGGAGACATTTATTCCCTTTGAGATCCCTACCGGGGACATTTATCCCCTTTGAGATCCCTACCGGAGACATTTATCCCCTTGAGATCCCTACCTGAGACATTTATCCCCTTGAGATCCCTACCGGAGACATTTATCCCCTTGAGATCCCTACCGGAGACATTTATCCCCTTGAGATCCCTACCGGAGACATTTATCCCCTTTGAGATCCCTACCGGAGACATTTATTCCCTTTGAGATCCCTACCGGGGACATTTATCCCCTTTGAGATCCCTACCGGAGACATTTATCCCCTTGAGATCCCTACCGGAGACATTTATCCCCTTGAGATCCCTACCGGAGACATTTATCCCCTTGAGATCCCTACCGGAGACATTTATCCCCTTGAGATCCCTACCGGAGACATTTATCCCCTTGAGATCCCTACCGGAGACATTTATCCCCTTGAGATCCCTCACCTGCGTTTTTTCTCCCCATGAAATCCCCTTACCTCTACATCCGAACCAGCATCCACATCCGAACGCGCGGCCATGGACGCAGCTGAACCAAGCTCCGTATCCATTGGAGTCTGTGGATTTATGAGTTGGAGCGTGACAAATTGTTGTTGGTACTAAAAATTGATAATGGGCCAAACTTCACCTAATTCTGGAGATAAATTTAAATTGAACTACATACCTTTATTTTTGCCTTGTAAGTTGAAATCAAAATTATTAGATCCAGCTCTTTTCAAACAGTTCTGCTTAATGACGTAACTATTTGTTTGTAACTTAATAACGTAAATTTGGTGAGCATTCTGGTAAGCTTGAGTTCACCATTCGGCGCCCCAAAGAATAAAGCCGTAGAAGCTTTTAGAGAGTTCGCGCGGGAAAGTAAAATGAGCAGACAGAATTGCTGCGGTAAGTCAAGCAAACGTGGCAGGCAGGAGTGCAGTATCCAGTCTACCTGAGTGAGAGCCAGAACTGCTCATCGGTGCTGGTGTACCCGGGAACAACATATTGGCTAATCTCCAACCAAGAAACTGATTTTGTAGTGGATTTGGTTCCTTCATAAAGCGTCTGATTTTTCAACTTTTTAATTTTGAAAGAAACTTCTGTTGTTTGCAAAGTAAAACGATCGCGCGAATTTGCTTTCAACAATTTTTCACTAAAGTTAAACTAATTTTTGGCATTGATTTAGTCAGTGTAAATTGGTAGAGTGGCTTGGCGAAAAAATGAGTCATTGCTTCCCTTGAGATCCCGTTACTTGAGTCATTGCTCCCATTGGGATCCCGTTACTCAGGGGCGTAGCCAGGAATTTTGATTGGGGGGGGCGTGAGTTAGGGGGCGCCAGCTTCTTATAGGGGGCGCCAGTTTCTTATAGGGGGGGGGCGCCAGTTTCTTTTAGGGGGGGGGGGGGAGCGCCAGTTTCTTTTAGGGGGGGGGGCGCCAAGGCCAGAGTTGGTGATTAGGGGGGGCCACGGCCCCCCTTGCCCCCCCCCTCTGGCTACGCCCCTGCCGTTACTTGAGTCATTGCTCCCCTTGAGATCCCGTTACTTGAGTCATTTGCTCCCCTTGAGATCCCGTTACTTGAGTCATTGCTCCCCTTGAGATCCAGTTACTTGAGTCATTGCTCCTCTTGAGGTCCCGTTACTTGAGTCTTTGCTCCTCTTGAGATCCCGTTACTTGAGTCTTTGCTCCCCTTGAGATCCCGTTACTTGAGTCATTTGCTCCCCTTGAGATCCCGTTACTTGAGTCATTTGCTCCCCTTGAGATCCCGTTACTTGAGTCATTGCTCCCCTTGAGATCCCGTTACTTGAATCATTGCTCCCCTTGAGGTCCCGTTACTTGAGTCTTTGCTCCCCTTGAGGTCCCGTTACTTGAGTCATTGCTCCCCTTGAGGTCCCGTTACTTGAGTCTTTGCTCCCCTTGAGGTCCCGTTACTTGAGTCATTGCTCCCCTTGAGGTCCCGTTACTTGAGTCTTTGCTCCCCTTGAGGTCCCGTTACTTGAGTCATTGCTCCCCTTGAGGTCCCGTTACTTGAATCATTG
Organism: Macrostomum lignano; assembly: GCA_002269645.1. Classification (NCBI taxonomy): domain Eukaryota; kingdom Metazoa; phylum Platyhelminthes; family Macrostomidae; genus Macrostomum; species Macrostomum lignano. The sequence goes on along the minus strand of NIVC01000211.1, from coordinate 279,867 downwards.
CTCCCCTTGAGGTCCCGTTACTTGAGTCATTGCTCCCCTTGAGGTCCCGTTACTTGAATCATTGCTCCCCTTGAGGTCCCGTTACTTGAGTCTTTGCTCCCCTTGAGATCCCGTTACTTGAGTCTGCTCCGATTGAAAATCCCCTGAGCTTGAAAATTTTCACCAGAGATTTCGCTCCATAATGTCCACTTACCTGAGTTGACTTGGCTTTATGAGATTTTTGCACCTGAGACTTTCCTCATTAGAAATACAAACAAGACCGCAGCAGCTGTCAGTCACTCACCGCACAGTCGCTGTGCGGCCTCAGGCGCGACAGAAGCTCTTATTGGCACCGAGACCGGACCGCTCAGTTGTGTCACCAGCTTATTGAAGGTACATGTAACTCACACAAATTAGTAACAGAACTCTTTAGTATTTGAAAGATAACTGAAAAGAGTTCTAGCAAAAAAGCCAGAGTTCCCGCTCTCAGGGCCTGGGCCTGGTCTATTTTATAGATGTTACAAAACTTCGGCCCCTACCACAGGAGGAGGTTGGATTTTCTCGTGGTTAGCAACGGCCAGGTCAAAATAAACAAACACATACTTTAGTTTTACATTAAGTTAATAGGTTACTACGGTTCGAGAATAGTACGTAGTAGATTATTTGATATCAGTCAGATAGCTTGGCTGAGTTTGAGTCTTGAGTCCATTTTCTGATCTTTCGCACCGCACATTCTCTGGGTTGGTTGAGGCTTTATCTCGCCTGCCAGTTGAAGTATCTCGCCGTCTGGCTTTGCATGGCACTGTGCCGACTGGATCTACTTGGTACCTACCTGGGCTGACAGAAAAGTTAGCTATCTCGATTTGCTTGCTATCTGGAATGGTGGCTGCTGTTAAACTCTTATCATGCTTAAGACCTCTACTCAATCAATTTACGCGCCTTATCTTTCACTGTTACTTTTTTGCGCTTCTAGCCTAATCTCATCTCGCTTGGCGTTCTTTTATACTTTGGCTTCTTTTTATGATGCATATTCTTGTGTTTTTCTGAACCCTATGTCATTGCCAGCTTTGTTTTTGCGTAATCCGTAGCAACATGTACTTTTTTTGATCAAATCAATCAAACCAATCCTATTAATCACACTAGTCACACTAGTCACACCAAGCAAAGCAATCAAACCAGTCACACCAATTGGTCCTCCAATAGAGCAACCAACTGCCTACGCATGAGACATTTTCAACTTGAGATCCTTTTCCTAAGTCAGACTTTACAACAACAACAAACTACAGCAAGCCAAGTTGGGTTGCTGTCAAAAGGCGCGCGCAAGCGCATGATAGATTTGCGCAGAACAGCGAGTCCGCGGGGGTCGGAGATTTCAGCGTCTCTTAAAAGCCAGCCAGTTATAATAAAAAGGTGCATACATAAAGTATTGCGTGCATCTGCAGTAATAACCGAATTTAAAACAAATCGGCCCATCTAAAGCAGACACAAAATTATAGGAAGACAAAGAAAGTTTTGGTGCATGTATGAGTCATGCACTCGTATTTTAACAAATATAGTCATAGAATATTGTATTTGGGTAAATTTTGACTTCACGCTTTAAATTCTGACTTCACGTGGTCAAAGTCATGTAGCCCACTGGCTTCTACTTAAGCGAACTTTGCTATAGATCCATGATGATGTCTTTTAGCATGAGCATCTTGGTGATTTAGTGTAGGTAGCTGGTTTTAGTGCAAGTTGGAGCATCAATGGTGCTTCTCAGAGCTCTGTTTTGGATAAGTTGATGCTGCTTCTTGAACAGTTTGTCTGCTAGGTGAATCAAGATTAGAGCACTATAATAATGTATCATTCAATGTACATTCTGTAAGTCAGCCTGAGACCCAGCTGAGAAATGTTGGTCTTTTTGCTACTCTTTGAAGCGCAAAAAGCTTATTTTGAGCTGTGTAAATAACTTTATTCAAGTGCTCATTGAAAGTAAGCTGCTTGTCAAGAAAGATGCAAAGAAAGGAGACTGAGTCGTACTGGGGTGTGCTAACACTACCAAGGGTGAGCTGGGACTTCTGTATCCCAGCGGATTAAAGAAGGACACTGTCTTACTTCTCGTGGGATTACTAATGATTTCAACATCATCAGGCCATTTTCAGAGCTATGAAATTATTGTTGATATAGTAGACTTTCACGCTCTTGCTCCGACTGCCAGGTCACTTGCGTATTGACTGATTTTTAACTTCCTTTCAGTTATAAGAGCTATCGTGCTGACATAGATCCAGAAAGAGGAGCGGCGACAGCACCTTACCATGAGAAACACCCACTGTGGGAGTGAAGCTACAGTATAAATAAGCACTTACCCTCCCCCTAACTTTTACCTGGACTTCTTTTTCGTCAAGATAGCTCGAAATGGTTCTGATCAAGTTCTGAGTTACCAGTTTCCTTGCTGTCCAAGAGGTTGTATCTACGGTAATCGTGCCGTTTCAAAGGCTCTTTAAAATCAAAAAGCAACAAAATCGTGAAATAACGGATGTGGAGTACTTTGAGAATATCTTCTGTGATTCTAAAACTGCTGTCAAAGGTACATTGGTCTGGATTTATGATACCCAGGTTTTCCAAGAGGGTTTGGGGATTATTCGCTAAAATCTCGTTCGACTTCCCTAAGCATGAAGTCACACAGATGGTCTGTAGCTCTCAACCCGAGGTTTGAGCCTTTGAGGTCTTAGAATCATCTTATATATGTATTTTACATTGTTTATTAAAGCATCCTATAGAGAAGCTGGTGTTAAACAGTTTTATAATTACTCTGATGGAGTTGAGGCTCTGGTCTGTTTTTTTCAGACTTGTCTTAATGTTCCTGCTAGCTGTAGAGTGTCTGCAGAGGCTGATATTCGGTGCGTTTAAGAGTCGCTTCTGTGGTGTCTCAATAGACTAACACAGGAAAAACAACCGAATACTTAGGCAGGTAAGACTTTTGCCGGAAAAAGACGAGAGCTCCACTTAGGACAGCCCGCGCTTATATTTTACATTAAACAATAAATTATGACACGATCGATAAATTAAAAACCCCAAAAAGTCACGTGATTCAAAATATATTTCAAAATACATTACTCGAATAATTTAAGCACTACTCTACGAGTAGTAGAGTAGTAAGGAAAAATACCCCTTTTTAAATAGTTAGAAAAACGGCCCTTTTACGGGCTCCCTGCCACAACACAACTGCAGCTTCCTAAGCGCGGCAGCAGGCCACGATTTGGTCTCGGATCAGTGACTGCCGCAGGTCTCCAAACTGGCACGCTTCTGATGCGCTCCACAGCCAGCTGTACCCTGAGTCGATCTGTTCGTCATCCTACTGAATATAATGCTGGTATTGGTATGGACTGATGAATACGACATTGTTGCGGCCTTAAAATTGTTTGCTCACAAGGTCTCAATAAGTGCTGCAGTGTTTGCACTTTGGTCTCGTGCAATCGTTTGGTCTATTTCATGTAGGTTTTCAGCCCATTCTTATCAGCGTTTACCGATAGTGTGTGCGTCTTCTCTGAATGCTCCTGTCCTAGGGTGGCAGTCGTAACGCCATGGCTCGCTCTTACGACGCAAATGTAATGACTATATGGAAAAAGGCCAGAGTGCTGGGACAAAAGTTGCGCCCTGCTCTAATGTGGGTTGATCGATGTTCATTTACTTGCAAAATTTGAATAATAAACATGATAAACGCGCCACCAGATTGGGGCCGGCGAAAGAATTGCCGCACTTTAAGTTGAATGTACGCACTGTAGGCAATGTGGATTTACATATACATTCGGGATCGCTTGAGCACTATGAATACAAGGCCCTTTTTCAGCAACACGTTTAGGATGCTATCAGGGCCAGAGGCACCCACTGATCTCAAATTAGCATGGTAACATTCAGATTGATGACAGATATCAAGGACGTCTGCTTATTGGCTTCCTCTCCAAAATCCTCTGCATCATTCTTAACTTTTTGATACGACAGGGCTGGAAGAATTGCTGCATTTGGCTAAAATACTGTTTTAGCTTCGCTGACTTTCTAAAGTGATTTGTTATTGTGTTTAAGCTGGATTTGAGCATCAAAGAATTTTTGCAACAGCTTGGCTTATTCAAATTCTGTGTCACCCTGCCTTTCCTGGCTTCCCCAATCATCTTTTAACATTCTTCCAAAAACTCCGAGATTGATCATAGTTCTGGCAATTTTCTTGCAGCGGTCTTCGTATTTCTTGTACCTGCCTTTATATATCATTTTCTCAGGTTTCTTCTGTGCTTGATCAGCCTGATCCCATCTGGGGGAGTTGTTCTCTGGGATCTCTGTGTGGGACCACCTCTTGGACAGTTTCATGGATTTGCCGTGGTTTCGGCACTTAACGGCTTGATCAATGTCTTCTGGGGTGAATATGCTCGAGTTCAACAATCGGATGCTGTCGAGAGGGTCTTGCAGGGTGAACCTAAGCTTTTCCCAGTCAGTTCTTGGGGAAGAGTCTTTAGCATTTTTGCGGCTCGGGTCAACCGAAACTTGCATAAGGATGGGGAATATCTCACTCCTGTGTGGCACCATACTACTACTGATACAGATAGCAAGATTAATTACTTTCTCTAGGGTTTTACCCGTTCTGTTATAAAGTCTAGTTTAATTAGAATACCTGTGGAGTATATTTCGAGGGGAATTTAGACTCTCAGTTGTTTCAATGAGCTGTTTGCCGGAATGATTAGATGCACTATCTCCATCTAGAACACCATGCGTACAGTTAAGATCACCAAACACAAGGGAGTGGAAGTTGTTAAAGGGTCTGCTCTGCCCAAGAAGATCCATGTTGAGCTGGTCCGGCGAGCACTTGAACTTGTCTGATTGACTGTAACTCTATTGAGCTCATGAGTTTGACCGTCAA
>NIVC01000211.1:45000-270000 GCA_002269645.1 Macrostomum lignano | reverse complement strand
ATCCCGCATGCTGTACCTGTGCTTCATCCCGCATGCTGTACCTGTGCTTCGTCCCGCATGCCAAAAGAACCGCACCCATTTAGGCCACTCGGTGCACCACCCGACGCCAGAGATGCTGGATGTCGACGAGCTGTCTAGCTAGTTCGACATTGCCGAAGTGACTGTGCTGCCTCCACCCTGCAGTGCTTCGTACATTTGCACTTGACCTATAAATGCAGCTGAACGACAATGGAATTGATTAGTGAAGCATAACAACCCCCTTTATTACCTACCGTCGACCTCGAAGTTGGCTGCTTGCAAACTATGAGGATTAACTAAATCTGCTAGTTGTGTAAGTTCTTGATTTTTCCCTGCTTCTCCCTCGGAAGCTGGAACAGGGAGCTGTGAATGAAAATCTGGGAGTCGCGGCTTCCCAACAGGTTAAGCTGCAGGAGAGAGCGCTCCTGTGGATAGGTGCACAACATCTGGTGAAGCCGTGACCCGAAACAGGAGTCCGAGCTAGATGGAGAAGCGCTAGAGGACGACGCTGACGCTCTCAATGAGCTCATGCGTAAAGCATATCCGGCTCTGCCAGTGGAGCAGAGAGATGAATGACTAAAAGGCTTCGAGTACTGGACAGGGTGCTTGAGGATTGTCTTGCTGCAGGACCCTTAAGTGCTGCAGGCTGCAATCCAGCGAGTGCGCCAGACTTTCGCATCGATGAAGCTGCTGGAGAATAAGAGGTCAGTCCAACTGTTGAACAGTCAGACAGCTCGCACAGCTGCCGAGATCGCCGGCTTGAATGCAGAAATCGCCCAGCTTGAAGGCAGAGATCACCAGCTTGAAGGCAGAGATCGCCCAGCTTGAAGGCAGAGATCGCCAGCTTGAATGCAGAGATCGCCAGCTTGAATGCAGAGATTGCCAGCTTGAAGGCAGAGATCACCAGCTTGAAGCAGAGATCGCCAGCTTGAATGCAGATCGCCCAGCTTGAATGCAGAAATCGCCCAGCTTGATCACCAGCTTGAAGGCAGAGATCGCCCAGCTTGAAGGCAGAGATCGCCAGCTTGAATGCAGAGATCGCCAGCTTGAATGCAGAGATCGCCAGCTTGAAGGCAGAGATCACCAGCTTGAAGGCAGAGATCGCCAGCTTGAATGCAGAAATCGCCCAGCTTGAATGCAGAAATCGCCCAGCTTGAATGCAGAGATCACCAGCTTGAAGGCAGAGATCGCCAGCTTGAATGCAGAGATTGCCAGCTTGAAGGCAGAGATCACCAGCTTGAAGGCAGAGATTGCCAGCTTGAAGGCAGAGATCGCCAGCTTGAAGGCAGAGATCGCCAGCTTGAATGCAGAGATCGCCCAGCTGAAGCAAGGAGGGAAATTAACTGGTTTATATTGACGCGAATTTCGAGTCCGTGCCTTGGTTGCTTATTTGCTGAACAGCGGGTGCACATTGTCATTAGTATAAGTGGTCGTTTCCTAGAACCTACACAAAATTAGGAATCGAATTCAGCATCGTGGTATACGGATTTTAAATTTGTACAGCGAGTAGCGCGCCAATTTAAACTTTGTGTCTAATTGATGGAAAGTTTTCTATTGGGTAGATCAAATTCAAGAACGAATTTTTAGTAGTCGAGGAAATTTCATAGCAATGCATTTTAGGAACCGACTTTTTACATTAGAAATTGCATGATAATTGATTTTGCTAGACACTGCCTCTACACAGAATTGCTTGTGTGCTGACAGACCTCTTGTGTACCGCATCGAGCTGTGCCAGGCTGTCCGGATGGATGTCCAGAGAAGCTGGGGTCCCAGTCCGCCTTCAGAGACGCGGGGTGAGGAGATTTCAGTTGCCTAGAATGGTGGAGCCCGAGTGTCGGGCAGCAGGTAATCATTTCCTGGTCAGCTCGGTGCAGCTGCCTGATCAAGAGGTTCAGCTGTCTGTCAGGATTCTGAACACATCGGAGTCCAGTTTGTCGATGCGGCGGGGTGCGCGAGCCGGCTGGTTTTCGGCGGTCTCTGGGCAGCAGCCAGTGGAGCTGCAGCTGAATGCCGTTCAGTAAGATTGAGAGCTGTGGAATCCCCTCAGCGAAGTCAAAGAGTTTGGTTCCTGTTGCCTCTTAGACGCCAAAAATCGTGACGACTTTGCCAAAGACAGGTCTGAACTTCTCGGGCTCACGAATCTGACGACGCACAAAATCGTCACGGATAGCACAATGTCCGTGTTGCGTTCTTGAACAGCAATGACCCAGGTGAGTAAAGCGTCGATCAGCGGCATTCAACATACGATAGATGAAATGAATGAAATTAGTTTAAGCGTGCTGCTATGCTGATTCGTCTATCGGATCTCGATAGGATTAAAGAAAGAAACGAGAACTTATGCTTCACAGTGTTTTTGGTAAGGAAATAATCGTAGCTTCACTGTCCCACTTTTTCTAAATGAGCCTAGATCAGATAATGATGATGAAACAAAACAAACTGGACATTGGTGCGCTGCCTCTTGCCTTAATCGCCTCTTGAACAGCAAGAAAAGCCCGAGGAAATCGTAAATTTTATGAGAAATGCATCAAACCATTTCGCAGTTGGGAGGATACAGGATATAGTGGAGCAACAAGAAAATTTTGATCCACAAAAGCAATCACGATCGCCAAGATGAAAGTGACAATGTAGTGCAATTTATGGCTTAGTAGAAGACGCTGAGTCTCCCAGTTGTCGTTTATACCGATTATGAAGTGTCAAAAATTCCCAGTGAAAGAAGGATCAGAATGCCACAAAGTTGGCGGAGCATGTGCCTGCAGCTGCGATGCAAAAAAGGTATTCACGCATCTCCATCTCCAGCGATGTTCGTCTTGTTCAGCAAATGCATTCTGCTGGAAAAAAGCTGCACGACTACATGCTAGCTTACCAAGAACTGTAAAAATTCGGCCAGCTCAAGAGACTTTATTTTTTAGGGTTTCGAAAGCTTAGCCTGCAGCAAGACAACCTCGAAAGCCGTACACTTTTTTCAACTGCATGCCATAGAAAATGAACATAATATCTGAGAAGGGCATTCGTGGAGGAATGTCATTTGTAAATATGCATCACCCGAAAACTGAGTAGACAACAAAGCAACCACAAAAAACCACAAAATGGCACCAGTTCAAATGAGGGTGCAATGCATTACCATGTAGTGCAGATGCCACAATATTTTTTCTTACGTTTTGCATTCTTACAGTACTACCGCTTGCAAGACAGAAAGCTGCTCAAGGTGCACCGAATGATTGAATTCAAACGACAGCCAGTTTTTGCTGAGTACATCGCGATGAACAGTGAGTAGTGTTCGAATGCAAAGAACGATTTTAAGGATTCGCCAGAGGAATAACTCGTTTTTTGGCGAAACGGTGCATCAGTTGCCCAAACAAAGTGCATCTGGAATTCAGCCTGCGTAAATCTGAACAGAAAAAATTTAGAAATCTAACTCTGTAAGCCGCCTTGCCAAACGACGTAGACCAGCGAGTGGGTTCTACATGATGGATCATTAACTGGAACTGGCGTGCCAGCAATTCTGCATCAATTGGTCTTTTAGTGCAGTCGGTTCGGTTGAAGCTTCATGTCAATGATCCCTACTCGAAAGATAGAAAGATCGTTAAGTCGACCTTCAGCTAACCCTTTACAACATATTTCCCTACTGACAAGTAGCAATAAAAGAATCTGATGCGAATATTTGAATATTCTCTGCTGCGTTTCATCTCGGCATGTCCCAGAAAGGTGCGAGAAGGTGCCCTAAAATACATCGGACAATCTTTTGTGTACTTTTCAAATTGAATAAGTCCGCATTTTTTTTAAAATTGGGCTGGGACAGGCCGATGCCGGTTCCTGGAGTGGAGACCAAAGCAAAAAACAGCAACTTCTGATTTTCAAAGTGTAGTGAGCGCGCGACGAAAGAGAAGTTTGTTTTTGTAAAAGCGGCTCGTGTTACACGACAATACAAATATTCGATTTCAGTCGATTCAATGCAGCTCAAAAATCCATAAAATTACGTACATGATTGAGGATGCGGGTGAGCGTGCAATCAAATACAAGTTCGCTATCACTGACAGAAGGTTGGCAAAGAAGATACAAAAGGACGCTTTCTAAGATTTTAAAACTACTTTTGGGCACATATCGAAATCATAATTTGATTTTAATAAATAATTAATCGTTGATTAATTGACTTGCCACAAAAACAGCATTCGTACATATTTGCAGCGTCTTTGAATGTACGCAAATAGATCAAATAGAGTAAGATGTTATAATTTTGCGTTTTTCTCTTGCCAAAATAATTGAAATTTTAAGAATGATCTCGCAAAAGCAAGCCATAAAAAAAGAAAAAGTGTACTTTCCAACACACTGACAAGTCTTGAATAAAAAACAGCAGTCAAGAGTCAGAACTGTCTGCTGAACAGCACGAGCGGAAGATCAATAGCACCTGAATTTCATCAGACTGCGCCTCATTGGAACGTGTTTCCCGTGCACGTAGAAGCTCATGTACGTTGGATTATTCGTGATTTTTGTGTCGGTGGTGTAGGCTCCGTTCAGGTTGACGACGTGGCACGCGCCGTACCACCAACCACCGTAGCCAAACCTTCGAGAGCACGAATAATTGTAAGTGTCGTGATCTCGGTCGAATGTGCTGAACCTCATATCGTTGTGCCACTGAAACTGGTTGCCCAACACCGACCTGCCGACCTGCAGTCCGACGCGCAGGCGGTACTGCTGCTCAGGACCGAGCACTTGGAACATTCTGAACTCGGCTCTGTACCTCCCGCCTCTAAAGCTCTGGACCTCGATTCTCAACCGGCACCGGGAAGTCAGGGGGGAGCCGTTCTTTTCACCTGTTTTCGTCATCTCGGACAGCCGGTCCAAGCCTGTGGGTGAAAAATAGAGAATAAGCTACGTTATTGTTAAATATTTACTCAATTAGCTCCTACTTCGAAACTGTAAAAAGCAATTTGCAATTTTGTAAAATAGGACTGGATGCTACTATCACCAGGTAACTGAAGCTCATATTCCCGCTTCTGCTCAACTCACCCATCCAGTAGTTGGAGCTGGGATTTCCGAATCCCTTCACATAGGAGTCCCAGTTCTGAGCGAACGAGAGGCTGCCGTCGACCCGCCTCTGGAACACGATCCAGCGGTGCCGGTTGCACCTCAGCCTCGGCAGGTTGGCGCTGCTCCTGAAGCCGAACCTCACCGGAATGCTGCCGACTCTGCCGAGAGCTTCGAACTGCAGCGCCTGGCCGATGTTCGACGGGTTGCTCACGAGCTCGTTTCTGAGATGCTTGCACCTGCGGAACGAGCTGCACAGGAAGACGAGGTCGGCACTCTTGCCCGAGTTTTTCACCTTCGCCATCACGGAAAGCCCGGACTGTCGGCTGGACAAGCCTTGGTCCGCCTTCACATTCAGCCCGATGATCGACACGCGGCCGACTTTCTTCGACAGCACGATGAGCGCAGCACGTGGCCGGGCCGGAGTCCGCCGGAGGGTGAGGAGGAGCGAGCGCACCCAAGACCGGCGGCGGACCCCGAGAAGCGCAGCAACCGAGGGGTGGACGTGCGAACCGAGTCACAAAATGCTCACAGAATGACCTCCTCTAATTGCTCCAACTCATGCAAAGCAAAAGCGCCCAACACCATGCAGCCAAGTCTACCCTCGCCCCGTCTAAACATCGGCGGCAGGGAATGGAACATCCAAATGCCTATGAAATAGATGAGGCCGCATTCCCGAGCGATGCAACTCGTTTTTTCGGAGATCGGTTGCGATTTATTGCTTCACTTGCACACTCGAACTCGAATACCTATTTGTATATATGGACGGCGACTCCAAGCTGAAAGAGAACAGGTAAATAATAAGTTAAATTTAACTATATAATAAAACACAGCAAACCGCGATTTTTGGTTGTAAAGCTGCCGACGTTCCGGCTGACGGAGAAAATGCTGATCTGGGGGAGTGGTGCTAATCTGATGGAGTGATGCTAATCTTGGGGAGTTGTGCTAATCTGATGGAGTGGTGCTAATCTTGGGGAGTGATGCTAATCTGGGGGAGTGGTGCTAATATGATGGAGTGATGCTAATCTTGGGGAGTTGTGCTAATCTGATGGAGTGGTGCTAATCTTGGGGAGTGATGCTAATCTGGGTAGTGTTGCTAATCTGATGGAGTGGTGCTAATCTTAGGGAGTGATGCTAATCTGGGGGAGTGGTGCTATTCGATGGAGTGGTGCTAATCTGGGGGAGTGTTGCTAATCTGATGGAGTGGTGCTAATCTGATTATTGTGTCAGTTTTACCGCGCAATGGTTGCTAAATTTATGGTTGGTAAAATGAGATTGGGCTATACAATAAAGTCAATGCTAAAAAACAGAGAAAACCGTTTGAATTTACGAGTTCACTATAAAGTTGAGAAATTTAACTTTTATAGCTTTTCTAGTTTCAACAGAATTCGTGTACAACTGCTTAATTTTACTGTTGAAATGATTTGAGATCAGTGGATTTTACTAGGCTAGTTTGATGTACTACTGCTCGATCTCTCTGTCCTTTTTGCCTGTTTGTAATGTGTTTAAAAGCAAACCATTTTGTTGTCCATTTTTAATTCACTCGGTTCATTGGATTGCAGATTTTTAGGAACTAGGCTCAGTCATTTGTGAAATGTTCATCTAGAAAACGTGCCTGTGATGAGCTCAATAATGTTTTGAGCAGCAGCAGGAGTGCAAGCCAATGGGCATCGCTCGCGTCAAGGAGGCCAGAGTTGGAGCGGATGCGATCATCTTTACGGATGGATCGGTGGGCAAGTGGCACATTGTCGAGAGCGGAGACATGGAGCGGATGTTTTAAAGGCGGACAGTGGCCGTGGGCAAACTTGAGGGGTTCCACTCAAGCTGGGCTTTACGCTCTGTGGGAAGCTTCGAGATGGCAGATCCAGATGGCAGTGGCAGATCCTGTCTTCAGCAGTAGAACGGAGGAAGTGAGCTTCAGTCGAATGCGCACTGGGGCACTCGCTTGAGATGGCAGGCTACAGGAAGCGCACAGGTCTGCAAGAGGACGGCTCATGTCGGCTCTGCGGCGTGGAGGAAGAAAGGATGGAGCATGCGTGGGGCTGCCCGCTGGCGGAAACGAGGATGCCGACCTGATGCTGCAGACACATCAGTGTGGTTTGCGAGCAGGCGGAAGAGGCGCTGCGGCACTGGGAATGGTGGAAGAAGCAGCCGTCATGGGATCCGAATGGCCGACCCTTGTAGCTGATTAAGTCAAAGCTGGCATCAACAAAAACAACAACAACAACAACAACAACAACAACAACAACAATCACAACAACAACAACCACAATAACAGCAACAGCAAATACAACAACAACAACAACACCAACAACAAAAAAACAACAACAACAACAACAGCAACACTAACAACAACAACAACAAAAACAACACCAACAACAACAAAAACAGAAACGACACATAAAAACAACAACAACACCAACAACAACAACAACAACAACAACAACAAAAGCAGAAACAACACACAACAACAACAACAACAACAACAACAACAGAAACAGAAACAACACACAACAACAACAAAAAGAACAACAACAACAGCAGCAACAGCGATGCCGCTGATTAGGAGCGGTCGCTGACCGGCACCTGAGCCACTCCTAAATTGAGAAGGCTGCATCCCAGCTGGGCTGTCGTCTGCAGTGTGCACGTGGTTGCCTGCTGTACGGAGTGGCTACCAGGTCTATTCCGCGACTATGTGCTTGCCTTTTTCAATATAAAGGCTGTGTCGAGCAGGTCCCCCTGGGGTAAATATTTACTTCAGACGTGTCAAAGTCCGAATACTCGATGCTCAAGCTCAAGCTCAAGCTGTATTTGAACAAGTTTTCGAAAAGCGGTCTCAGAAATGATGTCGACCTGAGACAGTGTTCTTTCTTAAGGCTCGCAATGTGTAAATCGATTAAGTACGTGCTCACTTTAATGGTCATTCTAATTTCTACCTGAGGACTCAGGTAGAAATGTCTTGACTTACTTGACTTAGCTGCAGGGGGCGTCCGCCGGATGCAGCGGGGAGGCGGAGGAGACCGCCCATTCCGCTAGCCCCTGGCGACCAATGACTTCCGTTGAAGTGAAGTCGCTCAGGGGGACCCGTCGGTCTCGCCTGCAGCGCGGTCCTCCTCACCGGCGGTGGGGAAGAAGTCAGCTCGTCCCATGTCCCTGAGGTACCGGGCGAGCAGCGGGATGCTCTCGGGCCTGCAAACGTCGGAGAGAACCGGGTTTGGCCCGAGGTGAGTGAGCCTGGCCCTGGTGAAAACCGGGCAGTGGCAGATAAAATGGTCGGCGTTTTCACTGCCTGAGCGGCAGAAGGGGCACCGCTCCTCGGGTACCTGGCCCTGAAGGAAGCGGTGGCGAGAGAAGCAGCCATGCCCGGAGAGGGCCATGCTAACTGCTCTGAGGTCTCTGCGGTTGAGCCTGAGGAGGGCTCTACGCAGGAGAGGGGAGGGGCAGGGGACGGCCGCCCGGGATTGCCTACAATTCCGGGTGTCGTGCCACCTGCGGAGATGCTCGGAGTCAGCCCAGCGCTTAACGCGGGAGTTGATCACCGAGGCGGGGATGGGGGCCCCGGGCCCGGTCCCAGCAACGCGCCGGCGGAGCCAGCCTTGGCCAGCAGGTCGGCGCGCTCGTTGCCGAGGAAACCGGCGTGGCCCGGGATCCATCTGAGCTCTACCTGGTTGCCTAGCGCAAGCCCGTTGAGCTGGGTGTTGCAGTCCAGGACGGACCTGGAGCTGGTGGTGCAGCGGCAGAGGGCCCGAAGGGCTGCTTGGCTGTCAGAGTGAAAAATAAGCTTCCGACCGCTAAGCTGCCTTCGGCGCAGTTCTGCCGCGCAGGAGCTGATGGCAAGCACCTCGCTCTGAAAAACACTGGAGTTGAGCCCAGTGTGCTGGGAGTAGCTCCACGCCACTTCTCCCTTGAAGAAGACGCACGCTCCGAAGCCTGAAAGACCATGCTTCATAGAGCCGTCAGTGTAACAGTGGACTTCAGAATCGCTCCAGCTGTCACTCGCCTCATGTCGAGGCTGAATAGTGACCTTATACCTTTGGCTCAGGAGAAGGGTGGCTGGGATCGAGTCCGAGAGGATGTTGAGCCCGCCACATTCTTCTAGAGCCTTGAGGCAGAGGTCAGAGTGCGGGATAAGCGACCGCTTCTTAAAGGCCCGCACTTTCTTGAAGGCCACCCCAGCATCCAGAAGACGCCGGGTGCTCTTCGCCGCCTCTCCTTTGATATAAATATCCAGAGGAGGGGTGCAGAGGAAGGCATTCATGCCTTCAAAAGGAGTAGAGGGTGGAGCGCCCATAGTCATGCGGCAGGCTCTGCCCTGGATTTTGTAGAGAGCGTCGAGGTTACTCTTGACGCTCAGACCGCTAGCCCACACGAGACTGGCGTAACTGATCGAGGGGCGGATGATTGCAGTATAAACCCACCACAGCTTCCTGGGGGTGAGCCCCCAGGTGGTGCCCACGGCGCGCCTGATCTGAGCCAGGACAGCCAGGGCTTTTTTGGCTTTAGTTTGAATGTGCGGAGTCCAGTTGAGCCTGTGGTCCAGAGTGAGGCCCAGGCAGCGGACCTGCTTCTCCATGGAAATGTTCTTTCCATAGAGGGTGAGGGGCTTAATGGTCCAGAGCAGTTTGTTGGTAAACATGACCGCTGTGGTTTTCGACTCTGAGAGTCTAAGACCACATTGGTTTGCCCAACGCTCCGCTCGTCCCAGAAAGCCCTGCAGAAGATCTCTGATGGTGTCAACCGAGGGGCCCGCGCAGATCGCGGTCACGTCATCGGCATAGCCCACCTTGAGAATGGGGTCGTGGAGATCACTGCAAAGCAGCTCATCCATGACCATGTTCCAGAGAACGGGGGTGAGAACTCCGCCCTGGGGGCCCCCTTTTTGGACAGGCGCCGAAAGAGAGCTGCCGTTCAGGTGGGCCACAACAGTGCGGTTCCGGATCATGAACATGATCCATCGGACAAGGTGAGGGTGCGTGGCCCTGGATTCCAGGGCTCTGCAAAAGGCCTCGAAGATGACGTTGTCGAAGGCCCCCTCGATGTCCAGAAAAAGCGAGAGGGCAAAGCCGCTGCCAAGAACGGCCCTCTCCAGGAAGTCAACAATGACATGGAGGGCACTCTCGGTAGACCTGCCCGCGCGGAAGGCGTGCTGGTTCTGCGAGAGTGGGAAGCGCTTCAGCTCGACTGAAAGTAGGCGCCAGAGCACCAGTCTCTCGAGGAGCTTGAGGCAGAAAGAAGTGAGGCTGATAGGCCTGAAGGCCTTCACCGATTGGTAGTCGCTCTTTCCAGGCTTGGGGATAAAGACCACCCGGGCCTCTCTCCACGCAACTGGTACATAGCCCAGTTCCACACAAGCTCGGAGGAGACAACAGAGGAGGTCCAGAAAGCGGTGGTTTTTCGCCGCCTCGTGCAAGAACGCTGGGTAGATGCCGTCGGGCCCAGGCGCCTTGAACGGGTTAAAGGACCTTGCCGCTCTAATAATGCGGTCTTTGGTGATTATAGACTTTGCAAGGCCTTGCCCTCCCACTGTGTGGTCAGGCGGGCCCTGCTGAGTCGGAGATTTAGGGAAGAAACTGTTGAGCATTAGCTCCAGAGTCTCTTCAGAGCTCCCTATGACCGAGCCGTCAGGTCTCTTTACAACAGAGAGTTTAGAAAAACGGTCATTCGTGAGTGCCTTAACCACGCGGGCTACGGGGCGAGAGCCCTCAAGCCCTTCGCAGTATTGGCGCCACTTGGCCGTCTTGGCCCTTCTGACTTGGCCCTTAAACTCGTGGATCGCACGGGTATAGGCCTCTCTGTCAGATGGGTCTTTGGTTTTGAGCGCTCGCCTTTGGAGGGTCCTGGCTTGGCGCCGAAGGGCCCCGAGCTCTGGGTTCCACCAGGGAGCAGATTTCTTGCCTTTATAGGCTTTTAGAGGGCAGGCTGCTTCAAAGGCAGTGGTGATCGCCCCACTCAGGGAGGAGGCGAGATCATCCACCACCTGGCAGTCAGAGAGGTCACTGGGGGGGGGGGTCAAGATCCCGAAGGCCGCGGCTTAGCTTCGAGCCAAAGGCGGCCCAATCGGTGTTCCTGACATTCCGACTCCAAGTGACCTTAGGCTTTTGCTTGGTCGGCCCAATGCAAAAGCGGATAAAGCGGTGGTCCGAGAGCGAGTCCTCGTCCCACACTCGCCAGCCCGTAACTGCGGAAAGCAGTCCGGGTGAGGCGATGGTGGTGTCGATGACTTCGGCCCACCGCCCATTATTGAACGTTGGTGCATTGCCCACGTTACAGAAATTGAGGTTAGTGCTGCTGACATAGGCCAGCAGCTCCTCGCCTCTGCTATTGATGTTTTTGCTGCCCCAATGCAAGTGGTGTGCGTTCACATCCCCTGCAATGAGCAGCTCGAACCGATGGGACGCAGCATAGTCAATAAGGTTGACTAGCGCGTCGCAGACAACTGGGGCATCGCCCGGGAAATAGGCAGATGCTACCAGCACAGGTTTATTGGGAATGAGGTTATTGATTTGAACAACACAGATGTCCCCAGACGAGAGATCAGGTCTCATCCATGCCTCAAAAGCTTTCGCAGCAAAGACCAGAGATCTTTGGCGAGGCTGCGAGCCCGCCATGCAAAAACAGTGGTAGCCAGATGGCACATTATTTGGCTTACCTTTAGTCATCCAGGGCTCCTGTGCGAAGACCAGGCCCGGAAGCTGTTGCTCTGCCGTGCGCATCAGGTTGACCGACGCCGCCACGCAGTGCTGGGTGTTGATCTGCAGACACCAGGTGGCCGCTGGCATCATTGCAGATCGGATGTTGCAGCCGCCAGGAGTTCCTCCTCCTCCTCGGCGCTCACCGGCTTCGGGTCGGGGTCGCCGGTATCCATGGGCTCTTCTTCAGCAAAAGGCCCCCGATTGGCTGGAAGGCAGTAGGCAGCGTTCGCCGCCCTTTGCCCACCATCCATGGGGTCCTCCGCGTCAGATTGGCCCAATGCCCTGGAGCAGCCAGCCGCCTGGGCAGGCGGGTCCGTCTCCAGTCGGCCCTGCCCCGAGGGGTTGGGCCCAGCTGGGACGTCCCCACCCTCCCTGGACGAACTGGTGCGCCTAGGCGTCCCGGCGACCTCTCGCCTCAGCTGGGCGATTTTGGCGGTACGGACTGCCTCAGCTGCACGCTGGTACAGGCCGCGCCGCTTGGTGCTGCGCGCCGGGCGTCGGTCGCCTCCGCCCTCAGCAGCGCGCTCAGCTTTGCCCGCGCGGCCGTGCTGCCGGGCAGGGCGGTTTGCTTTGGCAGTCTGAGCAGAGGCTTGCGCCTCGGCCCCGGCCGCCTCCGCATCCCGCCCGCCCTGCTCACTGCCACGGGGAGGGTCGGCCTCGTAGGAGCGGATGCGCAGCTTCCAAAGGCCGACGTTGATGAAGCTGCCGTGTGGATAACGCCTCATCCAGGCGTCCGACAGCCCCAGGATGGCTGTAAAGCCAGTGCCGTCGGTGCGCTTAAGGGTGTCATGCACCACAAGGCCCGCGGCGGGAAGCTCTCGGTTGACTGCTAGCAGTCCTTTCCGGAGCTCGTCAGCAGAGGTAACAACGCTCCTGGCCGGGACCCAGATTCGATGCCTCTTGGTCCGGGGGCGCTCGTCCTCTCTGCAGAAGGCTAGGTTGAGGTCCCAGCTCTGCTCGGGCAGCAGCTCAAGGAGCCGCCGACCCGAGTCAGCATCACTGGGCCAAATGAGAAGGCACGAGTCCCTCGTCGCATTCGAATGAATGTTCAGAGGCGTGCCCTTCAGAGTAAGCTTCCACAGGAGGCCATCAACGGCACTTCTCACCTGCTTCAGCTGATCGGGAGACAGGCGCGCGTCCTTTCCCAGGATGACAACCGCCGGTTGCCTCTTTGCCGCATCAGCGTAGGAGGCCCGGGGGTCAGTGGAGCTTTCTTCAGGTGGGCTGTCCACCCTCCCGGCTGCATCGGCCTCCCTATCCTGGGTAGGGGCTTCCGTGGGCTCGAGGCCCTCTTCCGCCACCGCCCCAGACTGGGAAGCTTCCGCTGCCGCGGGCCGTTGGCCCCTGGCACCGGTTTGGCTTCCGCCCTCCTTGGCCCGCCTCGCCTTGTTAAGTCGACGGCGGGCAGCTCCAGAGGTGGTGCTGCGTTGCTTAGCAGCTGGAGTAGCAGGTGTCTTCTTGGAGGCACCGCTCAGAGTTGGCTCCACGGGTCTCGCCGAGGCGTCCCCGATGGTAGCAGGTGGTATGGCCGAGGAGTCCACGGCCCCAGCCGAGGCCGGAGGCACTGTGTCATCCACAGCCGGTTTGTTACTTCGGTTAGAAGCCATTGGCTGGAAGTAAAAAGGTGGGACTTCCTGCAGAACACAGGCAAAGAGCCGCAAGGCCGCAACCCCAAACCAAGCGGCAGGCCCCCAAAAAGCAAAATACCACCCTGCGGGGGACCCAAGAGCGCAAGGGGAACCGTTAGCGACCAGACTACTCCCTGGCCAAGCGTCCATCAGCACGGAGTTACACTGGGACATTAGAGGGTGCGTTTATGGTCACACCAGGACCCGGCGCCAACGAATCAGCTCGGCAGGGCCCAAAGGGGCCTGCCTTAACACCCACGGGACGAGTACCCTTCGAAGTGCGCCTTGCAAGGTGAAAATCAGGAGACAGAGTCTCTTGAGCTATCGGCCCGCCAGGGGAGGCAGGTGTGAGCATCGCTGGCTGGGATAAAGGCCATACCAGTCTCATACTGCACAGATAGTTCACCACGCCATTACGTGCAGGACCCGGGGTCCTGGGGGCAACAGCCCCGGCGGTAGAAATGTCAGGATTTCCACATTTCTTTCATCTCGGTGAAAACTGTCTGCTTTTGTTGTCGAACGTTAGCGACACCTTTCGAAAGAGATTCTTCGCCAATATTTTAGAAATCTCCTAAACTCCGCACCCGCTCTGCCGACCGGAAAAGACCAGGCAGCGGTTTACCCCCGATTCGCCGAATCCTGATTTGCCGATTCCCAGCACGCCGAATCCCGATTCGCCGAAATTCCTCATTTGCCGAATCCCCACTTGCCGATTTCCTTGTTTGCCGAAATTCCTCATTAGCCGAAATTCCTCATTAGCCGAAATTCTTAATCGCTGCTCTGGAACTTTTTGAACTTTTTTAAAGACATTACCACTCAGTTATTCATGAATAATTTTCATAATAAAACTAGTTTGTCACTAAGTTTGTTTTGCATTTCCCTGGTGTGCTTTGCGTTCTACATAGATCGTATAAGTCAATACCAGTCGTACATATCGTCAATACACCAATGAACGCAACTAGAAACTAGAACAATTTGAAACTAGAACAAACGGTTCAAACAACGTTTAGCTACTGTATATGGAAATTATTCATGAATAACTGAGTGGTAATTTCTTCAAAAAAGTTCAAAAAGTTCCAGAGCAGCGATTCAGAATTTCGGCAAATCAGGAATTTCGGCAAATCGGGAATCGGCGACTCGGGAATTTCGGCGAACCAGGAATCGGCGAATCGGGAATCGGCGACTCGGGGGTAAACCCAGGCAGCAATGTCTCTGGATTCTCATTCACCGGAACTGGCGAACGTGCAGCAATTCTGAATCAATTGTTTTTTTGGTGCAGTCGGTTCAGTTGAAGCTTCATCAATGCCTTGCTCGAAAAATCCATTCGAGTAACTGCATGAATCTGGGACTGTCATCGGCTGACTCGAAGTGTCTGAAAGGGCTATGCACTGCTACGGGGTCAGCCTCGGAACCACTGAGCATCTGAGCGAATTTCACTCGAGCTCGAGCTGCTGTGTCCTGGCCAGTGAAGTCCTTGAACACAGCAAGTCAAGCGTCCATGGACACGAAACTGTTGAAAATTTTCTTTACCGAACATCAAAAGCCATCAATTTATGCAACTGTCCCAGAATATCCGAAAGTCCTTGCAAGATATGTGAAGATGTATTTTTAATTATCGTATTTAGAGTTCAGCACAGGCCATTCACCCACCTCTGTGGACAAATTTCTGATTGAGGGAATCAATAATCATATGCAAAAACGATAGATTTAAAAAACTTGGAGGGCAAAATGGAATCTAAGATTTATTGAAGGCAACCAGAGTTTTGCACATAAAAACAATCTCGCAGTAAATGAGCAAAACTCGACAAACCTCAGCAAATGTACTTATCGATGTTTGTACCTGTGCAGGTTTCTGCCAGCTCTTAGAATGCTTGTTAGCAATCAGCGATTGCTAAGCTACACTTGCTAAAACAAATCGAACCTTTGTCTCTTTAACTCTCTACAAGCTCTTTTGCCTACTGAAGAGTAGCAATAAAATACTCTCCATCGAATATTCTCTTATCCATTCCAAGGTTGGCTTCTACCAGAACTCACAGACACATTCAGACTGTTTCTGTTTTGTTCTTAAAATGTGGAGAAGGTGCTCTGAAGCCCCTTTGTTTAATTCGTCTAAATGAATGGATCTTAATATTCTTTGCCTAGGGACAGGCCAATTTCACTGTTTAGAGAGCAAAATAAAAAACAAATAAGATCGAAATTTTGAATTTTAAAGATAAACTTTTCACTGTATATTTAACATTGATCGCATCTCACAATCATAAATCAAATCTTCACTAAAACACCGTGTGGCTATTGTAAAAACCACAAGAATAAATGATATTTATTTTGCGTTTTCCTCTTTGGCAACTTTGTAGAAACTTTGAGTCTGTTCTCACGTGAGGAAGCTAAAAGATAGTAATTGTATTGATTTTATGACCCGAATTCAGAAAAGCACCATGTACCAAGAAATCTTGAATAAAAAATAAGCAGTCAAGAGTCAGAACTGTCTTCTGAACAGTACGAGCGGAAGATCAATAGCACCTGAATTTCATCAGACTGCGCCTCATTGGAACGTGTTTCCGTGCACGTAGAAGCTCATGTACGTTGGATCGTTAGTGATTTTTGTGTCGGTGGTGTAGGCTCCGTTCAGGTTCACCCAGTGACACCGCCGTACCACCAACCACCGTAGCCGTACAATCGAGAGCACGAATGCTTGTCAGTGTCGTGATCTCGGTCGAATGTGCTGAACCTCATATTGTTGTGGTACAGAAACCAGTTGCCCAGTTCTGACCGGCCGACCTGCAGTCCGACGCGCAGGCGGTACTGCTGCTCAGGACCGAGCACTTGGAACATTCTGAACTCGGCGTTGTACCTCCCGCCTCTGAAGCTCTGGACCTCGATTCTCAACCGGCACCGAGAAGTCAGGGCGAAGCCGTTCTTTTCACCAGTTTTCGTCATCTCGGACAGCCGGTCCAAGCCTGTGGGTGAAAATAGAGAATAAGCTACTTTATTGTTAAATATTTTTGCAATTAGCTCCTACTTCGAGACTGTAAAAAGCAATTTGCAATTTTGTAAAATAGGACTGGATGCTACTTTCACCAGATAACTGAAGCTCGTTATTTCCGCTTCTGCTCAACTCACCCATCCAGTAGTTGGAGCTGGGATTTCCGAATCCCTTCACATAGGAGTCCCAGTTCTGAGCGAACGAGAGGCTGCCGTCGACCCGCCTCTGGAACACGATCCAGCGGTGCCGGTTGCAGCTCAGCCTCGGCAGGTTGGCGCTGCTCCTGAAGCCGAACCTCACCGGAATGCTGCCGACTCTGCCGAGAGCTTCGAACTGCAGCGCCTGGCCGATGTTCGACGGGTTGCTCACGAGCTCGTTTCTGAGTTGCTGGCACCTGCGGAACGAGCTGCACAGAAAGACGAGGTCGGCCCTCCTGCCCGAGTTTTTCACCTTCGCCATCACGGAAAGCCCGGACTGTCGGCTGGACAAGCCTTGGTCCGCCTTCACATTCAGCCCGATGATCGACACGCGGCCGACTTTCTTCGACGAGCCCTTGCGCGATCGGAGCGTGTTGGGATCGATGCGAATCGACAGAGTCAGTTGGTACTTCTTGTACCCCCAGTTGAAGTTCACGGCACTGCATGAGGACTGGAAAGCAACTCTCGGCTCGGCAACGCGAACGCCATCAATTTCAAAGACACCCAACTTCGATCCTTTGAATGTGGTGGTGCCGACTCGAGCGAAGCTGCTCACGTCCATGTAATCCGACTGTCCGTTGGAATCTGCAGAAAGCGTGCAGCAGGCGAGACCTAACAGAAGGGCGATGAGCAGAGTCCAGGACTGCATTTTGGCTGCAAGTTGAGCTTGTTAGAGTGCTTGACTGAGTTCTGACCGATGCGATGAGAGCCGCGGCAAGACTAGGAATATATATACCCGACTGACACTGCGCTGAGAGGATTCGCATATCCGTATTATCCAGTTGTCCATGCATCTGCATATCCGTATTATCCAGATGTCCATGCATCTGCATATCCGTATTATCCATATGCCAATATATCCGTATATCTGTCTTTCCGTATATCGCTGTATGGTGTTAACAAATTCATATGAAAGAGCCACGCAGAAAACGAGCCAAGCCAAGAAATACGCAGAGTGAGGCGAGGCCAGCTCAAGTATAATAGTGGCACAATGAGAAAGATAGAGCGAATAAATGAGACAATAGAGGCCCACAGTGGAAGGCAACTGGAGTGTGACAAGACTACAGCAGCCGCCATCCATTCCAGACAGAAGAAAAGGCGAGACGGCGAGTTTGGGCGAGGCGTTTGACAGGCGAGGCCAGCCAGCAGCAGAAGATTAATGAGCGCAGCACGTGGCCGGGCCGGAGTCCGCCGGAGGGTGAGGAGGAGCGAGCGCACCCAAGACCGGCGGCGGACCCCGAGAAGCGCAGCAACCGAGGGGTGGACGTGCGAACCGAGTCACAAAATGCTCACAGAATGGCCTCCTCTAATTGCTCCAACTCATGCAAAGCAAAAGCGCCCAAAACCATGCAAATAAATCTACCCTCGCCCCGTCTAAACACGCAAGTCTAATGTAGGAACCAGAGAAAATCTTCATATAATAGCTTTCATAATCCCCTGCCATTGCGGACCACTCAACCGGCGGCAGGGAATGGAACATCCAAATGCCTATGAAATAGATGAGGCCGCATTCCCGAGCGGTGCAACTCGTTTTTTGGAGATCTGTTAAGATTTATTGCCTCACTTGCACAATCGAACTCCAAAACTTTTTTGTATATATGGACGGCGACTCCAAGCTGAAAGAGTACAAGTAAATAATAAATTAAATCAAACTATGTAATAAAACACAGCCAACCGCGATCTTTGGTTGTAAAGCTGGCGACGTTACGGCTGTGGGAAGAGTATGCTCTGGGATTCTTACCGCTAGCGGATTTCGAGAGAGAAACAGACGGTGACACGGAAGACAGTATTGATGGTATTCACACTGTTTTTAAATCTTAGTCGTTCTAAGAAAAACATAGATCGCTCAAGGTCAATCGGCTGAGTCGGCAGAATAGCGGGATGCCCGTCTGCAGGACGACTGCGAGCGACGAACTCGACGGAAATCCGTTGCGACAGAAGCTGAGCTGACTTTATCGGTGTGCCTGCTGGACTGTACGTTGCGCAATCGAATTTGAGCATCCTAAAACTTAATTTACTTCAATTGACCCTGTCTGTGAGTGCTTTATTGGTTCAACCGGGTGTGGCTTGGTTGGGTGTTGAACGACTGGCTTTGGTCACGTGCCCCCGGCTTGGGTGGCGATTATTTCATGCGAAGCGACTCTCGCTGACCCGCCAAGCGCGTGTCGATTTTTTAGCAATTTTTTCGCAGTGGCGGACCGCGAAAAGCTCATGCACCTGAGCAAGTTGGTATAACAATGGCAATCGACTGTCATCTAGGGACTATCGTAGGAACTACGTATTAGGGATAGGACTTAGAATTTAGGTTAGGGAATTAGCAAATTGCACTGTTATCAGAGCGTGGTGGAGTGCAGTAGTTGTGGACAGCTGCACTCTACAAAAAGCCACAAGCGCTGGAGGACGGCAGTGCAAATGGAGATGTTAATTACAGAATGTTAATTACATTCTGAACACTGAGACATTCCAGACGTCGCAAGAGTGACGGAGACCATGGGAATCGGCCGGAATTGCGACAATGTCTGGAAGGCATGAGAAGTTGCTAACGCGGACAGTGTTGCAGTGACTGCATCGGGAAAATTCACTATACTCGTAAATAAGCGAGGGGTTAAATGCCCAATCTTTACTCTCTTTACTGACTTCTTAACCTGTGATATTAATTGTTATCTATGCAGATTGAATGCTTTACTGTCGCACATTGATTTTTGAACAGTTAAATTTAGATAATGATTTTGCTGAGACTATATAATCGGGTAGCTAGATTAAGCGCACCAGGAACAAGCGCGCATTTTCGCACATATTTTACATAGTTCGGCGCAGCGCGTGGAGCCCAGCGTATGGAGTGTGCAAATCAGGTTGTGGGCCTGATCCGACTTACACTTTCAATTACACTTTCAATTGCGGCGTTTAAAAGCCGATTACACTGCGATCAAATTATTCAGTGTTACTTCTAGCTATGGAGTGCATAGAAGGAAACCGTCGCGGTTCAAAAATTTTTGTAAAGGACGAATTCGTCTATCGAAAAGACAGTGGCAGAGATAGAAGCAAAATCGGTTTCCGCTGCTGCGACAAACACTGTCCTGGTCGCCTACTGCAGCATCAAGACGGTAGCCTGAGTGTGACATCAGTCCACAATCACGAGGCAGAGGGACAGCATCTGGAGCTTCTGCACTTAAAGAGCAGACTTAAAAGAAGAGCCGAAGATTCGAGTGCCACTCTTCGAGACATTTTTGATGACGAGACTGCTAGATCGTCAGGTGCAGCATCCATCGGCTTTGCAGAGATAGAGTCGACCCTGTACAAACAGCGCCGCCGAATTCTGCCTCCTCTGCCGGCTGACGCCGGTGCTGTCTGTCTCGCCATTATGGATGCACCAGAGAGATTCCGGCACTGCGGCGACGTGTGTGCTTTGCAGGGTTCAGTTACGTCTGCAGATGGCGGAGTTGCAATTTTTTTGGACATCCTGACCTACTGCCACGCCTCAAGCAAGCAGACACGTGGTGCATTGATGGCACTTTTAAAACCGTGCCGAGAATTTTTTATCAGCTCGTCACTATTGGTTTTATCAAAAACGACAGCTTTTGGCCGACGCTGTATGTTTTGCTGAATAGGAAGACGAAGATGCTCTACGACTGCGCGCTGAAACACGTTTCTGCAGTGCTTTGTCCCTCTCCGGCGGTAAAGACAATTGTGATTGATTTTGAACTCGCATTGATGAGTTCCTCCGAAAATGCATTCGCTCCAGCAGAAGTATCTGGTTGCCGGTTCCACTTCTGTCAAGCTGTAGTCGGGAAATTCAAGTTCAGCGGATTCCAATCGCAGATCGGGCGAGGTTGCGACTCCGCAGTCAGGAGGTGGATGCTGAGCCTACTGGGTCTGCCTCTGCTGCCCGCAGACGAAATTGCTCCCGCTTTACGTCTGTTGCGTCCGACGCCGAGCATGATACCAGAAGAGGATCGCCCTGCGAAAATTCGACTTTAATCTTAGGTCTGTTGAAAATCTGTGCGCGCTTATTCCAGGACTTTTAAAAAACGTTGCGCGCTCTTTCCTGTACCGAGGAATATGGATGCGCGCTTATTACAGTATTTTGATATATCGCAGCGCGCTTATTCCAACATTTTTCCGTGCGCGCTTATTCCTGGCGCGCTTAATCAGCCCTCCCTATTAATCTTCTAGAGATCTGCTAATCTCTGATTAAAAAATGCTAATCTGGGGGAGTGGTGCTAATCTGGGGGAGTGGCGGTGAGGTCAGGTCTAGCGAGCTCAAAATTTAACCGACTGGATGGAAAGAGAAGCAGCGGCCCACCCCAACACCGATAGCCAAATTAGCAACCGAGTGCCAGGGGCGGATTTAGGGCCCCCCAAAATAGCGTGACCGAACATATTGCGCCCCCTAAACTAGATTTTTCGCCCCCAAATGCCTTTTTTGCGCCCCTAAGCTAGCTTTTTTGCGCCACCAGCCTAAACATTGGCGCCCCTTATACTCGTGTTTGCGCCCCAAACTTGGACCCCGCCCCCAAAATGAAACTCTGGATCCGCCACTGCCGAGGGCTGACTTAACCTAGCCGAAATAACTGATATTGTATCATCTGGCCTCGTCGCCCCAAAGAAATCTACTAATTTAACGTAAAATCGTTGGATGTATTTTTCTTTGAACCCTGCAGTCGAGGCACGAAGGAATCCTGCAGAATTTCGGCAGGGAACGAAAGGATTTAATATCTATAGAATAGACACAGCTTCAATCCAAGGAGCTCTCGAGTTTTACTGGAAATTTACCGGAAATGCTTTAACTGAAATGACTGTCAGACTTCTTGAAGTACGGCTGGAAGGCTAGACAGCCAGACCAAACTGAGAAAGAGAACGAAAGATTGAATCTAAAAGTGGGTCTTAAAATTTCCGGTCAATGTACTTTTATTTCTTCTGTTTTTTCTTGTTTTTTTATTCTCGTAGTCCTCTGCCCAGGCTCAGTAGAAGTAGAAAAGTTTGTTTGATCTTGTTAGAAAATAATTAAATCTATAGAAGGCTAAAGCTAAAAGTAAAAAACCCCAAGGATACTACTTTCAAGCGGACCTTTTCTTCGTGCATCAGTTATTAATAGGCAAAGGAAACTTAGTTCGAAAATATGCAAGCAGGTGTTTCCCCGGGTCCAACACTTCGAGAAAATCCATTTATTTGGTAGCATAAAAGAGTGTTTGATAATTTTTTGCAAACTTCATCTCAAAATTAACCTCAATCATTTGGCTTCTCTGTGCAGTTCAATCAGGATGGAGACTGGCACTCTATGGAGGCCGTGTAGAGAGCTTCATCCCGCATGCTGTACCTGTGCTTCATCCCGCATGCTGTACCTGTGCTTCATCCTGCATACTGTACCTGTGCTTCATCCCGCATGCTGTACCTGTGCTTCATCCCGCATGCTGTACCTGTGCTTCATCCCGCATGCTGTACCTGTGCTGCATCCCGCATGCTGTACCTGTGCTTCATCCTGCATGCTGTACCTGTGCTTCATCCCACATGCTGTACCTGTGCTTCATCCTGCATGCTGTACCTGTGCTTCATCCCGCATGCTGTTATTGTGCTTCATCCCGCATGCTGTACCTGTGCTTCATCCTGCATGCTGTACCTGTGCTTCATCCCGCATGCTGTTATTGTGCTTCATCCCGCATGCTGTACCTGTGCTTCATCCTGCATGCTGTACCTGTGCTTCATCCCGCATGCTGTACCTGTGCTTCATCCCGCATGCTGTACCTGTGCTTCATCCTGCATGCTGTACCTGTGCTTCATCCTGCATGCTGTACCTGCGCTTCATTCTGCATGCTGTACCTGTGCTTCATCCCGCATGCTGTTATTGTGCTTCATCCCGCATACTGTACCTGTGCAGTACCCGACGCCAGAGATGCTGGATGTCGACGAGCTGTCTATCTAGTTCGACATTGCCGAAGTGACTGTGCTGCCTCCACCCTGCAGTGCTTCGTACATTTGCACTTGACCTATAAATGCAGCTGAACTACAATGGAATTGATTAGTGAAGCATAACAACCCCCTTTATTACCTACCGTCGACCTCGAAGTTGGCTGCTTGCAAACTATGAGGATTAACTAAATCTGCTAGTTGTGTAAGTTCTTGATTTTTCCCTGCTTCTCCCTCGGAAGCTGGAACAGGGAGCTGTGAATGAAAATCTGGGAGTCGCGGCTTCCCAACAGGTTAAGCTGCAGGAGAGAGCGCTCCTGTGGATGGGTGCACAACATCTGGTGAAGCCGTGACCCGAAACAGGAGTCCGAGCTAGATGGAGAAGCGATAGAGGACGACGCTGACGCTCTCAATGAGCTCATGCGTAAAGCATATCCGGCTCTGCCAGTGGAGCAGAGAGATGAATGACTAAAAGGCTTCGAGTACTGGACAGGGTGCTTGAGGATTGTCTTGCTGCAGGACCCTTAAGTGCTGCAGGCTGCAATCCAGCGAGTGCGCCAGACTTTCGCATCGATGAAGCTGCTGGAGAATAAGAGGTCAGTCCACGTGTTGAACAGTCAGACAGCTCGCACAGCTGCAGAGATCGCCGGCTTGAATGCAGAGATCGCCAGCTTGAAGGCAGAGATCGCCAGCTTGAAGGCAGAGATCGCCAGCTTGAATGCAGAGATCGCCAGCTTGAAGGCAGAGATCACCAGCTTGAAGGCAGAGATCGCCAGCTTGAATGCAGAGATCGCCAGCTTGAATGCAGAGATCGCCAGCTTGAATGCAGAGATCGCCAGCTTGAATGCAGAGATCACCAGCTTGAATGCAGAGATCACCAGCTTGAAGGCAGAGATCGCCAGCTTGAAGGCAGAGATCACCAGCTTGAAGGCAGAGATTGCCAGCTTGAAGGCAGAGATCGCCAGCTTGAAGGCAGAGATCGCCAGCTTGAATGCAGAGATCGCCCAGCTGAAGCAAGGAGGGAAATTAACTGGTTTATATTGACGCGAAGTTCGAGTCCGTGCCTTGGTTGCTTATTTGCTGAACAGCGGGTGCACATTGTCATTAGTATAAGTGGTCGTTTCCTAGAACCTACACAAAATTAGGAATCGAATTCAGCATCGTGGTATACGGATTTTAAATTTGTACAGCGAGTAGCGCGCCAATTTAAACTTTGTGTCTAATTGATGGAAAGTTTTCTATTGGGTAGATCAAATTCAAGAACGAATTTTTAGTAGTCGAGGAAATTTCACAGCAGTGCATTTTAGGAACCGACTTTTTACATTAGAAATTGCATGATAATTGATTTTGCTAGACACTGCCTCTACACAGAATTGCTTGTGTGCTGACAGACCTCTTGTGTACCGCATCGAGCTGTGCCAGGCTGTCCGGATGGATGTCCAGAGAAGCTGGGGTCCCAGTCCGCCTTCAGAGACGCGGGGTGAGGAGATTTCAGTTGCCTAGAATGGTGGAGCCCGAGTGTCGGGCAGCAGGTAATCATTTCCTGGTCAGCTCGGTGCAGCTGCCTGATCAAGAGGTTCAGCTGTCTGTCAGAATGCTGAACACATCGGAGTGCAGTTTGTCGATGCGGCGGGGTGCGCGAGCCGGCTGGTTTTCGGCGGTCTCTGGGCAGCAGCCAGTGGAGCTGCAGCTGAATGCTGTTCAGTAAGATTGAGAGCTGTGGAATCCCCTCAGCGAAGTCAAAGAGTTGGGTTCCTGTTGCCTCTCAGACGCAGAGGCTAGAGAGTTCGTTTCCCTGGTCGCCAAAAATCGTGACGACTTTGCCAAAGGCAGCTCTGAACTCGGGCTTACGAATCTGATGCCGCACAAAATCGTCACGGATAGCACAATGTCCGTGTTGCGTTCTTGAACAGCAATGACCCAGGTGAGTAAAGCGTCGATCAGTGGCATTCAACATACGATAGATGAAATGAATGAAATTAGTTTAAGCGTGCCGCTATGCTGATTCGTCTATCGGATCTCGATAGGATTAAAGAAAGAAACGAGAACTTATGCTTCACAGTGTTTTTGGTAAGGAAATAATCGTAGCTTCACTGTCCCACTTTTTCTAAATGAGCCTAGATCAGATAATGATGATGAAACAAAACAAACTGGACATTGGTGCGCTGCCTCTTGCCTTAATCGCCTCTTGAACAGCAAGAAAAGCCCGAGGAAATCGTAAATTTTATGAGAAATGCATCAAACCATTTCGCAGTTAGGAGGATACAGGATATAGTGGAGCAACAAGAAAATTTTGATCCACAAAGCAATCACGATCGCCAAGATGAAAGTGACAATGTAGTGCAATTTATGGCTTAGTAGAAGACGCTGAGTCTCCCAGTTGTCGTTTATACCGATTATGAAGTGTCAAAAATTCCCAGTGAAAGAAGGATCAGAATGCCACAAAGTTGGCGGAGCATGTGCCTGCAGCTGCGATGCAAAAAAGGTATTCACGCATCTCCATCTCCAGCGATGTTCGTCTTGTTCAGTGTTGGGCCTGGTGCGTGGGGTTGGGGT
Source organism: Macrostomum lignano (assembly GCA_002269645.1). Taxonomy (NCBI): domain Eukaryota; kingdom Metazoa; phylum Platyhelminthes; family Macrostomidae; genus Macrostomum; species Macrostomum lignano. The sequence goes on along the minus strand of NIVC01000211.1, from coordinate 244,997 downwards.
GCGCTTTTACTCCGTGTATTGTTTGTATTCTTAACTCTGTGCGTGTACTCTTGGTCCGTGGCTCACGCTCTTTGCACGTCTCTGCTCTATCGTGATTTTAATGTACATTGTTGGTGTTTTAGCCCTGGGGTGGGGGTGGCTACTATTGAACCTCGCTTGTAATAGATCGTATCGTTGGCGGTCGGTGCACTTAGCACATTCGTCTTGTCTCGCATACTCTCAGCTCATGACTTGTTCATTTCAACATTTTGGCGTCGCAAGCAGGATCTACAGATGTCTATAAAGCTACGAGACCCACTGCCTCTAAACAACATTGAAGAGTTGCGGGCATGGATCGAGGTCTTTGACGCCCAGGCGCGATCAAAAGGATTGAAGGACACCGATCGCACTGAAGACACAGCCGGCAATCTGGCGTTGACCGATGCCTTCCTTGGCTGCCTTGGCGTGGCTCAGCTCATCAAAGTGAAGCAGCTGGTCGCGCCCAAACCGCTCTCGCAGATGAAGTGGGCGGAAATCAAGGAGTGCCTCGTGATTTTTCTGGAACCCAAGAAGAGGCTGCTGATTGCCGAGAGAGCGGCTTTCATGTCCATGCGCCAAGGAGACGGCGAGACGGTTGTCGGCTTCGCTGCCCGACTTCAAGAGCAGGCGGTGGTATGCGAATTCGAGAAGCTGAAGGGCGAGAATGTTGATCCAGCTGAGCAGCTGATCAAAATGCGCCTCATCGCCGGTCTCAGCAACCAGGAGGTCCGGAGCAAGGTTCTCGAGCGCGAAGTCTCCGCAGAGCTCTCGGTGAGCCAGATCACCGAGTACGTGCAGCAACTTCAGATGGTGAGCAAATTTCCGTTCGGGCCACGACTGCCTCCGGCCAAGCTGAAGGAGACTCGGCGGTGCATCAGGCATCGCCCGCTAGCCAGGAGGTGCCAGAAGAGGATTCTGCTGGTGCCAACAGCATCAACGCGGCTGAGATGGTGAGGCCCAGAGCCGGTGGAGGCCAGAGCTGCCAGCGCTGCGGCCAGGCGCAACATCGCAGACCGACAGACTGCCGGGCCCTGAAGGTCACCTGTCACAAGTGCGGGAAGACTGGCCACTTCGCGAAGGTCTGCCGGAGTGCCAGGACCCACTTTGTCGCACCCAACGAATCCAAGCACTCTGACTCAGCCGTGACCAGAGACGAGCCGGTTTTCTACTGTGGTGCGGGCACCCCTGCTGCATTCTGCGATGTGAAAATCAACAGAAGGCAGGTCAAAATGGAAAAGGACAGCGGCGCCTCGTGCTCACTAATCTCGAGAAAGATCTGGGAAGAACTCGGCAGGCCGCCACTGAAGTCGCCCAAGTCTCGGATGCTGGCCTACGACGGGCACGTGATGAAGCAGCTCGGCATCCTGGAGTGCCTGGTGGAGACTGGCGGCCCTGATGGCCGCTTCGCTGCGGCGGAGCTGCCCGTCATCGAATGCGAGCAGAAGTTCGGGTTGCTCGGCCGGGATCTGCTCAGCTCGCTGCCAGCTCACCACTCAGATGAGGCCAAGCCGCCCAGCAACAACAGGTACGAGAGCTTGTTGGGCATTAAGGGAGCAGTTGGCGAGATCCTGTTGAAGGCGGGAGCCAGGCCGATTTTCCAACCAGCCAGAGTGCTGCCGCTGGCGCTGCGTCCATTGGTGAAGAAGGAGCTGGACCTGATGGAGAAGGCGGGCATAGTTGAGAAGGTGACGTCCTCAGAGTGGGGCAGCCCCATAGTGGTGACGGTGAAATCCGACAAGATGTCTGTGAGGATCTGCGGAGACTACACAGCTGTCAATCAGTGGGTGCAGGACCAGACGTACTTGACTCCGTCCATCGAGACAGCCTTCTCAAAGATGGCAAACAAGAAGTTGTTCTGCCGACTGGACTTATCTGACGCTTATTATCAGGTTCCGCTGGAAAATGAGTCAAAAGACATCACCACGATCAACACCCCTTTCGGCTGCTACCGCTTTAACAGGCTGCCGTACGGCATCAAGGTTTCTCCATCTGTGTTCCAGCGCGAGATGGAGAAGCTGCTGGGTGAGCACCCAAGTGTCATCGTGTACCAGGATGATGTGCTCATGGGAGCAGTGTCAAAGGCGGAGCTGCAGAATATCAGAGAGAAGGTGCTGGACAAGCTGAGGGCGGCTAATGTGAAAATCAACGAAGCGAAGTGCATTTTGGAGGCCAGAAGCCTAAAGTTCCTGGGCCACATCATCGATGAAGAGGGGATCAAGCCGGATCCGGGAATGGTGCAGAAGATTCAGGATGTGGAGGCTCCGAAAAGCAAGAAGGATCTAGAGCGGTTTCTGGGCTTGGCGCAGTTCTATGGTCGGTTGGTTCCCAACTTTGCTGAGAAGTGTCGGCCTCTGCAGGAACTTCGTCGAGCGGACCGTGTGTTTGACTGGAGTGCGGCTGCCGAGGCAGCGTTCACCAATGTGAAGCAGAGCCTGAGCTCGAATCCGTGTGTGAAACCGTTTGACGTCAACTCGCCGGTGCGTCTGCGGGTGGATGCTAGCGAGCAGTCTCTGGGCGCTGTGCTGGTGCAGTCAGGGCACCCAGTCATGTACCTCTCTCGGGCGCTGACCAAGTCTGAGGCCAACTACTCCAAAATTGAGCGGGAGGCTCTGGCCATTGTCTGGGCGGTGGAGCGAGCCCGCAAGATGCTCCTGGGGAAGAGGTTCACGCTCCAGACTGACCACGAGCCACTGAAGTACATCTTCAATCCCAGCAAGAACCTTCCTAAAACAGTGTCGGCAAGACTAACTCGCTGGGCCCTGCGACTGTCTGCTTTTGACTACGAGGTTGAGTATGTGCCAGGAAGACTGATGGTGGATGCGGATGCCTTGTCTCGCTTGAGTTTTGCTGCCCAAGACCCTCCAAGTGACGCTGTGCACCAGTTGGAGCATGAAGAGGTCGTGTCAGAAGGAGCTCTTGTGACTCTGCAGGATCTTCGTGAGGGAACCAGGATGTGCGCGTTGATGAAGCGGCTGCAGCAGAGGATCAGAACAGGCCGGTGGGGCCAGGTGTCGCAGGTGGAGAGGCCGTACAAAGCGTGCCGGGAGGCGCTGTCGGTGGAAGACGGTCTGGTGATCCACGGAACCAGAATTGTGCCCCCACCTGTTCTCCGCAGGCGCATTCTGGAGGTGGCGCACGACGAGGTGCATCAGAGCGCCGACAACACCAAGGCGCACATCTCCAAGGAGTTCTGGTGGCCGGGTCTCGATCGCGATGTTCGCAGCTTTGTGGAGCGCTGCCAGCAGTGTTCAGAAACTCGGCCAGTCCTGCAGCGAAGAATCGACACCTGGCCAGCCGAGAGTGAGCCATGGTCCCGGGTTCACATGGACCATTGTGAGATTTCTGGTGTCGGCCTGCTACTGCTGCTGTCGGACTCCTACTCCGGGTGGCCTGAGGCGATTCAGGTGCCAGACCGAACTGCGGACAGTGTCCTGCGGGTTCTGAGAGCGGTATTTGCCAGGAACGGAGTGCCTCGGACGCTGGTGTCGGACAATGCGCCGGAGTTCAAGTCGGAGAAAGTGTCCCAGTGGCTGCGCAGCATCGGGTGCCAGGAGCTGCACACTCCACCGTACCATCCGGCCTCGAACGGTCAGGCAGAAAGGCTGGTGAGGATCATCAAGGATGGACTCAAGGCGTGGACGAAGATAGTGCCGTTCGACCACTTCCTGCAGAAACTGCTGCTGACGATCAGGACCAGCCGGCCCAGTGGAAATAGAGCGGCATCTCCGGACGTTCTGATGTGGGGTCGTCGCCTTCGCCACCCGCTAACCATGACTGAGCAGGTGGGCGATCCAATCTGGCTGAGGATGCGTCCGGGATTTTCGCCGGTTCCGGGCAAGTTCGTGGTGCAGCACGGCCAGAACACGGCTCTGGTAGCCCCTGCGGACCAATCGGACGGCGGCCTGCGGCTGGCGCACTCGAATCAGTGGACCGGCCGGCCGAGTGCGCCTGGGTCGCCTGAGGGGGCTGAACCTGAGGCGGAGTTGCCGGAGCAGCTTCCTGGCGCCATGGTTGAGCACCTTCCTGATCCGGAACCAACGGTGGCGCCAATGAACAGTGGCCAGCGAGAGCCGTACGAGCTTCGGCCTCGCCAGCCTGTCTGCTATAAAGTCTAGTGACTCTTTGTGACTGTACTTGACTCTTTGATTTTGTTCTTGTGGTTTCAGTCTTTGTTTGCTTTGGCGGGGGGCAGTGTTGGGCCTGGTGCGTGGGGTTGGGGTGCGCTTTTACTCCGTGTATTGTTTGTATTCTTAACTCTGTGCGTGTACTCTTGGTCCGTGGCTCACGCTCTTTGCACGTCTCTGCTCTATCGTGATTTTAATGTACATTGTTGGTGTTTTAGCCCTGGGGTGGGGGTGGCTACTATTGAACCTCGCTTGTAATAAATCGTATCGTTGGCGGTCGGTGCACTTGGCACATTCGTCTTGTCTCGCATACTCTCAGCTCATGACTTGTTCATTTCAACATTCAGCAAATGCATTTTGCTGGAAAAAAGCTGCACGACTACATGCTAGCTTACCAAGAACTGTAAAAATTCGGCCAGCTCATGACATTTTTTAGGGTTTCGAAAGCTTAGCCTGCAGCAATTGACAACCTCGAAAGCCGTACACTTTTTTCAACTGCATGCCATAGAAAATGAACATAATATCTGAGAAGGGCATTCGTGGAGGAATGTCATTTGTAAATATGCATCACCCGAAAACTGAGTAGACAACAAAGCAACCACAAAAAACCACAAAATGGCACCAGTTCAAATGAGGGTGCAATGCATTACCATGTAGTGCAGATGCCACAATATTTTTTCTTACGTTTTGCATTCTTACAGTACTACCGTTTGCAAGACAGAAAGCTGCTCAAGGTGCACCGAATGATTGAATTCAAACGACAGCCAGTTTTTGCTGAGTACATCGCGATGAACAGTGAGAAGTGTTCGAATGCAAAGAACGATTTTAAGGATTCGCCAGAGGAATAACTCGTTTTTTGGCGAAACGGTGCATCAGTTGCCCAAACAAAGTGCATCTGGAATTCAGCCTGCGTAAATCTGAACAGAAAAAATTTAGAAATCAAACTCTGTAAGCCGCCTTGCCAAACGACGTAGACCAGCGAATGGGTTCTACATGATGGATCATTAACTGGAACTGGCGTGCCAGCAATTCTGCATCAATTGGTCTTTTAGTGCAGTCGGTTCGGTTGAAGCTTCATGTCAATGATCCCTACTCGACAGATAGAAAGATCGTTAAGTCGACCTTCAGCTAACCCTTTACAACGTATTTCCCTACTGACGAGTAGCAATAAAAGAATCTGATGCGATTTTTCGAATATTCTCTGCTGCGTTTCAGGTGCGAGAAGGTGCCCTAAAATACATCGGACAATCTTTTGTGGACTTTTCAAATTTAATAAGTCCGCATTTTTTTTAAAATTGGGCTGGGACAGGCCGGTGCCGCTTCCTGGAGTGGAGAGCAAAGCGAAAAGAAACAAAGCAACTTTCCGATTTTCAAAGTGTAATGAGCGCGCGACGAAAGAGAAGTTTGTTTTTGTAAAAGCAGCTCGTGTTACACGGCAATACAAATATTCGATTTCAGTCGATTCAATGCAGCTCAAAAATCCATAAAATTACGTACATGATTGAGGATGCGGGTGAGCGTGCAATCAAATACAAGTTCGCTATCACTGACAGACAGTTGGCAAAGAAGATACAAAAGGACGCTTTCTAAGATTTTAAAACTACTTTTATTATCGAAATCATAATTTGATTTTATTAAATAATTAATCGTTGATTAATTGACTTGCCACAAAAACAGCATTCGTACATATTTGCAGCGTCTTTGAATGTACGCAAATAGATCAAATAGAATAAGATGTTATAATTTTGCGTTTTTCTCTTGCCAAAATAATTGAAATTTTGAGAATGATCTCGCAAAAGCAAGCCATAAAAAAAGAAAAAGTGTACTTTCCAACACACTAACAAGTCTTGAATAAAAAACAGCAGTCAAGAGTCAGAACTGTCTGCTGAACAACACGAGCGGAAGATCAATAGCACCTGAATTTCATCAGACTGCGCCTCATTGGAACGTATTTCCCGTGCACGACGAAGCTCATGTACGTTGGATTATTCGTGATTTTTGTGTCGGTGGTGTAGGCTCCGTTCAGGTTCACACTGTGACACCTGTTAAACCACCAACCACCGTAGCCAAACTTTCGAGAGCACGAATGCTTCCAGGTGACGTGATCTCTGTCGAATGTGCTGAACCTCATATTGTTGTGGGGCAGAAACCGGTTGCCCAGTTCTGAACGGCCGACCTGCAGTCCGACGCGCAGGCGGTACTGCTGCTCAGGACCGAGCACTTGGAACATTCTGAACTCGGCGTTGTACCTCCCGCCTCTGAAGCTCTGGACCTCGATTCTTAACCGGCACCGGGAAGTCAGGGCGTAGCCGTTCTTTTCACCAGTTTTCGTCATCTCGGACAGCCGGTCCAAGCCTGTGGGTTAAAAATAGAGAATAAGCTACTTTATTGTTAAATATTTTTGCAATTAGCTCCTACATCGAAACTGTAAAAAGCAAGTTTGCAATTTTGTAAAAAAAGGACTGGATGCTGCTTTCACCAGTAACTGAAGCTCTTTATCTCCGCTTCTGCTCAACTCACCCATCCAGTAGTTGGAGCTGGGATTTCCGAATCCCTTCACATAGGAGTCCCAGTTCTGAGCGAACGAGAGGCTGCCGTCGACCCGCCTCTGGAACACGATCCAGCGGTGCCGGTTGCAGCTCAGCCTCGGCAGGTTGGCGCTGCTCCTGAAGCCGAACCTCACCGGAATGCTGCCGACTCTGCCGAGAGCTTCAAACTGCAGCGCCCGGCCGATGTTCGACGGGTTGCTCACGAGCTCGTTTCTGAGTTGCTGGCACCTGCGGAACGAGCTGCACAGAAAGACGAGGTCGACACTCCTGCCCGAGTTTTTTACCTTCGCCATCACGGAAAGCCCGGACTGTCGGCTGAACAAGCCTCGGTCCGCCTTCACATTCAGCCCGATGATTGACACGCGGTCGACTTTCTTCGACGAGCCCTTGCGCGATCGGAGCGTATTGGGATCGATGCAAATCGACAGAGTCAGTTGGTACTTCATGTACATCCGACTGAACTCCACGGCACTGCATGAGGACTGGAACGAGACTCTCGGCTCGGCAACGCGAACGCCATCGATTTCAAAGACGCCCAACTTCGATCCTTTGAATGTGGTGGTGCCGACTCGAGCGAAGCTGCTCACGTCCATGTAACCCGACTGTCCGTTGGAATCTGCAGAAACCGTGCAGCAGGCGAGACCCAGCAGAAGGCCGGTGAGCAGAGTCCAGGACTGCATTTTGGGTGCAAGTTGAGCTTGTTAGAGTGCTTGACTGAGTTCTGACCGAGGCGATGAGGGCCGCGGCAAGACTGGGAATATATATACCCGATTGACACTGCGCTGAGAGGATTCGCATATCCGTATTATCCAGAGGTCCATGTATCTGCATATCCGTATTATCCAGATGTCCATGTATCTGCATATCCGTATTATCCAGATGTTCATGCATCTGCATATCCGTATTATCCAGATGTCCATGTATCTGCATATCCGTATTATCCAGATGTCCATGTATCTGCATATCCGTATTATCCATATTATCCATATCCATAGTGGTAATTTCTTCAAAAAAGTTCAAAAAGTTCCAGAGCAGCGATTAAGAATTTCGGCAAATCAGGAATTTCGGCTAATGAGGAATTTCGGCAAACCAGGAAATCGGCAAGTCGGGATTCGGCAAATGAGGAATTTCGGCAAATAAGGAATTTCGGCAAATCAGGAATTTCGGCAAATCGGGAATCGGCGACTCGGGAATTTCGGCGAACCAGGAATCGGCGAATCGGGAATCGGCGACTCGGGGGTAAACCCAGGCAGCAATGTCTCTGGATTCTCATTCACCGGAACTGGCGAACGTGCAGCAATTCTGAATCAATTGTTTTTTTGGTGCAGTCGGTTCAGTTGAAGCTTCATCAATGCCTTGCTCGAAAAATCCATTCGAGTAACTGCATGAATCTGGGACTGTCATCGGCTGACTCGAAGTGTCTGAAAGGGCTATGCACTGCTACGGGGTCAGCCTCGGAACCACTGAGCATCTGAGCGAATTTCACTCGAGCTCGAGCTGCTGTGTCCTGGCCAGTGAAGTCCTTGAACACAGCAAGTCAAGCGTCCATGGACACGAAACTGTTGAAAATTTTCTTTACCGAACATCAAAAGCCATCAATTTATGCAACTGTCCCAGAATATCCGAAAGTCCTTGCAAGATATGTGAAGATGTATTTTTAATTATCGTATTTAGAGTTCAGCACAGGCCATTCACCCACCTCTGTGGACAAATTTCTGATTGAGGGAATCAATAATCATATGCAAAAACGATAGATTTAAAAAACTTGGAGGCAAAATGGAATCTAAGATTTATTGAAGGCAACCAGAGTTTTGCACATAAAAACAATCTCGCAGTAAATGAGCAAAACTCGACAAACCTCAGCAAATGTACTTATCGATGTTTGTACCTGTGCAGGTTTCTGCCAGCTCTTAGAATGCTTGTTAGCAATCAGCGATTGCTAAGCTACACTTGCTAAAACAAATCGAACCTTTGTCTCTTTAACTCTCTACAAGCTCTTTTGCCTACTGAAGAGTAGCAATAAAATACTCTCCATCGAATATTCTCTTATCCATTCCAAGGTTGGCTTCTACCAGAACTCACAGACACATTCAGACTGTTTCTGTTTTGTTCTTAAAATGTGGAGAAGGTGCTCTGAAGCCCCTTTGTTTAATTCGTCTAAATGAATGGATCTTAATATTATTTGCCTAGAGACAGGCCAATTTCACTGTTTAGAGAGCAAAATAAAAAACAAATAAGATCGAAATTTTTAAATTTTAAAGATAAACTTTTCACCCTACATTTAACATTGAGCGCATCTTACAATCATAAATTAAATCTTCACTAAAACACCGTGTGGCTATTGTAAAAACCACAAGAATAATTATTATTTATTTTGCGTTTTCCTCTTTGGCAACTTTGTAGAAACTTTGAGTCTGTTCTCACGTGAGGAAGCTAAAAGATAGTAATTGTATTGATTTTATAACCCGAATTCAGAAAAGCACCATGTACCAAGAAATCTTGAATAAAAAATAAGCAGTCAAGAGTCAGAACTGTCTTCTGAACAGTACGAGCGGAAGATCAATAGCACCTGAATTTCATCAGACTGCGCCTCATTGGAACGTGTTTCTCGTGCACGTAGAAGCTCATGTACGTTGGATCGTTAGTGATTTTTGTGTCGGTGGTGTAGGCTCCGTTCAGGTTCACCCAGTGACACCCGCCGTACCACCAACCACCGTAGCCGTACAATCGAGAGCACGAATGCGCGCGTCGCGATGTAAGTCGTGATCTCTGTCGAATGTGCTGAACCTCATATTGTTGTGGTACAGAAACCAGTTGCCCAGTTCTGACCGGCCGACCTGCAGTCCGACGCGCAGGCGGTACTGCTGCTCAGGACCGAGCACTTGGAACATTCTGAACTCGGCGTTGTACCTCCCGCCTCTGAAGCTCTGGACCTCGATTCTCAACCGGCACCGAGAAGTCAGGGCGAAGCCGTTCTTTTCACCAGTTTTCGTCATCTCGGACAGCCGGTCCAAGCCTGTGGGTGAAAATAGAATATGAGCTACTTTATTGTTAAATATTTTTGCAATTAGCTCCTACTTCGAAACTGTAAAAAGCAAGTTTGCAATTTTATAAAAAAGGACTGGATGCTACTTTCACCAGGAAACTGATGCTCTTTATCTCCGCTTCTGCTCAACTCACCCATCCAGTAGTTGGAGCTGGGATTTCCGAATCCCTTCACATAGGAGTCCCAGTTCTGAGCGAACGAGAGGCTGCCGTCGACCCGCCTCTGGAACACGATCCAGCGGTGCCGGTTGCAGCTCAGCCTCGGCAGGTTGGCGCTGCTCCTGAAGCCGAACCTCACCGGAATGCTGCCGACTCTGCCGAGAGCTTCGAAATGCAGCGCCTGGCCGATGTTCGACGGGTTGCTCACGAGCTCGTTTCTAAGTTGCTGGCACCTGCGGAACGAGCTGCACAGAAAGACGAGGTCGGCCCTCCTGCCCGAGTTTTTCACCTTCGCCATCACGGAAAGCCCGGACTGTCGGCTGGACAAGCCTTGGTCCGCCTTCACATTCAGCCCGATGATCGACACGCGGCCGACTTTCTTCGACGAGCCCTTGCGCGATTGGAGCGTATTGGGATCGATGCGAATCGACAGAGTCGGTCTCGTCTGGTCCGTCTCCTGTTGGCCGCTCTGGCAGTCGCTTAACGTCGCTGGCGTGGCGCATGCAGTTGCTGCCGCCCGTGCTCTCCAGGATGACAGAATCGCCTTTGACCTCCGTGACTGTCCAAGGCTGAATTTCAAATGGCGTGTCCGTTTTCGATGGCTGGATTTTTCTGCGGAGGACTTTATCGCCAGCTTGGATGCGATGCTCTGCGGCTGATCTTGTCGCGTCGGCGTAGTGCTTCATGGCGGCTTTGTACTGACGGTCTCTGTTCCTGACCGTCTTTGCTGCAGCCTGCGGCTTGACTCCTGGAATGCAGTCTTGGACTGGTCTCCCGAACATCAGGTCGGCTGGGGCGACTCCTGTGGCCGTGTGCGGAGTGCTGCGGTACGCGGCGAGCCACTCCTGCAATGCCGTCCTCAGTCGGTTCCTTGGGCGTTGAAGATGCGGAGCAGCTTGTTCAGGGACCTGTTGATTCGCTCGGTAATGCCAATGGCCTCGGGATGGTACGGTGTGATGCGCCGGTGGCTGATTCCGTGGCTTGTGACGAAACTCCTGAAGGCTTCTGATGTGAATGTCGGACCGTTGTCCGTCACGATTTGCTGGGGAATCCCGAGGGTCGCGAAGACCTGCTGTAACTGTCTGGTGGTGCGGTCAGCTGTGATCGACTTCATCACCACGACGATGGGGTAGCGCGAGTAGTGCTCTATGATCACCAGGAAATGTCGACCGTTGGCAGGTCCAAGAAAGTCGATGCCGATAGTGGACCAGGCAGACTCTGGCAGCTCAGTCGGTTGCAGTGGGGCTGCCGAAACTTCCGCTTGATGGTTGGTGGCCGCACATTCCAGGCACTGTGCCACCAGTTGCTTGGCCTCAGCTGACATTCCGGGCCACCAGACCTTGGAGTTGAGTCGGCGCAGTGTTTTGGTCTCGCCTTGATGTCCTTGATGAGCCAGCTGCAGGACAACGGGCCGCTGGGCTTTTGGGATTACCAATCTTTGGTCTCGCAGCAGAACACCAGAAGCCTCGGTCAACTCGTGCCTGGCGGCGTGCAGTCGTCGGATGCTGTCGTCCCGCAGATCCCAATTGCCTGTTCTCAATGATGACAGCACAGTCGATAGAATGGCATCACGGGCCGTGGCTTCCCGGACTTGCTGCAGGGACAGGCCTCTTGGCGTCGCCGCTTGCGCGATGCTGCCGATGAAGTTTGTGTCTAGGATCTCGCCGATGTTGATCGATGTCGGAGCGGGCTCTGGCTGCCGGCTGAGGATGTCGCTCGGGTTGAAGGGGCCTGGCCGATAGATGACGCTGAACTGCATGTCCTGGATGCTGAGCGCCATGCGCTCGATGCGTGGAGGTGGGCGCGAGCCGGGCTTGAGCATGATGGTCAGCGGCTTGTGGTCGGTGACGACAGTAAAGTTGGCGGCGCCGCTGAGATAGTGTCGAAATTTCAGGCAGCCGAACTTGATTGCGAGAGCCTCCCGTTCCGTCTGTGAGTACCTCGACTCGACTGCCGATAGGGCTCTGCTTGCGAATGCAACCGGCTTGGATGAGCCGTCGGACTGAATCTGGCAAAGAATGGCGCCGAGTCCGATGGGGCTGGCGTCGACAACGAGTTCGGTATGCCGGTGCTTGTCGAAGAAGACCAGTGGGCTGTCGACTGCGATGCGATCTCGGACTTCTTGAAAAGCCTTGGCCTGCTGCTCGCCCCACTGCCAGCTTGCACTCTTCTTGGTCAGGTCCCGCAACGGCTTCGTCATGTCCGCCAGGCCTGGCATGAAGCGACTGACAAACGTAACCAGACCGAGGAAGGAGCGGACTTCCGAGGCGTTCGTTGGCTCTTTGAAGCTTTTGATCGCCGACACCTTGGCTTCAGCTGGCTGGATCCCTTTTGCCGACAGTCGCATGGCCAGGAAGTTGACCTCCGGCACCGCAAATTTGCACTTGGACGGGTTGAGAGTCAGGCCGTGTCCCTGAAGACGCTGAAGGCAGCTAGCTAGGCGACTGTTGTGCTCCTGAATGTCCCGGGCATACACAATGATGTCGTCGTGCACCCATCTCACTCCTGGCAGGCCGCTGAGTACTGTAGACATCACACGCTGTAGAATTTCTGAAGCCGACGTGAAACCCATACAGAGGCGCGTGAGCCTCATTAAGCCCAGTGGTGTCGAGAAGGTCAGAAACTTGCGTGACTCCTGATCGACCTTGATTTGGTGAAAGGCTTTATTGATGTCTAGCTCCGAGAAGAAGTGTGAACCGGCCATTTCGTCTGTGACCTCTTCATAGGTCGGAATCGGCTGCTTCTCCGGCACTACGTATTGATTGAGGTCTCGAAGGTCTTGGGTGATTCGCACCTGGTTCGGAGTGCTTTTTGGTACCACTACCATTCTAGCGACCCATTCGGAAGGCTCAGATACTCGCTCGATGATGCCTTCGCTGAGCTGGGCGTCGAGCTCTTTGATGGCTGCGTCTCGTAGGTGGATTGGCACTCGGCTAGGCGGGTGGCACACTGGGATAGCGTTGTCCTTGAGTCGGATGCTCACTTCGACGTCCTTGACGCAGCCAACTCCTTGGAAGAGCGCCCGGTGCTTTTTGAGGATGTTATCAAGCTGGAGGTTTGCTGGAAGGTTAGCTGAGTTGGCCTCCGGACTCGAGGACTCCATTGCCTTTGCCTTGTCGGCACTCCCGATGCTGTTGATGCGAGTTTCCGGCGCCGGACCCACTCGTAGTACTCTGAACTTCTCGCTCGTTGCCCTTCCGAGAATGGTGACGCCCGGGTCTTGCACTACTGTGAAGTCCACTACTTCCTCGAGACCGCTGATTTTGACAAGGAGCTCAGCTCTGCCGGCGGTCGCCAGTGGTGTCTTCGAGCCGAACGGGTACAGCTGCCGTACTGATCGAAGCAGTGGCGTTTTGGCTGTTTTGAGATCTTGAAAAGTCGCCTGGTCGATGACATTGCAGCTGGCGCCACTATCGATGAGCGCCTCGACCCGCTTACCGTTGATAGAGATGCTCATCAGCGGCAGCTTATTCGCAATCAGGCAGAAGACCTCCCCTTCGTCGCTTGGTGACTTGCTGGATTCTTCCGGGTGTTGATGCTGACCGCCAATGGTGTGCACGCGGTCTCTGGAGTTGCCCTTAGACATACAGGCCTTCGCCAGGTGGCCCACCTTTTTACAGATGTTGCATGTTTTGCCTTTGGCCGCGTCGCAGCTACGGTGTCCGGTTTCTCCGCATCGGTAGCACTTGGACTTGCTGCCAGGCTTGTACGATGGTCCGTCTTGTTGCTCACCTCTGGTGCGCCTCATTGAGTTGACTGTCTCGTCGCGGCGTGACTCTATGGCCGCTGACTGGTAGCTAGCGGCTTCGAAGGCTCGGCACAGCTGAAGTGCATCCTGCAAGTTGATGTTGGCGGTCTGCAGTAGCCGTCTTCTGAGTTGCTCGGTGTTGCATCCGGCGACAATCTGGTCGCGGATGAGGGAGTCGCGCAAATTGTCGAAGTCGCAGCTTTCCGCGGCCTTGTATAGCTGACTGACCCATGCGTCGATGCTCTGGCCTGGTTGCTGCGTGCAGTTTCGGAACTCGTATCTTGAGAACACCACGCACCTGCGGCCTGTGAAGTGGTCCTTGAAAGCCTTGATGAGTTCTTCGACGGTGTTTCCGTTGTTAGTCAGCTGTTTGTATAGCTCGGCCAGCTCCCTCCCGCCTGTGTAGAGCAGGACTTGTCTCTGCTGGGCCGGATCCTTGACTCCGGAGGCGTGGATGAAGCACAGAAAGCGCGACGACCAATCTTCCCACCGTGATGACAGTGCGTGTGCTTCTTGGTTGACGTTGAATGGCTCAGGTGAAGGCAGTTGCAGTTGAACAACGTTACGTGTCTGGCCACTGTTTTCAGTAGACATAGCTTAGCTTGCGACGCCAGTGTAGTGACTGACGCGAGAGACAGAAGTTTAGATGAACCAAAAGCTTACGGCCCCGACTTGGGCGTGGGGTGCGATGATATATTTGAGCTCAAAGCTCTGTAATCGATTGCTCTAGAGTAAGTGTACATCTATGATGCAATGTACACAGGAGTTAAAATCAACGTGCCGAGAAAGGGGGGGGCAGAGTACAACAAGAACAACACCAACACCACTAAGAACAACAACAACAACAACAACAACAACAATAACAGCAGCAACAACAACAACTACTACAACAACAACAACAACAACAACAACAACACCCACTCTATTGTCCAGTAGCCTCTTCGCGGCGAGTGGGCGCCAGCCCCTCTTGGGACGGAGACTCGAACAACTGGACGAACTCGGAACACCTTCGTTGGAGAGGAGAGGCGGAGGAGGAAATACCAAATCGCGTGATAGATGAGCGTATAGGATGGAGAGCAACTGAGATAGTACCGATTGCCATGGACGTCGAAAGGAATCCCGGACGCTGTGGGCGTTGCAGTAAAGTGATTACGTCGGGCCACAGGCCAATCAAATGCCAAGAATGCAACAAGGACTTCCATGGTGCATGCACTGGGCTCACCCGATCAGCGCAGGAGAGAGCCAGACAGAAACTCCACTGGCGTTGTTCGAACTGCCAGCTGGACTGCCAGTGGAAAGAAGAAAACGATGCTGAGGAGCGCGCCAGCTGGGAAAGAGACGCAAAAGCCATTCGAAACGGTGACTCCTGCTCTTTTAAAGGATGCAAGGATAAGCTGAAAATCACTAAGGTCATCGTGCGCTGTAAGGAGTGCCACGGGCTGTTCCACAACAAATGTTCGGGCGCTAGCAGAGCATCCATCGAAGGCGAAGTTAGGCGCGGACAGTGGTCCTGCACGGACTGCCTGGACCGTATCCGACTGACCTCGGAGGAGGCCTCCGCCACAGATGATCAAAACACCCGCACGGGCGAAACGAGTGCCGGATGGGCTGCTGATCGCAAGAGTACTCTACGCATCCTGCAGTGGAATGCGGACGGCGTTAGCAACAAAAGGGCGGAACTGGAAGAGTTTCTACACAGTCTAGACGTCGACGTTGCTGTCCTTCAGGAGTCGAAACTTACGGAGGCGAGTGAGACCCCCCGTATTAGAGGGTACACGACGGTCCGCAAAGACCGCAGAGAGATCCGCCGCAGTGAGAAAGCTAGAGGGGGCGGCTTTATTACTCTGATTAAGCACAATATTAAGCACGCGAAAAAGAGCGCCTTGTGATCACCAACGTTTACCGCCCCCGATAAGGACGGTGGAAGGGGAAGACGATAGAGACAGAGACAGCGTGTGGGACTGGATGAGCCCCGATCGCCGGGAACTTATCCTGGGTGACTTCAATCTTCACGCTGCTTCACGGGTGCCACGGCTGAGCAAAGCCATCAAGATCAGCGCGAGGCGCAGGAGCTCATTTATGCCATTTGCCATTCTGGGATGAACAACTTTTGGAGGCCCAGGCCTTACGTGCCATGGAAAATAGAGAAAGCACGGATAGTATAGAGCACATTGGCACAGTGCAAACGAAACCCTAAACAACCTCATCAAAGAGAAACGTACCGCCTTTTGGAGAGAGCACGTAAGCAAACTGCAAGAAGGAAATGACGGCAAAAGCACATGTAGGCTGATCAAGACCCTGCACGCGGTTAAGGAGGACTGCGTCCCAAACGAAATCGTGGTTAACGAAGGTCGAGAAGCCAGAACGGATAAGGAAAAAGCGGCGGTCTTCATTAATTTGTATGCATCAAACAGCAAAGTCCAGCTGGGTAAAGAAGAGCGGGCGTTAAGAGTTGAGGTGGCCAAGAAACTTAAGACGTACAACGAGGGCGCTGAATTCCGCACCCCGTTCATCCGCGAAGAACTCAAAGTCGCACTGGACCAGATGGTTGCAGACAAAAAAGGTGGCGTCGACGGTATTGAGGTACGGTTCCTTAAGAACATGCCCGAACAGTTCTTAGCTCGCTGGCTCGACATCTTCAATCGCAGTTGGGCGGAGCATTCGTGCCCCGGGATACTTCAATTGACTGTCTGTGAGTGCTCTATTGGTTCAACCGGCGTAGCTTAGTTGGGTGTTGAACGAGTGGCTTTGGTCACGTGCCCCCGGCTTGGGTGGCGATTATTTCATGCGAAGCGACTCTCGCTGACCTGTCAAGCGCGTGTCGATTTTTTTGCAATTTTTTCGCAATGGCGGACCGCGAAAAGCTCATGCACCTGAGCAAGGTGGTATAAGAATGGCAATTGACTGTCATCTAGGGACTATTGTAGGAACTACGTATTAGGAATAGGACTTAGAATTTAGGTAAGGGAATTAGCAAACTACACTGTTATCAGAGCGTGGTGGAGTGTAGCAGTTTAGGACAGCTGCACTCTTACAAAATGCCACAAGCGCTCGAGGACGGCAGTGCAAAGGGCGAGTGCAGGCCGCCCTAAAAGTCTGTTCCACTTCAAAGGGTTGCATGCCTTTATGTGGGGGGGGGGTTAATTACATTCTGAACACTGAGACATTCCAGACGTCGCAAGAGTGAGGGAAACCATGGGAATCGGTTGGAATTGCGACGATGTCTGGAAGGCGTGAGAAGTTGCTAACGCGGACAGTTTTGCAGTGACTGCATCGGGAAAATTCATTATAAATTAGCGAGGGGTTAATTGCCTAATCTTAACTCTCTTTACTAACTTCTTGACCTGTGCTATTAATTGTTGTCTGAAGTGATGGAGTGGTGCTAATCTGGTGGAGTGGTGCTAATCTGATGGAGTGGTGCTAATCTGGTGGAGTGGTGCTAATCTGGTGGAGTGGTGCTAATCTGGTGGAGTGGTGCTAATCTGATGGAGTGGTGCTAATCTGGGGGAGTGGTGCTAATCTGGGGGAGTGGTGCTAATCTGGGGGAGTGGTGCTAATCTGGGGGAGTGGTGCTAACCTGATGGAGTGGTGCTAATCTGGGGGAGTAGTGCTAATCTGGGGGAGTGGTGCTAATCTGATGGAGTGGTGCTAATCTGGTGGAGTGGTGCTAATCTGGTGGAGTGGTGCTAATCTGGTGGAGTGGTGCTAATCTGATGGAGTGGTGCTAATCTCGGGGAGTGGTGCTAATCTGGGGGAGCTGTGCTAATCTGGGGGAGTGGTGCTAATTTGATTGTTGTCGTGTCAGTTTTACCGGAAATTGGGCCGGACTTGCTAAATTTCTGGTTGGTAAAACAAGATGGGGCTATACAATAAAGTCAATGCTAATAAAAAAGAGAAAAAAGAAAAAAGAGAGAAAGAGAAAAAGGTCCTCCTTCGACACCATCGAATCGTCGTGCCAGCTGATCTGCGTCAGCAGATGCTCGAATTAGCGCATCAAGGGCACCAGTGCGCGCAGAAGACGATCGCCAGACTCTTCACGAAGGTCTGGTGGCCGAGGATGGCAACTCAAGCGGAGGAATTCGTCAGTCGATGCCGCAGCTGCGCCGTCACGTCGCACACGCCAGCCGTCCGGGCCACGCCTCTGCAGCCGACGCCGATCCCCGCGGGCGCCTGGCTGTCGATCGGCGCCGATTTCGTGGGACCCATCAACAAAAAAATGCTGCTGGTGTGCGTGGACGGCTACTCAAGGTTTCCGGAGGTGCAGCTCATGCAGACGACGACGGCCGAGGCATTGATTCCCCGCCTGCGAGAGATGTTTGCCCGCTTCGGGATCCCACAGGAGCTCGTGACAGATAATGGACCACCTTTCTCGTCCAAGGAGTTCGGCCGGTTCCTGGTGAGCTACTGGATCAAGCACCGCCTCATCACGCCCTACTACCCAGCGGCCAACGGCATGACAGAGCGACTGAACCGCTCCATCAACAAAGTCGTGCGAGCAGCCATCGAGGAGCGGCGGGACCGGAGGGCCGCTCTGGACGAGTGGCTGCTGGCCTACAGGAACACGCCGCACACGGCCACCGGGCGCGCACCAGCCGAGCTGCTGATGGGCCGGCGGCCAAACGACATCATCCCCGCCGCCCGGCCGTCCCAGCGAGTCCGCATCAACGAGCAGCGGCTGAGAGAAGCCGACGCTGGCGCCAAGGCGGCGATGAAGCAGCACGCGGACGCAAAAAGGCGACCACGGCGGCACGACGTCCAGGTCGGCGACTCGGTGCTACGACGGCGGGTCGGTGCCAGCAAGACGCAGACGCCATTCGAGAGCGGTGCCTGGACAGTCCAGCGGGTGGCCGGCAACTCACTGCTGCTACGCCGGGACGGCACGACCTGCTGGCGGCACTGCACGGCGGTCAAAGTCGTCAGCCCCGACTTGGCCGACGCCGGCGCCCAAACGCAGACCGCTGCACCGAGAGCTTCGGGCGAGGCGGCCCGAGATCCACCCGCCTCCCCCGTGGAACTGCGCCCGCACTCCCGCGCTGCTCGGGCGGGCGTGAAAATCTACAAGGACTGAATTTGAAATCCTGCAATGACTGAAATTAACTGACTTTCTTTTCCGTAATATGCGGACTGAAGTTTTTTTACGTTTTTGCTGCATTCAATTCAAATATTCAGTAGAATGCGCACTGGGGAGGCGGCCTGGTGCTGCAGACACATCGGTGTGGTTTGCGAGCAGGCGGAAGAGGCGCTGCGGCACTGGGAATGGTGGAAGAAGCACCCGTCATTGGGATCCGAACGGCCGACGCTTGTAGCTGATTAAGGCAGAGCTGGCATCAACAACAGCAACAACAACAACAACAACAACAACAACAACAACAACTACTACAGCAACAATAACAACAATAACAGCAACAGCAACAACAAAAACAACGACAACCACAGTAACTGCAACGGCAAAAACAACAACAACAACAACAACAACAACACCAACAACAACGAAAACAACAACAACACCAACAACAACAAAAACAACAACAACAACAACAACAACAACAACAACAACACCAACACCAACAATAACACACAACAATAACAACAATAACAGCAACACCAACAACAGCAAAAACAACAACAACAACAACAACAACAACAACTACTACTACTACTACAGCAACAATAACAATAATAACAGCAACAGCAACAACAAAAACAACAACAACCACAGTAACTGCAACAGCAAAAACAACAAAAACAACAACAACAACACCAACAACAACGAAAACAACAACAACACCAACAAAAACAAAAACAACAACAACACCAAAACCAACAACAACAACAACAACAACAACACCAACACCAACAACAACAACAGCAACAACAACAACACCCGCCGCGGTTTACCTCTGGCCCACCGGACAACCACCGTTGGCTCCTGCTAGGCGCCACGTCATCGTCGTGGAGGGGTCGCCCCGCCTTTTTGGCGGAGCCCGAAGAGCGCCTAAACTCGGACACCAGATCGCCACCTGGTCTAGTTTGGCTACGTAGAACGAGAGCGCACGAACTGAGGCCTAAGACCTACGGAGTTGGGCGCCCGGCCCCCCAGCTCCTTGCGCTGCTCCTTATGGCCGGAGATGTCGAACCCAACCCGGGACCGGATTGTGGTCACCCGAACTGCGGCACTTCGATTCGCAATAACCCCGCGGTCTGTTCTAATTGCCTGCGCCATTTTCACCGGCAGAGCTCCTGATCGGGTCTCACGCGATGGAGGGCTGATCGCACCGACTGGACGACCTGGCAATGCACTGTTTGCTCCCAGGACAACCGGAACGATACGGCATGCTCCACCCAACAGAATCAGAACCACACCCCCCCGGCCGCGCCGGAGGTGGATGGCAAACCCATGACCACTCAACGCCGTACCAGACTCATGCAGCTCATTCAAAGAGAAAAACCAAAGTGCGGTGATTGCAACAAGCCCGTCCGCATCTCCGCCATTATTGCGGAGTGCAAAGTGTGCGAGAGGCTGTTCCATAACGCTTGCACCAAGCAGACCATAGAGGCTATCCGACGGGACGTCGCCACGGGCCGCTGGACCTGCGAAACCTGCTTGCATCACCTTAACGGACCGGCTGAGGAAGGGCAACCGAACCAGCGCTCACCTGATCCCAGCCAGGACTTCAAAACCACCAGCGAAGACATGTCGGAGCCTGGTATTAGGCTCCTCCAATGGAACGCGGATGGTATCCGCAATAAGTTGGGAGAACTTGAAGAAATAGCCAATCGGCTCTCTATTGACCTTATCGCCGTCCAGGAATCGAAGCTGGAAAAAACAGCATCCCAACCCCAGGATTCCGGGTTTTTCCACCATCAGAAAAGACCGGCAAATTTCCCGCAATGGAGTCGAGTCCAAAGGAGGAGGGCTGCTGGTTTTCGTGCGCCAATCTATCTCCTTCCGAAAGCTTCGGTACTGGGGCGGTGGCATCACGGTAGGGCATCGTATCGCCTTGCACATCACCGCCCACGAGACTATAGTTCTGACCAATGTCTACCGACCACCAACGCGGCGCTCCAACACGGTGGACAGAAGAATCAACCCTAGTGTGGTCTCCTGGCTCACCCCGCACAATGCGGAGCTCATTGTGGGAGACTTTAACCTGCACCACCAGAAATGGGGCAGCAAACCCGGCCAAGGACCAGAAGACGTTACTGAAGCCGGCTGCCTAGTTGACTGGGTCGAGAATAACGACTACCGCTTCCTCAACCACGGCACTCACCTGTGTCGACCGCCGGTCAGGACAGGAGAGCGCCCCGGACATTTCTTTCGCCAGCAGATCCCTAGCTGGGCGGTGCTCTTGGACTGTCCTGCCGGAGCTGGGTTCTGACCATAAGCCGATTCTCATCACGATTCATGGTATCCGCCCGGCCCTGGCCAAAGAACCCAGGTTTTCCTGGGCCTGGAAAAAGGCCGACTGGAACCGCTATCACTCCTACCTTGAAGAGCACTCTGCTGACTTGAACACTGGCACTATCAAACAGCAAATTGCCCGGCTCTGTACGACTATGAAGCAAGCGGCCAATGAATCCATCCCGCTGAAGAAAGTCTCCCCTCGTAACCGCCCCTTCTGGGACGAGGAACTTTCCCTGCTGAGAGATGAGAGGAACAACCTCCGTAGACGGGGAGGCCCGGTCGAAGACTGGAACATGAAGACCCAAGAGCTGACCAGTCGGTGCGCTGAGAAGAAAGCTCAGTTCTGGAGAGAGTACCTCGACAAAATCTCCTCCTCCTCCGACCCTAAGGCTGTCTGGAGGACCATTAAATGTTTGAACACGGGTAATAACGGGGCGACCCCCAACGAGACCCTCTTGGTTCAGGGCAAAGAATGTAAGACTGACAAACAAAAGGCCGAAGCGTTTGGCAGACACTTTGCCAAGGTCTGCAGACCCGACCAACAACCGGGTGATCGCCGCTACAAGAAACTCACCTCCAATCGTCTGAGTGCCTATCACCCGCATGCCAGCGACTATGACGCCCCCTTCACCAAGAGTGAACTTGTGAGAGCTATCGACCACCTGGACATCAACAAGAAAGGAGGGCCGAACAAGATAGAGGCAGCCTTCTTCAAGCACCTGCCAGAAAGCTGGACGGAAGCCTGGCTCAAACTCTTCAACCGTAGCTGGAGGATTGGCCACTGCCCTGGCATCTGGAAACAAGCTATAGTGGTGCACCTCCTGAAGGACGGCAAAGACCCGCAGAGCTGCGATAGCTATAGACCTGTCAGTCTCACATCGATCTGCGCCAAGATAATGGAACGCATAGTCCTAGACCGCCTCTTCCACTGGATCGAGACCTTCAACATCCTCAAACACTGGCAAGCGGGCTTCCAAAGAGGCCGCAGCTGTGAGGAGCAGGTCGCCCGTCTGGTCCAATCGATCCAAGACGGGTGGGAACGCAAACCTCCCCTCAAGACCGCAGCTATCGCCCTCGACTGCTCCAAAGCCTTCGACACAGTTTGGCACGACAAGCTAATTAATCGGATGATGGACGAAGACATGCCCGATCGTATGACGCATTGGCTAGCCAATTTTCTGGAAGGTAGAGCAATCCGTGCCAAAATCGGCAACACCACCGGGAAGTGGCGCCGCATCACCAGTGGAGTTCCCCAGGGAGCGGTGTGCTCCCCGGTTCTATTCCTCCTTTACGTCAATGATTGGACTGGCTTCCCTGAAACTGAAGTTCAACTTGGAGGATTCGCAGACGACCTCTGCCTATGGACTACCGACAGTAGCCTTCAGAACCTCACCAGTAAGCTGCAGAGCGCCCTGGACTTCATCAAAACCTGGATCAGAGACCTCCGCATCTCAGTTAATCCAGCTAAAACCCAGGCGTGCCTCTTCTCTAGGAACCGGGCCGACTTTGACCGGCCACCTGATCTCCGTCTAGCCGGCACCCAACTTCGCTTCACGGAGTCGCTCAAATACCTCGGCATTTGGATTGACCGTGGACTCATCTTTGCTCAACAAGTCAAAACGGTCAAAGAAAAGATGGCCAAGCGCACCAACATCGTGAGAGCGCTAGCACAAAGGAGCTGGGGCTGGGACCGCAAGCTACTGATGCGTACGTACACCGCTATGGTCGAATCCGTCATATGGCACGCGGCTGCGGCCTGGCTACCTTAGCTATCCAAAAGCCGGTTGAACGAACTCGAACGGGCTCAACGGGCAGCGCTCAGAATCGTGGCCGGCCTCCCTAAATCCACTCCGGAGGAGGCCGTCTACCTCGAACTCGGAACCGATCCCATTTCCGTTGAAGGACACAGAAGAGCCCTGCTGGCTGTCGAGAAGGCCCTCCGGCGGCCAGCCCACGACCCTTGGCGCAGCCTTTGCGAAGACCAAAGCCGGCGCAGGCTCAAAGCTAACAAAGGTCTCCGGGATCAAGCCAAGCTGGAATCTGAGCAGATTCTGCATTGCCCACGCCGGGAATCGAACTGGATCAGAAACAAGCCCTGGCTTACGAGAATCGAGGATCGGGTCACCCTTTGCGAACACCTGACTCAGCCGATTTCCAGGAGCGATCCGCCAGAGACCAGGCGGTCAGCGACGGAAGACACCATTAAATCATGGGGCGACCGCAAGATCCACTATTTCACTGACGGATCTGCATCCGAAGGAACGGAGAATGGAAGGGCAGCCTGTGTGGCAGTCGCCCCTACTTCGGGCCAGGTGGTTTGGATTGAGGGAGCTGCTACCGGGCGCTGGTGTAGCTGAACTCTCTCCAAGTCTCCAAGCTGAACTCTCAGCTCTGCACCTCGCCCTGGACCACATCCTTGAGACTAAGCAGGACTCTGCCCTGATCCTCACCGACAGCCAATCGGCCATTGCGGCGCTCAAGGGTCGGCAGCACTCCCTGAACCCTCTGCTCGAGTCGCTCAAGCGCAAGCTGACGCAGGTGGAGAGCCACGCCGACGTGGTCCTGCAGTGGATCCCAGGTCATTCTGGGACTCCCGGTAACGAGAGAGCCGACACCGAGGCTAAGAACGCCGGTCTGCTCCCCCAGGACCTTCTAGGGATCGACATCGAGGCCGCCCGAAGCCGTATACGCCGTTTCATCAACTATAAGCCTCTCCTGAATGACCGGCTGAAGCGGGTCTACAGCAAGACCCCCTCGATGCCTGCTCGCCCTCGCGCGCTTCAAGTTTCCATAGCTCAAATGCGTGCCGGTCACGATCCTTCTACGGCGTACTATCAGCACCGAATAGGCACTAGGGAGGATAGCAGATGCCTCCGGTGCGACCTCTTAGAAGACAAGGACCACTTCCTCGAATGTCCGGCCCTGGCCAGGGCTCGACACGCGACGGACCTACACCAACTGGAGGACTTGGCCGATGGCGATCTGGTGGCTAGGTTCTTGGACTGCCTGCATAGGCAGCCCTAGACCACCTTCCGCAAACAACAACAACAACAACAACAAAAATAACAACAACACACAACAATAACAACAATAACAGCAGCAACAACAACAGAAACAACAAAAACACACAACAACAACACCAATAACAACAACAACAACAACAACAACAACACACAACAACAACTACAACAACAACAACAACAACAGCAGCAGTGCCGCTGATCAGGAGCGGTCGCTGACCGGAACCTGAGCCACTCCTGAATCGAGAAAGCACATACCAGCTGGGCTGTCGTCTGCAGTGTGCACGTGGTTGCCTGCTCTACAGAGTGGCTACCAGGCCCACACCGCGGCTATGTGCTCTCCTTTTTTAATATAAAGGCTGTGTCGACCAGGTCCCCCTGGGGTAAATATTTACTTCAGACGTGTCAAAGTCCGATTACTCGATGCTTAAGCTCAAGCTCAAGTTCAAGCTCAAACTGTATTTTAACAAGTTTTCGAAAAGTGGTCTCAGAAATGATGTCGACCTTAGACAGTTCTTTCTTATGGCTCGCAATGTGTAAATCGATTAAGTATGTGCTCACTTTGATTGTCATTCTGATTTCTACCTGAGGACTCAGGTAGAGATTTCAGGATTTCCACATTTCTTTCATCTCGGTGAAAATTGTCTGCTTTTGTTGTCGAACGTTAGCGACACCTTTCGAAAGAGATTCTTCGCCAATATTTTAGAAATCTCCTTAACTCCGCACCCGCTCTGCCGACCGGAAGAGACCAGGCAGCGGTTTACCCCCGATTCGCCGAATCCCGATTTGCCGATTCCCAGCTCGCCGAATCCCGATTCGCCGATTCCTGGTTCGCCGAAATTCCCGAGTCGCCGATTCCCGATTTGCCGAAATTCCTGATTTGCCGAAATTCTTTATTTCGAAGGAACAGACAATTTTCCGATAAAGTCGGATTCGAAAGAAGAGACAATTTTCCGATAAAGTCGGATTCGAAGGAACACACAATTTTCCGATAAAGTCGAAGGAAAAGTCGAAGGAAATCGAAGGAAAATTTGTATATTTTGAACAGAAGATACAATACAATGTTACAATACAATGTTATTACAACACGTGATGCAATAATGATGCAACAGTCTGTTTTCAGCAAAAAGCTAAACGACTAGGACTAGTAAAATGTTATAGCGATCGCTGACAGCTTCTATCATCAACAGTCGGATGTCAATTCTATTCTTGATGATTCTGTCACTACACTATTCTGCAGAGTAAACTATTGCATCAACACCGCGACTACAATGAGATGAATATTAAACTATATTTGGTACGCAAGTACAAGCAAAACTGGATTAAAATAGTTACTTAACGAAGCACCAAAGAAACAACATTATTAAAACATTATGAAAACTATGGCAAACATAGGCTGTTGAAGCACCCATAGCAAAGTGTAGAGAAGTGGAACAACCAGTCTGCTTTAGCTTGCCACGAGAAACCATTTCAGTAAATTCACTGATGGGAGTGCCCGAAACTGCTGAACTTTCAATGGACTCACTGAATGCACTATAACCTGTAAAAACGGACGGTGTGTGTAGACGTACGCCCGTGTACTTATTTTAGATGGTGTTTGATATCAAGAAAAAGGCAAAAATGCATACCGCTGATATAGTAGAGAGAAGCCCTTTCACTCATTGTAAGTGCATCACTTTTTTCGTAGCAATTATCCAAAGTAGCCAGCTCATCGTCTGACAAAGGAGTGGTACAGCAACTTCCCGTGGAGTGTACAAAATCTTCCAATTGCAACGCTGAGTAAAGCTTCATTCTGCGAAGACGAGCGCTCAGCAGCACTTGTTCAACGCAGATAAAATAATTTCCGCCACTCATTTGGCGATACACACCGAATTCCGCCTCCAGAGGGTCGCTTTGAAGTTCTGCTGATAAAATGTAGACGACACTCGGATCTTTTAGCAGCTCTTCGCATAGTTCAGTCACGGCACGAAGGGTGTTCACCAGTGCAGTCTTAGTTTCCGTCGTCAGTGCTCGATGCCTTGCCCTTCCCTTTCCACTGCCCATTTCCTTGATTGAGGCGGCTAACATACAGAGAAACGTTATGCTGGAATCATCGACACATTCTATGGGCGCCTGTCAGGATCATTGAGTTTTTTGTGCAGCGATGTATTCTTGCAGTTCATAATCTTCCAGAATTTATTGATTGTTTCAATGAACGCAGCTGTATCTGTGCACCCATCACATTTCAGGGCTGCGGCAACGTTGTCATTAAATACCTGCAAAGCCAAGCTTACCTTGGTTTTTGAATGTTAGATGGGAAACATGCTGCGCGCAGTAAAGTAGTACGCTTAACTGTATTGGAGGCTTCCGCATTGTATAGGCGCACTGAATCTGTTCACTTTGCGTTGACAATTTTACTAGAGTCCGGAAGACAAAGAGAAATTACACCATTATTTTCTGTTTGCCAATTGTTTCGGATGCACTTCAAAAGATGGACGACATCATGAAGAAGAAAGAAACTTGAAGTTTGTGCAGGATCTCTGCCTATCCACGGTTTCGACTCACCACGACTAAAGATAGTGAAACATTTTCTATTTGTTGGATGATTATCGCATATGAGAGCTGCAACGCGACCACCGTTAGAATTTATCAATATGAATCAGTTATTTGTGCCTTTTAAATCTCACTCACCTTGTGTCTGAACAAAGCATGACTTGGAAACACCATTAAAAACAGTTGGTGGTTCCATAGGGCGCCCAAATCGGCCTTTCCGGACCATTGGAGTAGCTGGTGGCCAGTGATTTGCACATATACCCATACCATCCGTTATGGTCTGAATATTAAACAATGTAGAATATATAACTGATGTAACCGCCCTTGTCGCCTGTCCGCTCCGTTGAGACACGAACACATGACCAGAGGGGGCAATGACCGTAGGCTGCCTATGACCGGGCAATGATCTGACAGACCTCCAGCACCAGACTGTCCCGCCCACATGATTGATAGCTTTGGTGGCGCTTTGTGACCAGAGGGCCAAGGACCCACATGGACCCCACCTGTAGCCAAGGTGCAATAGTTGGTCACTCGGTCATAGTATGACCGAGTGGCTGCCACCACTCTATGTGACCTGGCGCACCTGGATCTTACTACCAGACCTCTCGAGGCTAGAGTCCCGCCTGGGATGGTTACCAGGAGATTTAGGCTAACAGGGGAGACACATGCAGCCGAGTACAGGGACTCTGCTTGGGGAATGATCGGGAACTCTGGGCTCAATCTGGAGGATTTCTCAGCAGGGGATCCTTTGTGGCTGTGAGCGAGGCTGACTTGCGGCTTTAATTACTAAGAGTAGTGTGAGGTTAACATGTACTGTTTAGAGTTTAGATTGCTCAGGGCGAAGGGACGCGTCAGCATGGGGTTGCAACCTTCCTGCTGCCATTCTGTGCCAAGACTCGCTAATTTCCTCTACTGCACACACACACGGCCCGCAGCACGCACTCACAGGCGGGCTTTGCACGGGGAGAGGCCATCAGCTTACCCAACTTTCTTATGCTTTGCCACCCCGGGAGAAAGGCTTAGCAAGCCATGAGTTAAATGATGGTGAAAGAGTGAATAATGATGAGGTTAGTTAATAGTTAATAATTAGGCCCTTAGGCAAAGAATCAGGCAATCAGGCGGCTTCACTATTGAGTAAAATACAGCAAAAAGTTACGGTATCACAATTGGCTCCGCTTTCTAATCAATCAATGGCAAAATAGGCAAACCCCGGATAAGCAAAGGCAATTGGAGCACAAATCAGTAATAGGAACTTACCGGCAGCTGCACAGAGAGAGAGAGAGAGAGAGAGAGAGAGAGAGGCGGAGTGACCGGGGGCGGCTGTAGGCTGCCGTCAGGCAGACAGTGAAGCGGCGATGCGCTGAAGCGACAAGGCGCTGATGTAGATCAGGCGAAGCTGATGATGCTGGGCGGTATCAGACCGCTGGCCGATAGGCGAGCTCACTTGGGGAGCTAAGGTAACTTGGCGGTATCAGACCGCGGACCGGCAGAGGTTCGTCCTATAGACGAATAGGTCAGAGCTACGTCTGATAGCAAGTCTAAAGAAAGACGAGGAGCCCGAAGGTTGAGGATTCTCATGCCGAAAACCGCTTCCTTATATAGCCTTCCCAGCCGCCGCTCCAAGGTCGTTTCCATGACTCCCTCTCTCTGATTGGCTGCCGGCAGAATGACGTCAGAATGAGTCATGATGAGAAGCGTGAGAACAGCATAGCAACATGAGAAATGGGAGAATTGCGCAATCCGGAGGTGGGGTGGGGGATAATTGGCGCAGCGGGAGGTCGCAAAAGTGTTGCGCAAGCAAACATTGAGAACAATGGGGCTGGTGTCGGGGGTCGAGAACAAAGGAATTGGAAATCGGGGATATTGGGGAGAATCGAGAACAATAGAAAAGCAAACATTGGAGAAAAGGTGATAATTAGGTGCGAAAATGAGAACAATGGAAAGAGAAAATCGGAGAAGATGTGATAATTTGTGGGGGTAAAGAGAACAAAAGAATCAAAAACGAGAACAATAGAAGCGGAGGTGGGGTGGGTGTCGCATGAGAAATTTGGGGAGGAGAACAATAGCATGAGAAAAGGTTGCGCAAGAGAGGGGGATGAGTCATCGATGAGTCATCGAGGGAAGGAGTGGTCACATGACTTGCGTCACCGTTTGGGAGTTTGAGAAGGGATGGGGTGACGGTGAGCGCACAAAATACTGTAAGTAGACGCAGAGAAAGAGGGGACAGCGCAGGAAAATAGTGCGAAAAGGGCAAAAAGAGGGGAGACAGGAAAAGTACACGAAGAATAGGGCTGAGCGCAGAGGAGATAGGGTAGAGGGGGAGGTACAGAGAGGGACCGGGAGCTCCGGAAAGGCAAGTGTGGTGGCAGGGGAGACGGAGCCAAGACAGCAGGGGGTGCAGCAGAGCGGGAGTCTGCAGGCCTGGTCAAAGACCTGGCCGAGTCTCAACAGTTCTGTGCAGACGGTGCACGGCGATAGGAGGCACTTTTGAAAAAGTTCCCCTGCCCTATCCCGCGACCAGAGCGTGGTTACATCATAACGTATACGTGAGAATCATGCAAACACCAATAAACTATAGATGCACGTACCGTCAAAGGGGTCGGCAATGCAAGCCGCCATTGCTCGCGCTCCTGGGAGTCGTTTGGGAAGGAATACACTGGCGTTGGTGGGCCCTTATATTTAGTGTAGTTTGTTAAGCAGTTTCCGACGTTGCACTTTCTTGGCATGCACAAAAACCTTTCGGCCTTCCGTGTTTCGGTCTGCTTATAAGTCACGGCTCGAATGTCATATGAGCAAGTAGAAGATAGCGATAGCTGGCAACTAAGGCTAAGATAGATATAAAAAACTTGGAAGGCACAATGGAATCGAAGATTCATTGAAGGCAACTAGAGTCTTGCACATAACAACAATCTTGCAATAAAAGACCGAAACTCGACAAACCTCAGCAAATGTACTCATCGATGTTTGTACTTGTGCAGGTTTCTGCCAGCTCTTAGAATGCCGGTTCGCAATCAGCGATCGACAAGCTACACTTGCTAAAACAAGCGGAGCCTTTGTCTTTTTAACTCTCTACAAGCTCTTTTGCCTACTAAGGAGTAGCAATAAAATACTCTCCATCGAATATTCTCTTATCCATTCCAAGCTTGGCTTCTACCAGAACTCACAGACACATTCAGACTGTTTTTGTGTTCCTCAAATGCGGAGAAGGCCGGTGCTCGAAAGCCCCTTGCTTAATTTGTATGAATGAATGAATCTTAATATTCTTTGCGTTAGGACAGGCCAGTAAGTAGTAGAGGATAACACAACTCTGCCGCAGGGAAAGCCACGGAAATTCCGTGGGCCCGGATCAGAAGGGCGCCCATGTGTTTGCATAGCTCAACTCTGCCGCAGGCAAAGCCATGGGAATTCCGTAGACTCCTAATGAGAGTACATAGGCACCTCATGGGGGAATCCGCAAGTATGCACAGAGCCGAGCTAGGGGAATCTCTAGAAATTGTGTTGAACGATTGGCAAATATCAGCGGTATTTTATTGTATTCAGTATTATACTAATACTTTATTGTATAATTTTATCGGTAATAACAAACTTCTGTAAACAAAAATAGTGGTAGCCAAGCCTCTCTCCCGCTGTCTGGGAGCTGGCGGCGGCGGCGGCGGCTTTGTTGCTGAAAGGAGAGAGTGCTCAGTTATCAGTTTTATTGCCACCCTCGACTGGGTGGGGTAAAGTTGGCGGCGTATTCAAAAGAATTTAGCGGGGCGTGCGGGAATTTAACAAGGGCTCAATACCTGGATGCGCTGATGAAATCATTGGACATTGGGTGGCTGACTGTAAACATAGCAAAGCTGAAAACATAGCGGCTATGTTTTTATTAACACAGATTTGGTTGAAGTGGGTATATAAGAGGCTAAATATGTGCATATGAGAAGTTTAAATTTAAACTTTATTTTCAACTAAATTTCTCATAGATAAATTTTAAATAATGAATAAATCTCGGTGTCCATCCTACGTGCACGAGGTGCGCATCAGCTGCAATTCCTGTGAGCTCGGTGGGTTAAAGCTCCATAACAAAAAAGACAGCTGCATTATAAGTCGCTGGTTGCTTTGCCACGAGTGCCACACAACTGAGCTGTTCAATGTGCGCCGCCAAGTTCGGGCCCATAAAAATCGCACCATCATTAATTGGAGCTCGCCTGATAGCATCGAACGAGCCCGCTTTACTGTACTGGAGGCCGCCCACCGCCAGGAGCAACTCAACATGATCGAGCGTCATCGAGCCCCGGTCAGCACCCTGAGCCAGACGATTCAAGGTGTGCGAAATCAATCTGCAATAATTTCAACTACATGTACTTTTGATTTGATTTCCGCTGCACTTGCTGCTGCAGATCAGCATCCAGCTGATGTTGCCAGCCTTCCTGGACCTGCCAGCGTCGACTATCCAGCTGCTGCTCCTGGACCTGCTGGCATCGACCATCAAGCTGCCAGCGTCGACTATTCAGCTGCTGCTCCTGGACCTGCTGGCATCGACCATCAAGCTGCCAGCGTCGACGTTCCAGCGGCTGGTGCTCTCAGTCTTCAGACACCGGTAAATCGCTATGAGGATGATGCTGCTGCCGCTGATTTTGTTGCTCCGCCAGAATTGGACACGGCTTTCTTTGAGGAGCACGAGTTGGAGTCAGAGGATACGAACGAAAAAGCCACGGTCGAGCAGCAGCCACCGCACAGGGCTGTTCCAGTCGCTGGAAAAAATATGGCTGGAATGATGGCGGATGCCAGCCTGTCTGATCTCCTACGAGATTTCGAACCTCATGCTACCCCACCGGTGGTACCAGACTTTCAACAATCAGCAGGAGTCGAACCTCATGCTACCCCACCGGTGGTACCAGAGTTTCCACAATCAGCAGGAGTCGAACCTCATGCTACCCCACCGGTGGTTCAACAATCAGCAGGAGTCGAACCTCATGCTACCCCACCGGTGGTTCAACAATCAGCAGGAGTCGAACCTCATGCTACCCCACCGGTGGTTCAACAATCAGCAGGAGTCGAACCTCATGCTACCCCACCGGTGGTACCAGAGTTTCAACAATCAGCAGGAGTCGAACCTCATGCTACCCCACCGGTGGTTCAACAATCAGCAGGAGTCGAACCTCATGCTACCCCACCGGTGGTTCAACAATCAGCAGGAGTCGAACCTCATGCTACCCCACCGGTGGTACCAGAGTTTCAACAATCAGCAGGAGTCGAACCTCATGCTACCCCACCGGTGGTTCAACAATCAGCAGGAGTCCAAGCCGCTGAACCGATGGCTGCACCGTCAGTTTGCCTTCAATTCGTCCTACCGAGTAGCGTTGTGGGCGAGTACTCAATTGACTTTGGAGGGGGGATCCGTATTCGCTTGAGTAACTCTTAATTTGCTTTAGCCTGGAGTATTTTGTTGGCAAGGGAAACGAATTTTTAGCGCACAAAAAAGTTCTACAAAAATGAGTGGACTTTTGATAAGGGGAGGAGCTCTAAAAGAAGTTAAAAACTGCTTAAATTAAATTAATCTTTTCAGTGCATGTCACCTGTGATTTATCTCGTTGGGCTGGGCTAAGCAGTTTATCAAGCTGGAGGCTCTTTGATACCAATATTTAGTTATTAGGAGAGCAAGAATGTACATGGTAGCTTATAATGAATTATACTGCTTTCTATGCAGAAAGTTTGTAATTTAATGCTAAATAAAAGTTTCCTCTTCTAAATTATTTTCTTGCTACAAAGCCGTTTATACCAAATACACGTTGTTTTTGCATTGTTTTTTTCTCATAATAAACATTGAATTATTTTTAGAAAAAACGCAAACTAGACAGTAAAATAGCAAATCAACTCGTATCGGTGGATTTGATGCTAAAAGCTATCGCATCATGGCAAGCTGTTTGCATTACTCGACTATTAGTTTTGATTTTGAGGTTTTTACTATCAGCGGGCTTCTTTTCTATAGCTTGGTGCTCGTGTTAAGTCTCAATATCGCGAATAGAATAAGAGCATCTTAACTAGATTCGATCTCTACTTTGCATTTTTCTTAATTATTCCTTTTTAAGCTAAGCATTGCCATTGGCCTTAAAATTGATCAATTCGAAGCTGGAAGCAGACAAATCTGCATCAGCATTGCCTGGCAGCCGGCAGTCGCAACATGCAGGATCCTACAACATGTTCTAGGCGAGGAGAAGGTGAAGGGGCAGGTGAGTTTTGCCACTCTGTTAATGTAAAAAATCAATTATTTTCTTACCAATATTTGAAGTGGAAAAATTTTAAACCTTCAACTCGAAATGTGTAACTAATTCAGTTTTAATTAATACGTAATAACACCCGCCCACCCCGAGTCCGTACACCAACCCTGACTCTGCACACCCCCGTCTTCGACTCTGCACACCCCCTCCTCGACTCTGCACACCCCCTCCTCGACTCTGCACACCCCTCCTCGACTCTGCACACCCCCTCCTCGACTCTGCACACCCCTCCTCGACTCTGCACACCCCCTCCTCGACTCTGCACACCCCCTCCTCGACTCTGCACACCCCCTCCTCGACTCCGCACACCCCCTCCTCGACTCCGCACACCCCCTCCTCGACTCCGCACACCCCCTCCTCGACTCTGCACACCCCCTCCTCGACTCTGCACACCCCCTCCTCGACTCCGCACACCCCCTCCTCGACTCTGCACATCCCTTCCTCGACTCTGCACATCCCTTCCTCGATTCTGCACACCCCACCTCGACTCCGGACACCCCACCTCGACTCTGGACACCCCACCTCGACTCTGGACACCCCACCTCGACTTCGCACACCTCTGCACACCTATATCGATTGTATACATCCAAAAAAACCCTCCTCGATTCTGCATACAGACATCGATTATTATGAATAGCTAATTGAGCTGGATTTATAAGCAATCATGAGACTCTCAGTTTATGTTTCTCGATTTTCACTATCTTATCTCTCGATTTTATTTTTAGGGTCTTCATGTGTTATCTCCTTGGTGAACAGTGCCCACGATGATGTACTGCAGATTCATCGCTTCGCCCCAACAGCTGACATTGATCCATTCGAGTTTCTAGACCTGGTCAAACATGCGGTTCTGCAGTATCTCGAAGTTCGTCTTGACTCCATTGACAACTGTTCGCTAAGAGCACAAATTAAGCTAAACGTGCGCATGATTCGGGTGCAGGCAGCAGAAGCAGTCAATGTTGAAAACAAATGGATGAGTACAAATCTTTGTATGCTGGTTGATGTGCAGGAATTTGATGACTGGTGGAGGCAGCAATTTGCAGAGTTAGAGCAGATAGTAGACGTGTACAACGCTAATGGCAGTAGATGGGCCATTGACAAAATAAATTTCTTCGACCTTTGCTCTGCCCTCGCTGTTCGAACTCCCTACTATTCGGGGCATGCGGCTGGGTTTAGTTTGCCGACTGCGCTTTTTCAAAAGAAGGCCGTCATTTCTCCTCCTAGCAGCGGTGAAAATTGCTTTGTTTACGCGTGCCTTGCCTTTCTTTACAAAGATCACTGCCGTATTAAGAAGTCAGCTCAACGAGAATCCTCGTACACCGAATGGCTAGATGAGATTAACATTACGGGACTGAGTCTG
Organism: Macrostomum lignano; assembly: GCA_002269645.1. Taxonomy (NCBI): domain Eukaryota; kingdom Metazoa; phylum Platyhelminthes; family Macrostomidae; genus Macrostomum; species Macrostomum lignano. Next base: position 210,777 of record NIVC01000211.1, on the reverse strand, counting down.
CCGATCAATTTGTACGATCTGTCTGCTGTCGAGGAATTAAATCCAACCCTTTGCTTCACTGTTTTCACCTGGGAGAATGAAGCTGCTGAAGTCCTCCGACAGCCAAGCGCAGCTACCATGAGAGGACGAACAGTTGTCCTGCTGATGTTTCTTCCACCATCCACGAACGAGAACTCAGCTGGTGGTCATTGGTGTGCTGTCTCGAACATCAACAGATTGTTGAACAGTAAAGCCCACCTGTACCAGCGAAAGTGGTGTGAGCGTTGTCTGCTGTCATTTCACACTAGCAAGGCGTTCGATGAGCACTGTGAAGATGTCTGTGAGCCTGGTGGGATTTTTGTACAGGAAGAACTTCCGGATGAAGATCACAATGTACTTCGGTTTACGGCGTGGGAAAAGACAATCAGCCCACCATTCATTGTGTACGCCGACTTCGAGGCATTGAATGCACCTCACACAGGGCAGCAGACTGAAGCTGGTTCGAGCACTGTAAAGCTGACAGAGCATGTTGCCGTTGCTGCTGGTTACTTGGTGGTGCACCGAGCAGGCCTCACAGGGTTATCACCTATATGAGTCGACAATTATGTTAACATATTTGTGAGTGAAAATCCGAAAAAGTGTGTTTCTGACTTCTTGCAGTCCCTTGAACAGCTAGCTCGAGAGGTTTATGGCTGGAACACGGAGTTCAGTCATCAGACGGCTATTAGAACGGAGGCTGCAAAGCAACGCTTCCGCGACGCTATATCGTGTCACTACTGCGGAAGCGGCTTTGATAGTGAAAGCGGAAAGCACTGGGATCATGATCACCTCAGTGGCGAATTCCGAGGTGCAGCCTGTGCTCAGTGCAACATGCAGGCTCGTCTAAAAAGGCGCTTTCTTCCTGTGGTTTTCCACAATCTAAAAGGCTATGACCTTCATCTCATTATGTCAACGGCTTTGGATCTCATGGATGGATGGAGGATTTCGGTTATTCCACAGAATCCTGAGCAGTTTGTTTCAATTAAAGTTGACTTCAAAATCGATGAGTACGAGAGGGGAGGAAAGACTAAGCCATTGTTCTTTACCATTCAATTCATTGATTCTAACCAATTTCTCAACGCCAGCTTGGCTCAGCTGATCAAGAACCTGCCAGAAGAAGAGTGCACCATCACTAGCCTGCTAAAAAGTAAGTTTCCACTGTTGTCTCCAGAAGTTTTATTCAGAAAATGCACTTTTCCGTACGACTACTTAACCAATTCAAATGTCCTTGAGGATACCGAGCTGCCAAGTAAAGAACAATTCTACAACGTTCTGACTAAAAGCCACTGCAGTGATGAGGATTACAGGCATGCACAGAAAGCATGGCACGAATTCCAAGTTAAAACGTTGAAAGAGTACATGCTATGCTACCTTGAGCTTGACATTCGGCAGCTCGCCGATGTCTTTGAAAATTTTCGCAAGCTCAGCCTTCGTGATGATGGCCTTGATCCGGTGCATTTCGTTTCAACCCCGGGATTATCTTTTGCTTCAGCACTGAAGTCTCTCAAATCCAGAATCGAGCTGATTACGGATTCGCAAATGTATGCAACATTCGAGCGCGGTATTCGCGGTGGCATGTCATTTGTGAACATACACAGAGTGTCAGCCAACTCTCCAGATATTAGAAAAAATTTGGAAGCAGCTGACAATCAGACTATCTGCAATGACAATGATGATGATGATAATGACTGTCACGACGAGGGCGCTGATCAAGCTGTTCCTACCGAGCTTCTAGCAGTAGATGCTAACAACCTTTACGGTCAAGCTCTTACCATGAACTTACCTGCAAATGGATTTCGCTGGCTTTCCGAAGATGAGCTACAGCTGTGGACCGAGGATCGTATCCGAGGGCTCAAAATCTCAGATCCAATTGCTTATCTGCTCGATGTCGATCTTCTATATCCAGCAGAGATACATTCCACCACTGAAGATTTGCCTTTTGCACCAGAAAAAGAAGCACCAAAATTCAAAGAATTTCCTGCCTACATGCAACAGCTTTGGAGGCAGATTACTGGAGACAAAGCAGCCTATCGTTCGGCAGAAAAACTTCTGCTCACCTGCCATGACAAGCAGAGTTATGTGCTTCATTCGGCTATCTTGGCATTCTACTTGAGGCATGGAATGAAAATCAAACGAATTAATCGAATGATTGAGTACAAACAGGAGCCGATATTTGCTGACTATGTTAACATGAACAGCGTGAAAAGAGCTGCTGCGACAAACAGCTTCGAGAAAGACTACTACAAACTAAAAAACAATGCGCTCTTCGGAAAAACAATGGAAAACGTGCGTAAGCGACGTGACATTCGGATTTGCACCAACACTGCAAAAGCAAAGGTGCTGGCTTCAAAACCATCCATTAAGAACTTTATCATAATTACCGACTCACTGAGCATAATTGAATTCCAGAAGACTAAGGTCAAGCTTGATCGTCCGATTTTTATTGGCCAGTGTGTTCTTGACTATTCGAAGCTAATCATGTACGAGTTATTCTACGACAAATTGAAGCCTTGGCTTGAGCAAGAGGGTGCCCGTGTTCGGCTCTGTGGTGGAGACACCGACTCGCTCTTTCTTTGCATTCAGAATATGGATGTGCAGTCGGAAGTTCTTCCACTGCTAAAAGCAAAGAAACTCCTTGACACTTCCAACTATTCACCTGAGCACCCGCTGTTCTCAAATGAATTGAAAGCTCGCCTCGGTTGCATCAAGGACGAAGGAGCTGGAGCTCGCTATCTCGAATGGTTGCTTTTGAGACCAAAGCTGTATTCCTTTCTCGCTAGCACTGCAGCTGCTGAAAAGAAAAAAGCCAAAGGCATTCAAGGATGTGTCGTCAAGAAGGAGATTGCGCATAGTGATTACTTGAGAGTCTTCAATGATCTGAGTAGCATGTCCGTCATCATCCACAGGATCGCAAGCATCCAACACAGGCTATTCACGCTGGAGCAGCGAAAGTGTGCCTTAAGCATTTGGGAGGACAAGCGCGCTTGGCTGGCACCGAACTACAGTCTCCCGTTTGGCCATTTCCAACTTCTTCATCCGGAGTCGTCGCAGCTGCAACAGCACGTGAATGCTACAGCCTCCCGAAAGCGGCGCCGGGAAGAAGACCACGAATTTAATAAGTGACTGAGTATAGCTTTTTATCACACGGCCTCTACACATTTTATTCTGAATATTTAGTCTTTGGTTTCTTCAAACATATACTCGCCTTTATCCGTATCAAGAACAAACGGAACACACTTTTTGTTTATTTTTGATAGGTGATAAACTGGCTGATTAAACTATGCAACGTAGAAAGGTCGAAGCGCAACATGCTCATAGATTTTGCTCCACTAAGAACAAAAGAACCAGTATGAAATAACAAGCATTTACAATAACGTAATGTAGAAATTAGAGCAGAGAACGACTCGGGCTCATACTCAGCGTAAGACAGTATGCCAGAGGCAGCAAGATTTGCGAGGGACAAAGCATTGCAGAAGTTAAATTTACCATGAGCAGTAATAGTTTTAATCCGAACACAAATGGCTTGAGGAGGCAGCAGTTGAGCTGGCACTCTCCGATGCAGCATAGCCACGAAGCGACGGGCAGCCCTTTTGGCGTCTGCGTGGGTCTTGGCACCGCAGATGCTCAGTTGCCCAGTAGGGTAGAGTAGCAGAGTCACTCTGGGACTCCGCATCCGCTTGATGAGCACCCGGGGCCAGACGGGCCGGTAGATCACATGAGCCATGCTGAGAGCCAGTTCCCGTAGAGGTAGCTGAGCGCCCCTGCCACCATCCAGCCTCAGATCTACTCCGCCAACCAGATTGGTCACTCTTAGGGCTGTAGCTGGTGGGCTCATTTCGATCGTCAACTTCTTCACCAAATCTGCTTCTGCCAACTTTACTGCTCGTGTGCCACGGACACTGCTCGCTTCTTAAGTTGATGCAGAACTTTGGCTTAAGCCAACTGTAGTGCAGCAACGAATTTCTCACTGCACAGCCAGTATCTGAATCTTCAGTCGAGGGTGCTCCCAAATCTTCTAGGTTATAAACCTGTCTACCAAGCAGCTCAGTCAGGAAAATAGACTTCCTTTCCCCATTTGTCCAGATCGGACCACTGGCAATGCTCAGAATGTCTTCCGCCAGTTCCATGTACGGACGGGTTCCATCATTCCACTTAAACTGGTGCAGACTCTTTGATAGCTGTCTGTAGCAAACTCGCATGTCAGGTGAGACTCTCTCCCATGGATACGGAGGTGCGTACACATGGTGAGCAATGCGGTAGCTTCCCACTCTGACTTGAACAACTGCCAACTCCTTCACAACAAATTTTTTGCTGTTGCACGGGAATCCTTGGAAGTCAATGTAGTTCATGATGCAGCTTTCCCTCGAAATTTCGGAGTCAGTTCCCATTCTTATATATTTTTCTTCCGGGCAGTTTCAGCCAGGCTGTGTTGCTCCCGTACCCCTTGACTAGACTCTCCTGTTCTTTCTCCAGTTCACCCCCTCTGCTGGTTGCCATTTTCTTTTTAACTGATTTACCAACAGCAGAAAGCGGAACATTAAGCTTTTTCTGCTGCAGCAAATCGATGAACTCGTTCCACCCAACTGGTTCACGCTCACATGGCGAATCCCTCACTGCGTGCTGAATCAAGTCCAGTATGTTTGAGGAAGGGATTGAAGTGCCTGTGATTTCCACCTCCCCGTTTTCACAAACTCGAATCAGCTCTGGATTGGTGGACAGGATCGTCCATAGACTGCGAGCCCTGGTTTTGAATTTCTGTGGCACCGACTTGCTGATCTTCTCTTCCCAGGTGTTCATCTGGGGTGTCTCTGTTTTCATCAACTTGGCTTCAGTATTTCGTGATCCTTCTTTTCCAGCGTACTTGCGCTTGGCCAGCAAACTTTGCATTGCACTTTGATACATGGCGGTTTTCACATCTTCTGGATAATCATCGGCATACAAGATATCATCGCATTTCTTCTGAGCCTGCTTCAAGTCAGCGTCAGTGCTATTCTCATTTGGCTTCAAATTCTGCACCAACATCTCATACTCTGCTTTAGAAATCAGAACCATTTCTGAAAATTTGTTCATTTTGCTTCTTCTTCTTTACCAGCTTAAGCAGAATCGGGAGTATTTTGATGAAGCCAGCCTTTAACAGGTCTTTCTTTCTTCTCTGCTGAGTAATTTTTCGAATTATCTCTTTTGAATTTGCAAGAACAGCTTTTTCATCGATCGAAAACGATAAATTGTTTTGTAAGAGATTATGACAGGCCTCAACAAGAAAATAACGCACTTCTTTTGGACATTTTTTTATCAACAGCCGCTTGAAGCGCACGGTATATTTAGGTGACGCAAGAACCGCAAAAAGACTTGCATGTGAATCAAGCACTTCCATAGCGATGAAAACAATAGCTGATAAAAAACAAGCTTCACTTTCTTAAGCAAATACAAGATGGGGTCGCTGGTTGGGCAGAATTCTGGCCCGCACTCGCAGCTCATCGGGAGTTGATGGGTGAAAGTCTAGGAACAGGTAGGCTCCCCTGTTCTGCGCGGTCACGTGCTTGAACACTGACAGCAGAAAGCCGGGCTTCTCTGTAAAGCACTGCCTGCCCAGTGCTGCAATCTGCAGCTGGTCTCTGGGGTTTTTCAAGATAGCTAAATACATTACATTCAAGCTCATTGTTCGCGACTCTTTTCCCTTGAAAAATATATTCTGAGTCAGCATCACCAAAAAGCACGGCAAGTGATGTGCGATTCCTGTGAAAAAATTTCGCATTGAAGCAGAATTTGAAGTTTCCTCTATTAAGTCATCGAAAACAACCAGGTCATTGGGCCTAAGTGCTGCCTCGATGTTGGTGGGAAATCCCTGGCGCAGCTGCACACCTAGGCTGCTCAGTTCTGCATGGCCTGCCTGTGAGATCCCATAGTACCACAGAACTCTGCCAGGCTTCACATCAAACATGACGTCTCTGTACTGGATCAGGTGTTTGACAAAGGTTGTTTTTCCTGCATTGGTGGGCCCGCAGACAATCATGCAGCTTCCCTGCCTGAGGCGGATATCGTAGCAAACTCGCTTTTCTCCCATGTCTAATGCATAAATATAGTTCTAGAAAATCACGGACATCTTTTTCTTAAGTTGGCTTCAAACCTCTGTAAGATTCTATCATTCAAATGATTTTTTTCATTAGAGTGCAAACTCTTTAAAATACCCTCAAATGACCGATTGATCAGCAACTTTTGATAAGCAAAATAGATGCAAAACACTCCGCATTTATTAGAGTTAGCACATTGAAATCTGTTTTTATTGCTTCGGAGCCAAAAGCCAGTTGTATTAATCTCTCGAAACAAATTATAAACCACAGATTAAATTTCAGGTTCCCAGCCGAGGGAGTTGAACAGCTCAATGCAATTTCCTTGCCCAGCATAGCACACCACCCAATGACCAAATGAGCCATTGTGCTGTAGTAGGATAAACACAAACTTGTTTTCAAAGGGAATTGATCGATATTTTCTTTTTAGACTCAAAGACAATACATTTTTATAGCGTGAATGTAAAGTAATGATGAGGAATTTTCGGCAAGACAAAAATTTTCTGGCGAGATGGAGTAGTTGAATTGCTTCCATGCCAGTTAAGAGGAATAGTCCAGCAAAAGCTCCCGGTGCTTGGTGACCTCAATCAGCGAGTCATACAGGCACAGAGCGATCAGGGACACCGTTTCGTCCAGAGCCTGTCGGAAGCGAATCTCCAGCCGCAGGTTGCCCTCCTCCTGTCCGTACCACAGAGCCGCTCCCTCGGGTGTGAGATCGAAAGCAAAAACCGTGTTGTTGTTGGAGAAGAGCTGGTAAGGGATCCACGGAACCGAGTTCGTGTGGCTTGCAGATTGACAGCTTTTCAGGTAGTGCAAGTATTCTCTTACAAAGGAATTGTTTTCAGGTGTGAAGGCACCGTGGCACACGGTTTCCCCACCTTTCTTTAGAGCCAACCAGCTAAGGTTGAAGCTCTGGAACTGGAACGTGATGATGACCGTTGAATGCACGGTGGCTCACGAAGGCCAGCATGATGAACTTCGGCAATTTTCCATGAGTGAATCCTTCAATGTTTTTAGATTGAATGCCCTGGGGTAGGATGAAGTTCTGCATTTCAGTTCGCTCGATGGGATACAGTGCATTTTGGTTTGTCAGCCCCTGCTCGTGGGCCAGGCTGATGTGGGGCACCACTTTGACTCGGCGAAGATGCAAAATGCAGTGAGAGATTTCCATGCGATATGCCGCGTTGTTTGCATTCGGGCTTCTGATAGCAAATGCCCCATCGCTGGGCACCAGTTTGATGTGCAAGTGCAGATTGTTTAGCAGAAACACTGGGCACTGGAAAACATCGCTGAAGAGCGGTCTCGCATACTCTGATGTGTTCCTTATTACCCGACTTTTGGTAATCAAAGAACACTCACTTCTAGCTCTGTAGCTAGGCAACCCAGTAATCAAATGAAGGTATGTATTACCTTGAGTCCTGTATCGGAGAGCTCTTCTGTAGTTCTGTAGTTCTCGGACTTCCTTTGACCCTCGAACTTCGTTAGACGTCTATGTTCGTAACCAGGTCCGCGTTCCTTTTCGTCCACTGAAGTCGTTTCCGGCCGGTATCTGTAGTGCGGACCAATGGGAAGCTTCCAAATCAACAATGGGTACCCTGCGCCAAACTGCGGTTTAATATAAGCCTACTCCTTCTAGCAGTGCCTCTATGCACTCTAGATATAGCTCCGGAAACCACTGATAGTCTTCTAAGATCTATCAGGGGCAGTCCTTCTGGAGACTGCAACCAGTAGAGTCTAGACAGACTCAGGAGTCTCAACAGACTCAAACTAAACTCCAACGAGACGTCTCGAAACACAGGCGCAAATGAGTAAGGCTTACCGCAAGAACTCGACGAGTCTTCTGTAGGAAGTCCTGTAGTGGCTTCCTCTTCGGAGCTCTTCTCCTTCCGGAGGAATTGTTGGCTCTGAGTCCGTTCCAGACCACTTGTATTTATAGGCGTTCAGACCTCTCTCGAGGTCGTACATCACTGTCTTCGCAAATGTCAAAGGGTCACGATTCGGTGGCTGTCAAGCATGACAGGGTAGAAAGTTGCGCAACTAGTCTACTGTAAAAGCGCATGATTGGTTACCGTAGCTGGTAGACTTTGATTGGTTCATCCGGGTGCAACCCGAGTGCAAACCAAATGATGACTTGAAGGTGGGGTTTGAATTGACAGTTGTTGGTCGCACGTGATTGGGTGATTTCTAAAATTAGCATGCTCGAGATTTCTCTCTTTCTATTGGTTAATTCGAATATATGTATGGTTCAGCGCATATCCTTATACATGCTCCTCAAATTACTACTATTTAAGTAGTACGTTAACAATTTTAAATAACTTTTCTGGGAGATATAATACTCTACAACTCCATCCATCGGGATTCCCTGTGGCTCTCCGTGTGCTCTTCAGCTGCCGAGTTCGGCTCCAGGAAGCCAGCAGGGTAAAGTTTTAGTTGCTGGGCATCGGATGAGCTCATTAGTGCTTTGAAGTACTCATGGTAGGGATAGAGCTGGTCTCCACCAGACACCACTCGCTGGTTAATGCTCACAATTACATCTGAGAAGGCTGTAGACAGAACAAAGTTTTCTGGGTGCACATCACTGTCTTTGCGCTCGGTGATGATGCCATCTCCATCTCGAACATCCTCCCTCAGCAAACCCCCATACAGTCTCACAAGGCGGCAGCGAATATAAAGAAAAGAATTAAGCAAATCAGTGTATTCATCGGCAGATTGGTGGCAGTCAAATTCAATGGGGGAGTTTGCAGTAATGGAATTTACTGGGTGAATATCAACATAAGTAGCTTTTTCAATGCAGGTTTGTAGAACAGGCGTCTTAAATAAATCAAGTCTGGGATTGAATCCGTAAGCCACATGTCTATGACAGAGAGTCGAGCACGCGTTTCACAGTTTTCTTGCTGACTTTTCGCTTTCGCTTTCCTCCACCTGCTCTATTCTTCTTTGCTTTCGTCTTCCTATTCTTAAGCTTTTTCCTACTAGCCTTGCTCGGATTTCTTTCATTGCACCTCTTATTAGTGCGATCTCTACCAGTTGCCTTTCGGGTGTACTTCTTCTTCTTCAATCGTTTCGGACTTGCTTCAATATTTCTTTTGCGCCTGACATTGCTATGCGTTGAGAATGATGATGTAGCCGCTGGAGGAGGCTGGTATGTCATGATCCCCGGAAAGCTCCCACAGCCATAGAGTGCAGGCTTTTCGTGTCCTGTCCTCACCCCCGAATATTGCTGGATCAGCTGCTGGTAGTTCATTGAATGCGTTTCTCCCGAATCTGAACTGTGAGCAGAACAGGGCTGAGTTTCTGGGCAATCACTGGGCAACCATAGATGTCACGCAGCTGAACTCGAATGCTGTGAAGAAGACTGATTCGTTGAATCGGGAAGAATATTGTTTTCTTAAATATTTTTGTTTGATAGTTGCCCCATTCAATGCCGGCTTTCATTCCAACTGTTCTCAACAGGGAGCCCAAGTTGCAATTAGTTGACTCAACGATACTGCAGTGCACATTGATTAAGCTGGTGCGCGGGCAGCCAATGCAGTGCTCGGACACACGGCTCCCTGGCTGGATTTTCACAGCCTGGTTTCCAAATCCCAGCCAATGCAGAATTTTACTAGATGGAAGAAACAGCTCTGCTCTCGCAGTGTTGTTGTGCACCACAGTTCGTGAGTTGTGGATTTCGAACTTCATACCGAATTCCCTGTTGCCACTACGCCCCATCAGGCCGGACTCATCAGCCTCCATCTCAGACTCCCTGTCACTCATCGCATCAAAGAACAGCGAATCAGAGTTGGCCAGCAGCTCATTCAGGCGCTCCACCAGCTCCTCCACTCTAGAAAAGCGTCCGGGTTGAAGAACCAGGGCCTCATGCTCTCTTCCATCTGAGACAGTGAAGCAGTAAGGCTCGTCAACATTGAACCATGCAGCAGGCAGATGGATTTCAGCCAGACCTGCCTCATAGTCCACATTTCGATCCAAGTAAATAGGTGAAGGCAGGTAAAAATTAAAGTCACTAGGAGTACCTTCAGCATGCTCACTGTTAATCAAAATAGTTTGCATTATAATGTTAAACCTCATGAGAAGAGATGCGCAAAAGCTAAACCTTTCTTAAGTCTTTTTCATCCACCCAGCCTGTCGAGTCGTAGCCGGACCACTTCACCAGATAGCGAATTTTTCCCTTCCGCTTCTCCGTTTTCAGAATCTTCTCAATCACATACAGTCGCTGTGAGTCCGGCATCGCCTGCAGCTCATGCTCATGAAAGAGACCCCGGATCGCCTCACCCTTCATGTCCCTAATCTTGTACATGTACGGATAGTGCTTCGGTGCCCTACATACTACAGTGTACACCTCCTCACTCCAGTTGGCCTTGTATCCTTTGCAGAATAGCCTGGGTGCATTGGAAATTCTCACTGACTGCTTTTCACTGAATTTGGGCTTCTTTGGCTTCTTCACAGTCTCAATGGCTCTTCCATTGTAAAGGTTCATCCAGACCTCAGTCTCATTCTCTTTGCATACGCTAGTCGGTGCCATTTTGATGCTTCTGTGGTAAGTGTTGTTGTACGACTTGACCAGCTTTGGCAACACATCAACCCAATGCAAAGTGCTCTTGTGGGTGAAATATCGCCACATTTTGTTTTTCAAAGTTCTATTCCACCTCTCTATGATGGCTGCTTTTTGCTCACTATTAGTGGGGAATGCCAAAATTCCCTTGCTTATACAGAACTCCCGAAAATTGGTATTGATGAACTCTTTTCCTTGATCCGTGCGGACTGTGCGTGGCTGGCGCTTTGAGCACCTCAGGATACTCTCGAATGCGAACTTGACTTCCGCAGCTGATTTGTTTTTTAGAGGCCTGGCCCAACCAGATTTAGAGAGGACATCTATACATGTGAGAATATACTTGTAGCCGTTATTGTATTTTGCAAATGGTATCATCTCAACCAGGTCAAGTTCCCACTGATCATCAATAGCCCTAACAATGATTGGTGCCATAGGATAGCGTCTCCTAGCTTGCTTGTGCAGTGTGTACACAGGCTGCTCAGTCAGCCATTGTCCGATGCTCTTTTTAGATTCACGATTATCCTGTGTTTTCTTGAGCTCGTGCAGAAGCTTTGAGACACCCGAAAAACTGGCAGGCTGAGCAGGGTTGTAGTAGATCTTTTCCATTATCAAAATCAAGCTGAATGAAAGCCTGCAAAACAAATTTTTTAAAGTTCTGTTCGCGGTTTGCTCATTGAGCCACTGTTCAATGCTCTTTCAATTTTTATGCCCACCCTCTTCTCCAACTTGATGCAGCAGCTTTGAGCAAATTGAAAAACTAGCTGGTTGGCCAGGAGCAAAGTAATTTTTTTTCCATTTTCTCAAGAAACAAAAGTCAACAGTCAAATTTTTTCTTAAGCACAAGAACAAAGGAAAACAATTTTTTTATGAAAAGAAGCTTTTATATATTTCAGCCGATAAGAAACAATAAGTTGCAGGATTTTCTTAAATGGAGAGACTTAATTAAGTTTTCTGGATAAATGAGCAATGTTAATTATAGAAATTGTTAAATGAGCCAATTTAAGTCCGTCACCAGTCACCAAAGTTCTTCAAAGCACTTCTTATTATTCTTCTTCTTCACTCCTCATCCTCATTGAGGCGCAGTCTCATGGCATTATGCCTGCGCAGCGGATATGGCTGCTTGCGCTTCCTGACGTTCTCGACCGCAGCTGCTTCAGCCCGGAAGCGATACCAGACTGGGTCCTGCAGCAAATCCGAATCCTGCTTTGGGATAAAGCCAGCTGCAGCACTTGTCACCGGTAGAGGCGTTGATGTGACCACTTCATCGTCGATGCGCAGAGTGCTTGATTGGACGCCCTCATCCTCAGTCTTCGCAAGCCGCACGGTGTCGTCCTTGTTGCTGTTGTCATCATCATCACCGTTGCTCTCGCTCGAAGATCCCGACTCCAGCTCATACACATCAGAAATTTGGCGCGGGGCAGACAGCTGCTCGTCGATCCATGCAGCCTGCTCCCACAGTTTTCGCCACAGAGCTGGTGCCAAAGCCACAGTGTTTCGCTTCAAAAATTCTTCGCAACAATCTTCTGGAAGCCGTCTTAGCCAGATGATGCCGTTCTTAACCTCAACAAACTTATCAAAACCGAGTTTGATGATCCTCTGTTGCCCGCCTAGGGCCGCCTTCACGAGAGTTTGCTTCAGTTCTTTCAACTTCTCCCATTGTCGGATGTTGAGGTTAAATCCGGGAACGCCAGGTTTTAAACTTGCTGTGCTGCCATGTCGATAAAATTTCCGAATCGCAATAAACTGTACTCCTTCATACTCTTGTACTTGAAGTTTGTAGCCTTCTCCAATATCGACCATTATTAATTAGTTATTACGATGTAACGGAGCGAGAATTTCAAAAAAATTTTTTATTTGTGAAAACAAATTTTCTGGTTTATCTCCAATGTAGACACATGCGGCTATGCATTCACATTAGGGGGCCTACCCCTATGGGACACAGGTGCCTATGTACTCTCACTAGGAGTCTACGGAATTCCCATGGCTTTGCCTGCGGCAGAGTTGAGCTATGCAAACACACAGGCGCCCTTCTGATCCGGGCCCACGGAATTTCCGTGGCTTTCCCTGCGGCAGAGTTGTGTTATCCTCTACTACTCAGGCCGATTTCACTGTTTGGAGAGCAAAGTAAAAGCGAAAAAGATCGGAATTTTGATATTTTAAAGATAAACTTTTCACTGTATATTTAACATTGATCGCATCTCACAATCATAAATTAAAACTTCACGAAAACACCGTGTGGCTATTGTAAAATCCACAAGAATAAATATTATTTATTTTGCGTTTTCCTCTTTGGCGGCAACTTTGTAGAAACTTTGAGTCTGTTCTCACGTGAGGAAGCTAAAAGATAGTAATTGTATTGATTTTATAACCCGAATTCAGAAAAGCACCATGTACCAAGAAATCTTGAATAAAAATAAGCAGTCATGAGTCAGAACTGTCTGCTGAACAGTACGAGCGGAAGATCAATAGCACCTGAATTTCATCAGACTGCGCCTCATTGGAACGTGTTTTCCACGCAAGTAGAAGCTCATGTACGTTGCATCGTTAGTGATCTCCCTGTTGGTGGTGTAGGCTCCGTTCAGGTTCACGCCGTAGCACCTGTTAAACCACCAACCACCGTAGCCGTATATTTGAGAGCACGAATGCTTTGAGGTGTCGTGATCTCTGTCGAATGTGCTGAACCTCATATCGCTGTGCCCCTGAAACGCGTTGCCCAGTGCCGACCGGCCGACCTGCAGTCCGACGCGCAGGCGGTACTGCTGCTCAGGACCGAGCACTTGGAACATTCTGAACTCGGCTCTGTACTTCCTGCCTCTAAAGCTCTGGGCCTCGATTCTCAACCGGCACCGGGAAGTCAGCCGCTCTGAACTGGTTTTCGTCATCTCGGACAGACGGTCCAAGCCTGTGGGTGGGAAATAGTGGACCAACTCTGATTTTCAAGTGTTTACGCAATGTTTTCAAGGTTTGCATATTTATTCAAAGTGACTGGAAGTAATTTGACAAGGTACCTGTAGTTCTCCACTGACTGTATAATTACCGAAGCACGAAAGGAATTTTAGGTACTGAACGAGCACAGATATGAACGAAGAAGAGCCCCGGAATGAGGGCATGCATTTTGCACTTTATCTCCGCTACTGCTCAACTCACCCATCCAGTAGTTGGAGCTGGGATTTCCGAATCCCTTAACATAGGAGTCCCAGTTCTGAGCGAACGAGAGGCTGCCGTCGACCCGCCTCTGGAACACGATCCAGCGGTGCCGGTTGCAGCTCAGCCTCGGCAGGTTGGCGCTGCTCCTGAAGCCGAACCTCACCGGAATGCTGCCGACTCTGCCGAGAGCTTTGAACTGCAGCGTTCGGCCGAAGTTTCGCCGGTTGCTCACGAGCTCGTCTCTGAGGTACCGGCACCTGCGGAACGAGCTGCACAGGAAGACGAGGTCGGCCCTCCTGCCCGATTTTTTCACCTTCGCCATCACGGAAAGCCCGGACTGTCGGCTGGACAAGCCTCGGTCCGCCTTCACATTCAGACCGATGATTGACACGCGGCCGACTTTCTTCGACGAGCCCTTGCGCGATCGGAGCGCGTTGGGATCGATGCGAATCGACAGAGTCAGCTGGTACTTCATGTACATCCGACTGAACTCTACAGCACTGCATGAGGACTGGAACGAGACTCTCGGCTCGGCAACGCGAACCCCATCGACTTCAAAGACGCCCAACTTCGATCCTTTGAATGTGGTGGTGCCGACTCGAGCGAAGCTGCTCACGTCCATGTAACCCGACTGTCCGTTGGCATCTGCAGAAACCGTGCAGCAGGCGAGACCCAGCAGAAGGGCGATGAGCAGAGTCCAGGACTGCATTTTGGCTGCAAGTTGAGCTTGTTAGAGTCGTTGACTGAGTTCTAACCGATGCGATGAGGGCCGCGGCAAGACTAGGAATATATATACCCGATTGACACTGCGCTGAGAGGATTCGCATATCCGTATTATCCAGTTGTCCATGCATCTGCATATCCGTATTATCCACATGCCAATATATCCGTATATCCGTCTTTCCGTATATCGCTGTATGGTGTTTACAAACTCATAAGAAAGAGCCACGCAGAAAACGAGCCAAGCAAGAATTGCGCAGAGTGAGGCGAGGCCAGCTCAAGTATAATAGTGGCACAATGAGAAAGATAGAGCGAATAAATGAGACAATAGAGGCCCACAGTGGAAGGCAACTGGAGTGTGACAAGACTACAGCAGCCGCCATCCATTGTCTATTGACCACGCGTGCAAGATTGCATTCCTGCACAAACTTTATTCGTACGATTTATTCAAGACGTTCAGCAGTAACACGTCAAAAGCTTTTCAGAAACTAGTTTATTTAAATGTTTTGCAAAACCAAATTGAAAATAAACAAACGCCATTACAGGGTGTCCGCGCTAAGTTAAATTTCATTTTCCAGGTTTTCTCAGCATTGAAACTGAAAATTAATAAATGGATTTCATAAGAAAATATAGTCCAAACAATGATACAGTCCTACTAGTTAAAGTGAACCTCAACTACATTGGTGTCCCCGTGAGCAACTATTTTCATGGTCTTGTGACCATCAGCTTGGATTCGAATCTTCTCCGTATCACCAGCTTCTCCGGCGGCCACCGATGGCACGGATGAAGTGCTTGAGGAGCCAGACATGTGACCGGTGAGTGACTCCGTCAGGCAGGTGCTGATCTGCGCCATTTTGCTCTCTCTCTTTTTCCCCCGACGGATGTAGCGCTCAACTGAAGTGCTGACCTGCAGAAGGAAGCATTTTTATAGAGAAATAGTGAAGCAGCATGTACATGTACGCTCGTATGCTGAATATGATTTTAATTTACAAAAAAATATGCACAATATCATTTTATTTAGTTTGACTTACCTTCTGCCCTGTTACCTTTGCGATTGTCTCGACAGCAACGCCGGCTTCGTGCAGTTCGGTGACCACAGTCGCACGGACACAATGAGCAGTGTAAGTCTTGGAAAGTCCAGCACTGGTCGAAATTCGCTTCAGCATCGGACCGAGGCTGTTCACACCGACCGGCTGCTTGGTGTACCAGAGTCCATCCCGTCCGATGACAGCTTTTGGTCTCAGAAAAAAGTCTTTACCATTTCATCCGGGAACCTCGCGAATCTTGGCGCAATACAGTCGGAATGCCTCGACAGGACAGCATGAAGAACCTGGAATTGCCACCATTAGAGCCTCTTTGTTGTCGTCGCTCTCCTTGATGGCGAGTGAGCCACGAACATTCTTGCTGGCACCAGTCTTCATGAGTAACGCTGCGGTACCATTTGCTAGACGAACTTCTTCGAATGAGTCCATGGTTAGGCCTCTGATCCACTCACGACCACGATTACCAAAGTAGTAAAGCGTATTAAAGTAAACTTCATCCTGAAGCCGAATAGGATCTCGCCTCGTAAAGTAGTCAGTGAGTCTACGTAGATCTTCAGCTTCTAAAGCACTAAAGTGCTGAATTCGACCCGCGTCACGAATAAAGGCATTGCAGGCTTGCTTCAAGGTCAAATTAGCATTGTGGAATTGAGGCTCAGCAATGATATTCAGCCCTCGAAGCTTCATAAAATGACGAGAAAGCCCGGCGCGTAGACCCACCAGCGTATTCGGCGAATAGTAGCTTCCATTTGGCTTCTTCAGCGATGCGTAGAAATAGCGAAGGAATTTTGCGATCTCCTGCACAGGTGCCGTCTTGAAATTCATTTGGAGATTCTTCTCCAGCAGCCAAGCATTGAAGCGCTGGATAGCAGCCGTCTCCTTCGCAATGCTGGATTTGCACTGGTTGTCCTTCTCCAGTTGTATAGCTACACTTTCTAGCTCGTCTAAGTTGCACAGCTTCTCCGGGTCCGCGTCCATCAGTTCTTGCAAGCCTTTGCTATAAACCGCATCCGAAATGGGACTCTCGATTTCCAATCTTTGTATTTCTCTCTCCAGATTGCTCACTACAAAAGCGATGTGCATCTCGTCACGGGACATACCAGCTATTTCTGCGAACTGCATGTCAATCAGTGGCGGCAAAAGATCATGATTCACGAGGGCAGCCATTTATCTTGGATGACAAAGAACAGACAGTTGAAGCGACAGGTGAAAAATAGAAGCTCAAAGACGATGCGCAGTATATTTAAACTGTAAGTTAGAGGCGGGGCTCCTTTTACGCTCGTAAAACTGGCATTGCGTTTCGGAGATAAGAGAGCTGATTGTGAGATAAGAACTGAGGACCGATAGATAAAATTAGGCAGTATACTATCGTGGAAGTTATTGAACTTCTTCAGGCCGTCTCGCTTACTGTACATTTCACAGCCATCAACTATCGATCGTTCCCTAGACCCACCTAGACCCATCTCCCCCCAATCCCTCGCAATGTCTGCCATACATGTAAAATATTTTCTACCCTTAGCCGCGCCTCTCTGTCTGACACCCCCTTCCGTGCACAGCCAGCCCTAAAAATTAAGTTAATTTGTCTACCTAGAGTCCTAGACCTTATCCAATCGACTGCTGCAGCTCTGGTCAGATTCATACCAGAGAGAGGGGGGCCCTCTTACATAGCCAATTATTTTGATAAGCACAGCATTTTGATAACTTCTTAATGTTGCTATGTGGGGGCTCCGCCCCCACACCCTCGCAAGGGGGCTTCGCCCCCTTGACCCCTCTCTGTGCACTCACTCAAATTTATGATGTAACTTAATAGTCAATCGACAATGGGATTCCAACAGAAGAATAAGGCGAGACGGCGAGTTTGGGCGAGGCGGTTGACAGGCGAGGCCAGCAAGCAGCAGAAGATTAATGAGCGCAGCACGTGGCCGGGCCGGAGTCCGCCGGAGGGTGAGGAGGAGCGAGCGCACCCAAGACCGGCGGCGCGCAGCAACTCAGGCGTAGGACCTGCGAGTCAAGTTGAAAAAGCTTAAGAATACTTAAAGAATGTCCTCCCCTAATTGCACCAACTAAAGCAAAAAACGCCTAAGACCAGCCAATCTACCCTCGCCCCGTCGAAACACACAAGTTTAGAACCGGACAAGTTTTCCTGTACTTGATTGTCTCAACCCCTGCCACTGCTGACCACTACATCGGCGGCAGGGGACAGAAAATCCCAATGCCTATTAAAGAGATAAGGCCTCAGTCCTGAGCGTGCACACTTGCCGCTTCTCGGAGCTCCGTTAAAATTTATTGCCACACTTGCAAAATCGAATTCCATTATTTATATTTGTACGAGCGTACGCTTGTAGTTATGAACTGAGACTCTAAGCTAGAAGGGTATAATTCGATTTTTGCTTTTTGGTTGTAAAGCTGCCGACGATATGGCTGGGGGGAGAGTTAGAGGCTCTGCATGGGATTCATACCGCTAGCCGACATTGATAGAGACACAGATCGTGACGTCGGAGACAGAGTAATGATGTCATTCACACTGTTTATAAATATTACGATTTATATAAGGTGTCAAATAAATGCAGCTAACAAGTGGCGGTCGTATGAAAAAGGAAACAAGGACCCGAGGGATAGAAGGTCCCAGTGGGTAAACGTCATTAGGTGCAGAAGGGTTCACATAGCGAGCAAGATGAGACGTGCACTGCGGTGACGGTTCTTCATCTCTAGCTGCCTCTCCTCTCACTTGATGCGATAACCGCCTGCTGACTCAGTGTCTTGGGTTGCCTAACAGTCACATGATAGAAGATATGAATATTTTCTGCGGCTAACATACACATATGCCCCACCAAATAAAATGAGAGAGTCTATCGGTAAGAGTCCGACAGACGATACGGTGAGCGTCCGACAGACGATACGGTGAGCGTCCGCCAGACGATACGGTGAGAGTCCGATAGGCGATGCGGTGAGAGTCCGATAGGCGATGCGGTGAGAGTCCGATAGACGATGCGGTGAGAGTCCGATAGGCGATGCGGTGAGAGTCCGATAGGCGATGCGGTGAGAGTCTTGACCTTAAACACAGAATGTAATACCACCAGTTAACTATGTCCCTTGCCCTTCAGACTGTCGATATTTTCAAAAATGTTTCTAGAAGGAATTTCCACAACGATAATTTGTATCGATCAACATTCGAACTAGCATGAAGTCCTAATAATCAGCAAATAAAAAACACACAGAAAGTCTGCACATTTGTATACAAATAGGTTAGGTTGGAATGATATTATCCAAATTAATAAGACATTTTTATTCAATCATTGTCAGTGAAAGAGCGGTGCAAAAACTTGACAGATTCGTTGATTTCTAAATTGATAAAATTCGATTTAATGTCCGGGTTGTTACCAAAAAAATAAACATATATTTCATAAACAATAGTGATATAAATATTGGTTTAAATCGCCTGATTAAAACGACAGATAGTATTTCATATCACAGTAGTTAAACAAACAATCTTGGGATCGAGAAGCTTTCTTGGAAGAATTCAATTAAATATCTTTCATAGCAGAGTAAAACAAGCTAAAAACGATAGTCTTTCAATGATGTCAACGCTTATATTTCAATTCGCAATCGCGCTATGCTACTTAAAACTGTTCCGTTGTGCAAACGGACTCTTGTAGATTAAATTAAAAACAGGTACTTGTCTAGGAAAAACTAAAGGCATATCTCTTGCAAGCAATATTTAACTTAAATCCAAAGCTAGAATACATCAACGAAAGTATAAGCAAAAAAATATAAGGCCATCTTCCTGAACCTGCCGTGACCTGTAACTTAAGCACAAAGTTTGTCTGTGATATTAAAATACATGTACACGTAGTACGGAAATTAAATTTAGAGTAATTTAATAAGTATAAGATGTTATTTTATGAGATCTGAGAAAGCTAAGTCAATGAATATTAGTTTTCAGCTGTTAAAAAGACTTTGAAAAAAATTCTTTGTCACATGATCACCTAAAAATCCGGTAAATAAATTTATAGTCAGGAACTTTTGCTGTGTTCTATTAATTCTTTTCTAAATAGTATATTTCTTGCATTTTCCTGGAACTTATTTACGTCTGGTCGTATTACACCGAAAACTTTCCAGTATTCTACATGTAATTTCTAGGAAGCTGCTTTTTAAGTTTTTAAAAGGATTTAACCTAGAAATGGTAGAAAACTTACTGAAGTAATCCTAAATATTGATATGTAGATTTCTTAGAATTGACGAAAATCGAATAAACATTTATTGAACCCCGACGCTGTTTTACTGCTGCTGCTGCTGAGGCGGCGACGTTGTCCGGGTGGCAGCACCTCCGAACGGATTCTTCGGCTCCACAGTGGTCACCACGCTGGACAGATTGCCGAAGCGACCGTGGCACGTCGATGAAGTCGACGCGGGTCTCGCTGGCATCGCCGGATGAGCGACGCTGCTCACCGACTGCTGCTGCTGCTGCTGCTGACTTGTTCGAGGCCCGACGCTGGACTGCACCGCAGCTCGACGTCCCGTGTAGCCGGGGATGTCGGTTGGACTGCAGCGAGCAGTGATTGGAAAGGAAGATTTGCTAGGAATATGATCTGGTTCAAACTTATTTTCTGAATACTTTGAGGATGTTTCGGCTACAAGCATACGAAATGAAGGATTTAAAATGCAGGAATGAGCGTCGCGCGATGGGGGACTGATTTGGAGGAGTTTAAAATGGGGTGAGTGTGTGGCGCCACCTAGCTAGGCGCGATAAAGGGTTGATTTGGAGAAGTTTGAAATGGGGTGGGTGTGTGGTGGAACTAAGATAGGCGCGATAGGGGTTGATTCGGAAGGGTTAGAAATGGGGTGGATGTGTGGCGGAACTAAGATAGGCGCGATAGGGGTTGATTCGGAAGGGTTAGAAATGGGGTGGATGTGTGGCGGCACTTGGGCGCGATAGGGGTTGATTCGGAAGGGTTAGAAATGGGGTGGATGTGTGGCGGCACTTGGGCGCGATAGGGGTTGATTCGGAAGGGTTAAAAATGGGGTGGATGTGTGGCGGCACTTGGGCGCGATAGGGGTTGATTCGGAAGGGTTAGAAATGGGGTGGATGTGTGGCGGCACTTGGGCGCGATAGGGGTTGATTCGGAAGGGTTTGAAATGGGGTGGGTGTGTGACGGCACAATTAACTAGGTGCGATGGGGGTTGATTAGGGTTAGTCTAGAATCAGGTGGGTGTGTGGCGGAAATATCGAGGCCGGATAGAGGCGAGGCGAATGGACCCACTGTGCCAGTGAGGCAATAAAACCAAATCCAGCTTACGCTCCGCTGACGCCAAACTTAGGCTGCGGATTGCGCAGCACAGTGTAGGGCCGGAGCGGCTCGTACGGGTTGTCAATTTCTTGCGGATTGTCGGCGCCAACGCAGCCCGAGTAGGTTGGCAGATGGTCGGTGCGACGGGCCACGCTGCAGCTGCAGTTTTAAATAAAAAGATTTTGGATAGTTGTTTAATATCTTTTTGGCTGTTACAATGAAGGCAACGATATGTGGGGTGTCTTTGGGTACTTACTAGGTGTATGGCCGCTGCCGATTGTAATAGTCGGGCCTCAGTTGCTTGAAGTCCCAAGTGAGACCGCGCTCCTGTGTGTAAAGAAGAGTATTAACGAGTAAATTGGTTTCTTTGAAAGGTACCCGATAGCTAATGAAAGATTCCGGATAGTTAAGGTAGATACAGGATAGGCGGAAATGATATCTAATAGCCGGAGAAGATACCCAGTAGACGGATAAGATACCCAATAGACAGAGAAGATACACAATAGACAGAAAAGATACCCAATAGACAGAGAATGAAGATACCCAATAGACAGAAAAGATACCCAATAGACAGAAAAGATACCCAATAGACAGAAAAGATACCCAATAGACAGAAAAGATACCCAATAGACAGAGAAGATACACAATAGACAGAAAAGATACCCAATAGACAGAGAATAAAGATACCCAATAGACAGAAAAGAGACCCCATAGACAGAAAAAATACCCAGTAGACAGAGAAGATACCCAATAGACAGAGAAAATACCAAATCCCAATCTCAGAGAAACTACCCAAATCTCACCTGAGAGCACCAAGTCTGAGCTGGTGGCAGCGTCTTTTTTGAATTGTTGGTCAGCGACACCGGGTCAGCGTGGGCCTCCAACGTGTGGGTTGGCGGGAAGCGCTTGTAGCCGCCTCTTGGCATATCCTCGGCTGGCACAGCCTCGTACGCACTAATAGTAGTGTGTATCGGGTAGGTAATGCGAAATTTAAATAGTAACTTCTGTCTAAATGACCTAAGCGTGTTGAACAAAAATGTTCTTGTGCGTCATCACACAGGGCCGGAAATAAACAAGCAAAAATGCTGATTTTCCGTTGAATGCGTTGCATCATAAATAAAGTTTTCTTTAAATAACTGTGTTTGAAATAAATAGTCGTTATACTACTTGTAAACTACTTAGTTTTAGTGTGGAAAGTATGCTGAAGTATAATGAAGGTGATTACGAACTTTGAATCGGCTCATATCGATAGAGAAAGCATGCTAATAAAAATATATTAATCTACTAGATAGTTTGGTATAAAACAATGAAACCATATTTTATGGGGATGCCAGCAAACAGCGACAAAGACTCTTGACAAAGGCTTGATTGCTGGAAAAAGAGGCGTCATGTAGTAATTCTTCTGCTTGTGACTACACGTCGTCACTGACTGCTGGCCACTACAATCAAACAATTGGCTACATATGCCTGCTGGCATGGATTTAATTTTACGGGTCTATCACATCCTGACGATTTGAAAGTCAGCTGGTCGCTGTACACCCTGTGTGAGCATCTGTATGAGTACTGCGCCTGCGTACAGTTATTGGTACGTCAGCGGAAGGAGTCAGCGGAAGGAGTCAGCGGAATGGGCAGAATTCTGGGAAAATGTCGGCGAAGTCGGGTGTCTGCAAGCCCTTTTGCAAAATGGTTTATTTATTTAGCTCGACAGAGAAAAAGGGGTTCTAATAAAAAGCTGTCGTAGCGTAAGTTCGGTCGTACGTCGGAACTTTTACATTGCGGATATATAGGTCCCGTTCTATAAAGCCATCGTAAGATACGAGCGTTCTTAGCTCCTCTCTCCGCAGTGTAAAAGTTTCGACGTACGATCGAACTTACGCTACGACAGCTTTATATAGTACATGTATGACTCCATACTCCTTAGGAGCTAAGAACGATCTTATCTTACGATGGCTTTATAGAACGGGCCCAAGGTTCAGTAGAAAAAAGACTTAGGGCCGGTTCTATAAAGCCATCGTAAAATAAGATCGGTCTTAGCTCCTCTCTCCGCAGTAAAAGTTCCGACGTACGATCGAACTTACGCTACGACAGCCCTATAGTACGACCCTTTAGAGATTTAAAATTCACTCACGACTGAGTAGTGGACGTGTAGATGTACTTATAGGCCAGCCGGTCCCTCTCGGACATGTCCGGCCGCGCCTTGGGCAGATGGCAGAGCAGAGTCAACTTGGCCGATTCCGGAGTTTGATCCGTGCCGCTTGTCCAGCCGCCCTGCACGGCGCGGGTGTAGCCGGGACCGACCAGTTTCTCGTGGGCCGGTAGGCCGGGCGGTTCGGTCTCGCTGGCCCGATCGATTTCCGGGTAGGCACCTGGCATGCCTTTGCGAATGGAGTGGATCGTCTGGGGGATAGGATTTAGATTTGGGTCAGATTGTTAGGAAAACGCGCGTTGAAGATAGAAATACGGAGGCGCGGAGGGCCTTCATATGATTCGATCGGCTACGAGTGTCGAATCTCGTTCACCTAACGCTAGTCTGAATACCAATTAATGCAGGATTTTAACGGGAAAAAACCTAGATCTTACTTACCTAAACTAATTATTTAGCGGAACTATAAACTGCTCAAATTCTGAGTCAGTACGGTCCAATACTGTTATAAATTAGTTTGACCATCTCCACAGTAAATTAGCGATTTCTACTTTCGGGCTAAGTTGACATCTATTTATTCTTTATTCCTTATTAAGGGCGTCGCCATGGATTTTATGGTTGGGGGACCAAGCCAGCAATTATACATATGCATGTATACATGGCTAATCAGTGTTGTCAGCATTTATTTTGGCTCCGCAGGCAGTCATTTGGCGCCGCACGAACTCATTTTATCGCTGTGGGCACTCATTTTAGCACCGGAGGCACTCATTCTAGCGCCGCAGGCACTCATTTTGGCGCCGCAGCCGCAGGTACTCATTTTAGCGCCACAGGCACTCATTTTGGCACCCTGCAGCAAAATTATTGATTTCCATAACGGGTCACAAGGTGGGGTGGGGGAGACAAAGCATTAAATTGGCATATGTCGCCCCGCCATATATCTTTTACATGTACTGGGGGTGTACGCCCGCCCCTGTCCTTATTAATTACCTGCGGTCGGTTGTACTGAGGCCCGTCATTGTGCGCGTAAACTCCAATAGGACGGCCAGGCAGTCCTCGTACAAAAGCAGCTCCAGCGCCGATGCTACCGGAGATGGGATCAACGATGCTTTCGTAATCGCGATACGGTGCTGCGCAGCGCTGCAGCCCGCTGTCTTCAAACTTTTTAAACTCCGGCGACGATTCTTTTCCGAAGCTTTTTGCATCCGCTGAGCCTCGATTAGGAGGAAATCTATGAATGCGACGAAATCTCTCTTGTTGAAATCTACGAATATCATTCAGCCCGGCGTTGGCATCTGTACGATAAAAAACTTCGGTTCCAGGCCTAGTTTTGGCCATGGAGTCGGATAAAACATACTTTTCTGATATTACTTCCGTCATTATCAAATAAACATGAATAAAACTATTCTTGTATGGCCTGCACGCACTAATCGAATTTATGTCTTAGTAAAATAAGATGATTGCGGTGAACTAAAAAGAATTGTAATCAAAAACAGAAGATGAAAAGTACCAAAAGAAAATAATCGAACTGACTAAAATTGTTTTTTAATTCATAATAAGTGCGCATTACTATGGACATTAGAAAAAAATTTAAAGTACTAAATTTTTACTTTGTTGTATTGCTTACAGCGTGGATTATCTAAAGACAGTCTTTTCCGCGAAACAGTTCAGTTTTATTGATACTGTCATATGTGTACTGACACTGTTTAACTCTTTACTATATTTGTGCAACGTATTTACTTGTGCAATCAACACTTAGAACCACCATACTTCACAACGCCTAAATTTCATATCGACTAAATTTCACAACGCCTAGCCTAAAATATCTGCATGCTCTTTCACATCGCCTAAATTTCATAACTCCTCTAAAACAGAAAATGCAGGCATGCAGCCTCCTTCATATTGACTAAATTAAATTTCATATCCCCTAGCCTAAAGTTCACTACAACTAAAACTGAATGGGAAGGAGCATGCGGAGATTTTCGGTGTTGTGAAATTTAGGCGACCTGAAGGGGGCTGCATTATTGGTTTTTGGCATTAGGAAATTTAGGCAATGCCGCAATATGAAATGTAGTAGGCAATGTGAAGTGAAGGAGGCTGCAGTTTTAATTTGGTTTTAGGTGTTATGAAATTTAGGTCTTATGAAGCACCCCCTGGAAACCCTGTTTTATATCATGCATGTAATATCTAGTGTTATTATATACTAAAAATGTAACAAGGTTAAACCACAATTAAATCTTATGATATATACTTATATAAGTTAGCTTGATACCTATTCTTGCCAAATAATCAATATAATTTTGTTTATCAGAAATATTTCTTGATCATAATTAGGTAATATCTAGCTAATCTATTTAAGTAAGCTAGGAGATAAGAGGCTAAGCAAGGTAAGTCAAAGTCACAATATTAATAGCTGTTTAACAAATAATTAGATTAAAAAATGAAAGCAAAGAAAAGGGAGACTAGGAAAAAGCAAATAAGGAAAACAAACTAAGCTAAAGTGTGAAAAAAATTGCAATAATAGATAACCAAATTGCAGTCAAGGGTACCAATTTATATATAGGGGAATCATATTTAAAAATGTATAAGCAAGTAAAAAATAAAATCATGGCTGACTAGCTAGAAATCTTAGATTATAATAATGGAAAGACTATAAGGCACTTTACTATTTCAATGTAGTCATTACCCTTGCTAATCACCTCTTTTTGAATTTTGATTAATTATAAACTTTTTTATATCTATTTTATTATCTACATTGAGATACTATGCTCTTTGATATTAAGGGTCTCAAAGTTCAAATAGGAATTACATAATTATAGTTATGAAATTGTTTTATATGTTATTGATTTTTATTAACCACAGGAAAACATAAGCAAAAATTGCTACAAATATGTCCTAGTTATGCCAAGATAAAAATAATGAGTAAATATAAAAGCAAGTAAGGAATTAAGTGCTCTAGATAGTAGATATTAAATAGACTAATAACTAGGTTTGCTAAATCTATGCAGAGAATATAGGAAAAACAGAAAAAAGTTTGAAAAAAATAGTGCCTTAAATTGTTTTAGATATGCTAAGTTACTTAGGAAAAGACTTGACAAGGTACAAAGTTTCAAAACAATTTTCAAACTGTTATTTTAGCATTTAAAGTAGAAATTTTAATATTTGTTTCTTATGCACATAATTAGTCTACTGTTGGTAGCTTAATTGAGTATCATTTTTACCATATTTTCTATTTAGCCATTTTTGATAAGTCAAATCTTTGGGGTATTGCTATATAGTGGTAGATTCAAGAGGGCAAGGAAGCCATTGCCCAAAAATTGGCCATACTTTTTGGGCTGTAACTTTATAAAGTCTATTTTCTAATGTTCCGTTACAGTTGCTTGGTATAGCCCTCACCCCTCCCCCCCCCTAAAAAAACTTTCTTGATCTGCCCCTATTGCTATAATGCTATGACTCTTAGGAGAATTGCTGAGATATTAAGTTTTATAGGGTGAATTGCTGAGATGTTAAAGCATATGGGGGTTGTTAAAATGCTGCAGCTCTTAGGGTAATTTCTGGGATGCTAAAGCTAATAAGGGAATAGCCAAGATGTCAAGACTCATGAGGGGATTGCTGAAATGCGGTGGCTCATGTAGCCCTGAGTTGCCAAGGGTCAGTTGGAAATTTGCCAAGCCACAGGTAGATCAAAGAGAGAGTTAGGGTTATGCCATCGCCAAAGCTCACAAGGGGATGCTTATATCTTAGGCTAGAGGCTAGATTACTGACTTTCAAAGCTTCAATGCTTTATTGCTTTGTTGCTTCCCCGATGGGGGGCGCAGACAGCTAGTCCTATATACTAAAAATGTTTTGATTTGAGAAAAACGTTTAACTCTAAAAATGTAACAAATAACTGAAATGCATGGATATCTCATTGCACACAGTGAGGGCAATCCTCATTCTTGACAATGATGGCCGTCGTATTGTGGCTAAGTACTACACAGGTGCCGGCTCAAGCACTGTCACTGTAGGCCTGGCTTCAGCCAAAGACCAGCGGCTTTTCGAGCGCCGATTATTAGCCAAGACTGCTAAGAACCCATCAACCGATGTGCTCATGTTTGAAGGCTTAACCTGCCTATTTCGATCCAATGTTGATTTGCTGTTTTGCGTTCTTGGAGATTCGAACGAAAACGAGCTGATTCTTAATACCGTTCTCTGCACTCTGTTTGACGCTGTGTCGATTATTCTAAGAAAGAACGTTGAAAAACGGGCCCTGTTGGACTACTTGGATGTGATGTTTCTTGTTGTTGACGAATTGTGCGACAATGGCATTGTCTTGGAGACTGACGCTCACCACCTTGTTGCCAGGGTTGGCACTAGGGTTATTGATGAGTCATCTCCGATGGAGGGCTCCGTTACTCAGGTAGGTCTTAGCGATTTGTTATAATTATTTATATTGCAAAACTTTACTTATGATTTATTTTGTCTTTATAGCTTATTAAACTCTTTATGCTACTAAATCCTCTCTGGACTCACGTGACCCTCTCTGCACTCACGTAACTCCTGCACTCAAATGACCCGTGTGTACTCACGTGACCCTCTCTGCACTCACGTGACACATCTGGACTCATGTGACTGTGACCTCTCTCTGCACTCAGCACTCACTTGACCCTATGTGCTCTCGGGACCCTCTCTGCACTCATGTGACCTCTCTCTGCACTCACATGACCTTCTCTGCACTCACTTGACCCCTATGTGCTCACGGGATCCTCTCTGTCTGCAATCACTTGACCCCTCTCTGCACTGACGTGACCCCTCTCTGCACTCACTTGACCCCTCTCTGCACTGACGTGACCCCTCTCTGCACTCACTTGACCCTATGTGCTCACGGGACCCTCTCTGCACTCACTTGACCCTATGTGCTCACGGGACCCTCTCTGCACTCACTTGACTCTATGTGCTCACGGGACCCCTCTTTGCACTCACGTGACCCCTCTCTCTCCCTTACAGCCCTCACGTGACCTCTCTTGACTCCTCTCAACAATGAATTAAAACCTTGTGCAAAAAATATTCAAAAAGCTATGCTATAGACAGTATAGCAAAAAAGCTGTCATTTAAAAAACTTTTTATTGACAACAAATTTATTTTCAGGTACTGCAACAGGCCACTCAGCAATTCAAGTGGGCCCTGCTTAAATGAGCGGAAAACTGCATTGAAGTGACCCTAATAGTTAGTTTGTTTCCGTCTGTCTTCCTTCCGTAATTTTTGAGAAAGACAGATTTTCGTGGCAATTGCTATTCAGTAGTATCTTATGGACAGCAACAACAACTGACTAGACACACAGATTCATGGCTTGTGTGTGCGCTTGGTGTTCTGCAATAAAATTTGCACATTTATGAGTGCATATTTATCTAAATATAAATCTTAATATTTCATTGTTGCAATATTGCTTTAAACAAAGTTGCAAAAGTTATTTAAGCGATTCTAAATTTCCAAAATGTTTTTGTTGACAATTCTTTTTTTGACCTCCAATTTTTTTCTGATCAGAACTCTCTGGGATACATTTTAAGTATTTGGTATACCATTCCGTCTCTGGGTATACCCCCTGTCTCTGGGTATACCCTCCTGTCTCTGGGTATACCCTCCTGTCTCTGGGTATACCCTCCTGTCTCTAGGTATACCCTGCTGTCTCTGGGTATACCCTCCTGTCTCTAGGTATACCCTCCTGTCTCTGTGTATACTCTCTTGTCTCTGGGTATACCCTCCTGTCTCTGGGTATACCCTCCTGTCTCTGGGTATACTCTCGTGTCTCTGGGTATACCCTGATGTCTCTGGGTATACCCTCCTGTGTCTGGGTATACTCTCGTGTCTCTGGGTATACCTTGCTGTCTCTAGGTATACCCTGCTGTCTCTGGGTATACCTCCTGTCTTTGTGTATTGGATTGGGTATACCATTCCTGTCTTTAGGTATGCTTTACCCTTTGCGGCCACTAGCCTATTATAGATATGTGGATATTTATCTTGTTTCTAAATTTGGCAGAATTTTGTTGCACAAGAAACGAAGATTGATGCTTCCAAGACCTCAGGTGGCCTGACTTTCTGGCTCGAAGGCGTTGAAATGTGTTGAGGTACATGTAGTTAATTTTCATATTCAATAGCCATAGAATATTGTTGCTGCTGAAATCTGGCACCCTCGAATGCTTGATGCATCTCGACCACCTGCGCAAGTAGGATATTCAATACCTCGGCTTGCTTTGCAAAACTGCTCCCAAGCCTCTGATGCTTTTTATTGCTTCATTCTGCTGCGTTTTTTATACGCCCTCAAAATTGCCGTCTTTCTTTGGTTTAATATGAACAAAAGATTCTTTGGAACCCTTTGCATCTTTTGATGTGATTATTCCTGTGTTTATTATTATTTTTTCTTAATTTTACCTCGGATTATTACATAAATCTGGCATGTCAAAATACCGAGAGCTTTGCACATGCCATGTCATGCCATGCGTTAGATGGGAGACTTTTTCAGATCCTCAGTTACTAGGCTGCCAGCCTCCCAGATCCTCAGTTGCTGGGCTGCCAGCCTCCCAGATCCTCAGTTGCTGGGCTGCCAGCCTCCCAGAGTGTCAGTTGCTGGGCTGCCAGCCTCCCAGAGTGTCAGTTGCTGGGCTGCCAGCCTCCCAGAGTGTCAGTTGCTGGGCCAGCCTCCCAGATCCTCAGTTGCTGGGCCAGCCCCCTAGATCCTCATTTTCTGGGCCACCAGCCTCCCAGATCCTCAGTTGCTGGACCAGCCTCCCAGATCCTCAGTTGCTGGGCTGCCAGCCTCCCAGAGTGTCAGTTGCTGGGCCAGCCTCCCAGATCCTCAGTTGCTGGACCAGCCTCCAAGATTCTCAGTTGCTGGACCAGCCTCCTAGATCCTCAGTTGCTGGGCCAGCCTCCCAGAGTGTCAGTTGCTGGGCCAGCCCCCTCGATCCTCATTTTCTGGGCCACCAGCCTCCCAGATCCTCAGTTGCTGGACCAGCCTCCCAGATCCTCAGTTGCTGGGCTGCCAGCCTCCCAGAGTGTCAGTTGCTGGGCCAGCCCCCTAGATCCTCATTTTCTGGGCCACCAGCCTCCCAGATCCTCAGTTGCTGGACCAGCCTCCCAGATCCTCAGTTGCTGGGCTGCCAGCCTCCCAGAGTGTCAGTTGCTGGGCCAGCCTCCCAGATCCTCAGTTGCTGGACCAGCCTCCCAGTTTCTCAGTTGCTGGACCAGCCTCCCAGATCCTCAGTTGCTGGGCCAGCCTCCCAGAGTGTCAGTTGCTGGGCCAGCCCCCTAGATCCTCATTTTCTGGGCCACCAGCCTCCCAGATCCTCAGTTGCTGGACCAGCCTCCCAGATTCTCAGTTTCTGGGCTGCCAGCCTCCCAGAGTGTCAGTTGCTGGGCCAGCCTCCCAGATCCTCAGTTGCTGGACCAGCCTCCCAGATTCTCAGTTGCTGGACCAGCCTCCTAGATCCTCAGTTGCTGGGCCAGCCTCCCAGAGTGTCAGTTGCTGGGCCAGCCCCCTAGATCCTCATTTTCTGGGCCACCAGCCTCCCAGATTCTCAGTTGCTGGACCAGCCTCCCAGATCCTCATTTGCTGGGCTGCCAGCCTCCCAGAGTGTCAGTTGCTGGGCCAGCCTCCCAGATCCTCAGTTGCTGGACCAGCCTCCCAGATTCTCAGTTGCTGGACCAGCCTCCCAGATCCTCAGTTGCTGGGCCAGCCTCCCAGAGTGTCAGTTGCTGGGCCAGCCTCCCAGAGTGTCAGTTGCTGGGCCAGCCCCCTAGATCCTCATTTTCTGGGCCACCAGCCTCCCAGATGCTCAGTTGATGGACCAGCCTCCCAGATTCTCAGTTTCTGGGCCAGCCTCCCAGATCCTCAGTTGCTGGGCCAGCCTCCCAGATCCTCAATTGCTGGGCCAGCCTCCCAGATGCTCAGTTGCTGGACCAGCCTCCCAGATCCTCAGTTGCTGGACCAGCCTCCCAGATCCTCAGTTTCTGGGCCAGCCTCCCAGATCCTCAGTTTCTTGGCTAGCCTCCCAGATCCTCAGTGTCTGGGCCAGCCTCCCAGATCCTCAGTGTCTGAGCCAGCCTCCCAGATCCTCAGTTTCTGGGCCAGCCTCCCAGATCCCCAGTTTCTGGGCCAGCCTCCCAGATCCTCAGTTTCTGGGCCAGCCTCCCAGATCCTCAGTTTCTGAGGATAATTCTCAATTGCTGGACCAGCTTCTCAGAGTCTCAGTTGCTGGACCAGCTTCTCAGAGTCTCAGTTGCTGGGCCAGCCTCCTAGATCCTCAGTTTCTGGGCCAGCCTCCCAGAGAGTTAAAATATACTGCCATTTCTCATAATTCCAGGCCATTATTATATTTTAACCTGAGAATTGCGGCTGCTGCTGTGGCCTGTGCTTTCCTCACCCATTCTTTCAACTTTGCTGCAGTAATTTTATTTTCTTTGCAAGTTTGAAAATGGATTATTCGAGCTACCTGCTTTTGATTGCAGCGGCATTGTGTTCGGCTACTTGGACTCGCAGTGTCCACTATTATGTGTGAGCACAGCTCTAGAGATTTGAGTTGTGAATGCTCATTTATTGTCTTTCGTGTACCCCGTCTCGGGGGCTCCCTCTGACCCCCCCCCCCTTGATTCATCTTCACTGTGCCCTGCACTTCATGGCCCTAGATATCTGGGTTGGATTTGGGACGGGAGTTTCTTAAGTTCGAAATGTCACGCTGTCGAAAGATGATGCGCTCCTACTAGTCACTAATTATAGCCGATTTTAAATTTTGAGTTGGGGAAAGCCGAACTTTGAGTTGGTTTACAGAAATTTACACAACCTTTGACTTTGTTGTTGAAGACTTTATTAGGTCGGAATTGAATGGCAAGTGGTGACATTTCCCCAATTCATTGAATACTTATTTGCACATTGTTAATAGGTTAATCTTATTTTAATCGGGTCGCCTTATATTCAGACCTTACATTTGAGAGCTCTATTGTCAGGCTCTCAATCTTTCTCACTTGCAATCTCAAGCGCAACTGTGCACCACACAGAATTATCTGCCTCGCGCTCGGACTCCCTGTCCTCGGCCTTCAAAATAAGCGTGAAATGTTTTTGTCCATTTCAAAAATAGAAGTTTCCTACTGTAGAGACTGCCTATTGTGCCCGGGCAATTTTTAGCAAGACAGTCTGAGAGAGTATAGGATCGCTCACACTCAGCCTATAACTCTCAGTAGCACTGGAAATTACTTCTTTTTTAATTGTCTTCAATCGAACTTATTACAATGCATGAGGAGAAATGAATTGAGCTGTAAAGAGGTGAGAGAAGAAATAGAGCTGGAGTGGGAGGGGGCGTTGTAGACTTGTCTTATAGGTACCTCAGCAATGCTGCATACTCAGTTCTGGGCGCGCAGTGAGCCAGGGGAGGAGAATATTAAGACAGCTCAATGGTACAGCGGAGAGTGAGTGGGGTGGAGCTATAGAGAGACAATGGGAATAGCCAGCAACAATGGGGCATTGTTGGACTGCTAAGCATTGTTGATATTTGAACTGGGGTTTGCCGCAAGCGCGCGCCCATGCAGTGCGCAGTTTGGTTACTCAGCATTCCTTCCGAGCCCTTCTCTGCGGGGTTGGGGGGCTGCCCGTGGAGCTGAATTCAAAACCTGAACTTACCGTATAATAAAGGCTGTATTTTCCAGCTCTTCTCAAACAATAAACCCCTTAAACCATTCTCTTTGCCCGGCTTCGTCTTCGCGGTGTCTCGGCCCCAGCTTCAAAACAGCAATTTTTTTATATCCATCATTTCGCGGCAGTGGTGCGCCTACATCAGCTACAATCATGGGTAATTGCGTGTATAACTGCATGTGCTACCATCGCTTGCTTTATATTTACAATTTTTATTTCAAGGTATTTTACTCCTAGTTTTTGTTCCTGAGAAGCTTGTCTAGTTTCCCACTTAACGAACATGACCCGATCAGCTCAATGATTGTATGGTTAATAGATTAAAATCAAGACTGTGCAGCCAGTCTCCCAGATCCTCAGTTGCTGGGCGAGTCTCCCAGATCCTCAGTTGCTGGGCCAGCCTCCCAGATCCTCAGTTTCTGGACCAGCCTCCCAGATCCTCAGTTTTTGGGCCAGCCTCCTAGATCCTCAGTTGCTGGACCAGCCTCCCAGATTCTCAGTTGCTGGACCAGCCTCTCAGATCCTCAGTTGCTGGGCCAGCCTCCCAGAGTGTCAGTTGCTGGACCAGCCTCCCAGATTCTCAGTTGCTGGACCAGCCTCCCAGATTCTCAGTTGCTGGACCAGCCTCCCAGATCCTCAGTTGCTGGACCAGCCTCCCAGATCCTCAGTTGCTGGACCAGCCTCCCAGATCCTCAGTTGCTGGGCCAGCCTCCCAGATCCTCAGTTGCTAGGCCAGCCTCCCAGATCCTCAGTTGCTAGGCCACCACCATGCCAGATCCTCAGCCTCGGGTCGATCATCTCACACGGTTATAGTGGCCTATTCTGATGATTGGTTTTAGGTAAAATAAACAACCTAGAGTCAAGCCAGTTTGCGTCGGTATAGTAAATTTTATTCCGGAAATGTCAAAAACATTTTTTCGGAACATCTTGTCGTCGACTATTCAGGGTTAAGTGAATTGGGCGATGACAAAAAAAAACAGTTAAAAAGCTCTCAATCTTGCCAGGAGCAACCAAATTTGTTTAAACGAGTGAAGACTTTCTGTGGGCTCGGCCCATGTCGTTTTAAATGATCGAGTGGAATTTTCGACAGGAATTCCGTAAGTGCGCAGTCTTTTGCGCAGGTTTTTTTCT
Source organism: Macrostomum lignano (assembly GCA_002269645.1). Taxonomy (NCBI): domain Eukaryota; kingdom Metazoa; phylum Platyhelminthes; family Macrostomidae; genus Macrostomum; species Macrostomum lignano. Next base: position 177,015 of record NIVC01000211.1, on the reverse strand, counting down.
TGCGCAGAGTTTATTTTCTTAAGATAGTTCGGCGAAAATCTCTGCAGTACCGAGGTGCGATATACATGTAGGCGAGAGGTGACAGATTTTTGAGAGTTGGCAAAAATTCGACTTTGAAAGCTTTTCTTGTGGTTGGCATTAGCCGTTTCTTTATCTTTATCACCATGAGCCACTTGAACTCGCTGCATCACCACCTCTCTCAGCGTCAAGTTCCACTAAGCTCCTTTATTTCAATGAAAATAATTGCTTTGAAGTGTTTCTGAGTGAAATATTTCATCGTCATTTGTCCAATACATGTACGTTGATTTAAACTTAAAAATCCATGCATCAGGATTTCGTGTTTCAGTACAGTTTCAGTGACTGTTTGGTACAGTTTCAGTGACTGTTTGGTACAGTTTCAGTGACTGTTTGGTACAGTTTCTGTGACTGGTACAGTTTCAGTGACTGTTTGGTACAGTTTCTGTGACTGTTCGGTACAGTTTCAGTGACTGTTTGGTACAGTTTCAGTGACTGTTTGGTTTCCTTAGCGTACATGTATCATTGTACCCGCAAACTAAAGCGTCGCATTGAATAAACAGTCTTTGTGTTCGCTTGTTCCAGCACAGAGTAGATATTAATTATGCTTACAAGTAGCTATTTTTGGCTGGGACCACGTGCAGGAGGTGCAGTCTCGCCCTACAGCATGATCGGCTGTAGCGAAATGGTAAGGTTTGTCTTGTCCCGAAAAACAACAAAAGAAATCTTAGATGAAAGGGTCGCAGTCAATCAGTGGTTCCGCAGAGGGGATGGGGGATGGCCGAAAGCCAAGGAGATCTCTCAAACCCTCAGCTTCATACATGATGAGGCTGACTGATTACATACTGGACGACTTTGCTGCCTAAAAGCATTTTTCTAGAATCGTCCTAATTTCGCTTTGGCCAAGTTTTTCTGAACGATTTGACAGTCCGTTTCTTTTCAAAACGATTCATAAATATTTGCTTTGGCATTGTTGTTGGTTACAAGATGAAAACTTTCTGAATCGCCGGCCTAATCATCGTATTTAAAACTGGGATTTATCTGGGAAGAGGTGCTCACTCCGTATTCTTGTTCAAGTTCTCCTTAGGCCGGGCGCGTCTTTTGGCTGCGGCAAACCGCCGCGTCATCAGTGGCCCAGCTTCCTTCCTTTCATTGCGAGTTGCTCCTTCATCAAGCGCAATGCCTTGATTCGGAGAAAATTAGCGGTACAAAAAGGAAGACTTTTGGCAGAAGACAATTTGTTCTCCATCCCTCCCTCTCCTCAAAGTCCCCGATTTTTGTGCCGCTCTCTGAACAAATTCGAAGTTGAGATCGACTGTTGGTCAGCTGCAGCTTCTTGTGTCTTTTTGCGTGGTTAAAAACTGAACTGGATCATTTCTGATCTCAAATATGATCCCCAAAAAATCCCCAAAATGATCCTCCAGAATGATGCACGAAACGATCTATAAAACGATCCCTGATATTGTTCCAAAATTATCCCAAAATGATCCCAAAATGATCCCCAAAATGATTCTCAAAATGATTCTCGAAATGATCCCCCAAATGACCCCAAAATGACCCCCAAAGTGATCCCCAAAATGATCCCCAAAATCCTTGAAATGATACTTGCTATTGTCCCAATAATCCTCAATATGATCCCCAAAACGACCCAAAAATGATCCTTTATAAAATCCCTTCTGTGATTTCATCCATCCATCACAAAATAATTTTTTCTTTAGCATTTTGAAATTTTTTCAATTTTTTTTGTTGAAAAATCTTCTGCTTTGAAAATTATCAAGAGAAAGATCAGCTGAGTGAAATCTCGCACAGCAATGTCCCCGGATCTCCTGACTGCAGCCACTAAAACTACCGCCTTTTTATTTATCGGGAGCCTCATCAAAATTTGGCGGGGCACAGAAGACCCGATTTTATCCCAAGCCAGTTTCATCTCCCCTCTTTCCTTTCTCACTTCTGTACGCACAGTTGGGGAAAATGGCACCTCAGCACGTTCTGCCCCCTCCCCCCGAAATCCTAAGCCAGCTCACGTCTCCCCATCCTGCAGCCTGCTTCTCTGAGTCGATATTGTTACTGACTTTGAGCGCCACTTCCTTACCGCCATCTGGCGATAGAATGTTTTGTTGCTTGGCTCTTTTCTGGGTTCCCAGGCCTGAACTGGGGCACAGATTTCCCCTGATCCCGATCCCTGATCCCGATCCCTGATCCCGATCCCTGATCCCGATCCCTGATCCCGATCCCTGATCCCGATCCCTGATCCCGATCCCTGATCCCGATCCCTGATCCCGATCCCTGATCCCGATCCCTGATCCCGATCCCTGATCCCGATCCCTGATCCCGATCCCTGATCCCGATCCCTGATCCCGATCCCTGATCCCGATCCCTGATCCCGATCCCTGATCCCGATCCCTGATCCCGATCCCTGATCCCGATCCCTGATCCCGATCCCTGATCCCGATCCCTGATCCCGATCCCTGATCCCGATCCCTGATCCCGATCCCTGATCCCGATCCCTGATCCCGATCCCTGATCCCGATCCCTGATCCCGATCCCTGATCCCGATCCCTGATCCCGATCCCTGATCCCGATCCCTGATCCCGATCCCTGATCCCGATCCCTGATCCCGATCCCTGATCCCGATCCCTGATCCCGATCCCTGATCCCGATCCCTGATCCCGATCCCTGATCCCGATCCCTGATCCCGATCCCTGATCCCGATCCCTGATCCCGATCCCTGATCCCGATCCCTGATCCCGATCCCTGATCCCGATCCCTGATCCCGATCCCTGATCCCGATCCCTGATCCCGATCCCTGATCCCGATCCCTGATCCCGATCCCTGATCCCGATCCCTGATCCCGATCCCTGATCCCGATCCCTGATCCCGATCCCTGATCCCGATCCCTGATCCCGATCCCTGATCCCGATCCCTGATCCCGATCCCTGATCCCGATCCCTGATCCCGATCCCTGATCCCGATCCCTGATCCCGATCCCTGATCCCGATCCCTGATCCCGATCCCTGATCCCGATCCCTGATCCCGATCCCTGATCCCGATCCCTGATCCCGATCCCTGACACATGGCACAACTCCTGACACATCGCACAACTCCTGTCACCTGACACAACTCCCTTCACCTGACACCACTCTTGATACCTTTATAAACCAAAGTAAGACGCTAAATTATCTACCAATTTCAAGCATTGTTGTTCGAAATTGAAACTCTTAATTTCGCCCCGTCCCCCTACAACGCACCACGTGCAGCTTAGTAGCCTGCTGAGCTTCGTTCAAAGCAGCGTGCGCAGATAAGAAAGTTCCACGACATGCAGAGACGCTACGCAGTCAGGGCTGGGCCTGTGCAATGTACAGTACGTACACACGCACAGGCTGTAGCAGCCGCGGAGGCACAAAGTCGAAAAAATTGTTGTCTATTGTTGCTTCAAGCTGTATCCGATTGTATAGGCCTTCGCTTGGGTGTTTATAGAGGTATAGAATTGACTTATATATACACGCGTGTGTACGCTTGAATTTATACTGTAAGTTTGCGTGCAGTGCATTTTCCTGTGAGCGTTTTGTTTAGTAGGTTTTACCTGGCTAAAATTTGCTACAGTTCTAGTATTTTTTACACTCTCGTCACCTGTGACATCGTCTTCGGGGCGGAGAAGTTCCTAACGTAGTTTTTGTTTTTTGTCAGAAAATCTTTGGTAAGCTGTTTACTGATTTGTGATCTGTGATCTGTGTAATCTGGCAAACTTCGGCTGCTTGGGTGGTTACCGGTGCCCTCATTGAAGAATCAGTAAGGAGGGTAAATGTTGCCCCCTCTGAAGAATCCAGTTAGGAGGGTAAATGTTGCCCTCTCTGAAGAATCCAGTTAGGAGGGTAAGTGGTGCCTTTTCTGAAGAATCAGTAAGGAAGGTAAATGGTGCACTCTCTGAAGAATCAGTAAGGAGGGTAAATGTTGCCCTCTCTGAAGAATCCAGTTAGGAGGGTAAGTGGTGCCTTTTCTGAAGAATCAGTAAGGAGGGTAAATGGTGCACTCTCTGAAGAATCAGTAAGGAGGGTAAATGTTGCCCTCTCTGAAGAATCCAGTTAGGAGGGTAAGTGGTGCCCTCATTGAAGAATCAGTAAGGAGGGTAAATGGTGCCCTCATTGAAGAATCAGTAAGGAGGGTAAATGGTGCCCTCATTGAAGAATCAGTTAGGAGGGTAAATGGTGCCCTCATTGAAGAATCAGTTAGGAGGGTAAATGGTGCCCTCATTGAAGAATCAGTAAGGAGGGTAAATGGTGCCCTCATTGAAGAATCAGTAAGGAGGGTAAATGGTGCCCTCATTGAAGAATCAGTAAGGAGGGTAAATGGTGCCCTCATTGAAGATCAGTAAGGAGGGTAAATGGTGCCCTCATTGAAGAATCAGTAAGGAGGGTAAATGGTGCCCTCATTGAAGAATCAGTAAGGAGGGTAAATGGTGCCCTCATTGAAGAATCAGTAAGGAGGGTAAATGGTGCCCTCATTGAAGAATCAGTAAGGAGGGTAAATGGTGCCCTCATTGAAGATCAGTAAGGAGGGTAAATGGTGCCCTCATTGAAGAATCAGTAAGGAGGGTAAATGGTGCCCTCATTGAAGAATCCAGTTAGGAGGGTAATTGGTGCCCTCTCTGAAGACCCAGTCAATGTTAGCGGCATCACTTCAGTTTCAGTTGGCTAATGTTAAATACAAGAAGTTCCAGGTTCGAGTCCTTTTTTTGAAAAATTCTTACTAACTAACCTAGCAGGCTTTTTATCAAATAGAACCAACTTCGTTATAACAAAGCGAAATGGGCAAAAACTGATAAGAGATGTTTTTATAGATAAGCTGAAGCAATGGGGGGGGGGTCGCATGCACCCGAGCTGTGGGTGGGCAGGCTATACACGGGGGGACAATGCATATCACAGCTGTGCCAAAGTTAGAAACACGTTTTCAAATCAGCAGTGCGTTCTGGTACCGATTTAGCGATGACGGCAAGAAGATACCCCAGAAACGAAACGACAGGCCCTGTACGAGCGTCTGTTGGAATAAAAAACGATGGGCATACGACTTATTACTGTAAAGGAGTTCGTAACTTATAAATGTCACGTTTCCACTTGAGTTTAAGGTGTTTTTACCGTTCATATTTGTTTAATTGATTGAACCCATGGTTAACGCAACTCTGGGAGAGAATATTTTTTTGGGTTTTGAAACCCATTTTGGGTGTCATACTGTATGCACCACAACGGGTTTTATAAGCGCCAAAATGGCCGGGTTTCATAAGCGCCAAAATGGGTTCCATAAGCGCCACAATGTATTTAATAAGCGCCAAAATGGGTTTCATAAGCGGGTTTGATTTTGGGTTTAATAGACGCCATTTTCGGTTTAATAGGCGCTATTTTGGGTTTCAAAAGCGCCATTTTGTGTTTAATAGGCACCAGTTTGGGTTGGGTTTCATAAGCGCCAAGTTTTGAATGCCAGGCTGTGTTCAAAGCACCAAACTATTCGCCCGTAGAAACGATTTTTCATCTAAAGCGGCACAATGAAAGCTAGTAGTTCAGTACGAATACTGGGTCAAGGAAATGTAACAACAAAGAGAAGCCTCATGAGCTGCAGTTGGTGTTTTTGCGAGCTGGGCCACTCAATCTGCTGGGGCTCCAGCTGCCCCCCGCCTTTACTTATTTACCTACCTGCGATATGCTCACTCCTTATCTTTTTCCTTTTCCGTACCTTGTGTGTGTGGTGTGTGTGTTTAAAGCCTCGCGTTTAGCGTAGCTAGTTTGGATTCTTATTTTTTGTGGCGCTGATGAGGCACGCGCTAGAAAAATGGGAAGGATCAGACGGTTATAGACAGACAGACCTCTTGGCTTCTCTGAGGACTGGGTGTGCTCAAGCCCGGAGAGATGCGGATAAGAATAAGCCCGATGAGATCCTCGTGACTTGATAAGAAATGCCGTGTTTGACAAGAAGAGGAACTCGATAGATACGGGGGTGTTATTGAAATTGTGGGATTTGTCTCTGTTGTTATCTTTGTTGTAAGGCTTTTTTAGATTGCGAGCCACGATGCTCATTGTGGCGCCACGCGCTGTTTTTGTGCCTCAATTTTGGCGCCTTGGCACTTCGTAAAATCTAACTTTAGCGCTTCAGGTGCTCATTTTGGCGCCTTCGGTGCTCAGTTTGGCGCCTTAGGTGCTCATTTGGGCACCTCAGGTGCTCATTTTGGCGCCTTAGATGCTCATTTTGGCGCCTTAGGTGCTCATTTTGGCGCCTGAGGTGCTCATTTTGGCGCCTCAGGTGCTCATTTTGGCGCCTTAGGTGCTCATTTTGACGCCTTAGATCCTCATTTTGGCGCCTCAGGTGCTCATTCTCATTTCGGCGCTTCGATGCTCATTTTGGCGCCTTAGATGCTCATTTTGGCGCCTCAGGTGCTCATTTTGGCGCCTCAGGTGCTCATTTTGGCGCCTCAGGTGCTCATTTTGGCGCCTTAGGTGCTCATTTTGGCGCCTTAGGTGCTCATTTTGGCGCCTCAGGTGCTCATTTTGGCGCCTCAGGTGCTCATTTTGGCGCTTCGATGCTCATTTTGGCGCCTTAGATGCTCATTTTGGCGCCTCAGGTGCTCATTTTGGCGCCTTAGGTGCTCATTTGGGCGCCTCAGGTGCTCATTTTGACGCCTTAGATCCTCGTTTTAGCGCCTCAGGTGCTCATTTTGGCGCTTTAGGTCATTTTGGCTCCTCAATGCTAAATTTTAGGCATTTTGTCTGCACTGCAGCAGAGTTATTTACTTATTTATTTATGCCTTATTTTGAATTTGTCAGAAAAGAAAACAAATTGAAATGGAGTAATAAAAAGCGCACAAAGCGAAAATCTTGCTAATTACATTTAGTTCCTTATTCACAAGCGCCTGCCGGGTGGTTCGGGTGGGTGGGGTTGCAGTTTTCCTCATCTCCTCTCTCCCCCCTCCTCCCCCGTCTCTCCTCGCACCATTTTTTCGACGCCGGCCTCTCATTGGCTGCAAAATTCTCGAACTGTTTCGAATCATCTGCTTCTACTATAAAAAGAGTTCGGTCGTCTGGCTCCGTCCATCCGCGTGACACCCCCACCCCCACCAGCCCTGGCCCCTCTTTGTCAGGCTCTTTTTAGTCTTACAAGTATCCGAGAATAGAAGGCTTTCTTAGCTTGATAAGACAATTTCCAGCGCTGCAGATTCGAACAGTAAACTGATTACCTGGCCCACAATCTGCCATGCAGGCCTGCTGCCCTGTGATGACTTCTAAACGGAAAGCGTCCGCTCCCAGCAAGTTCTACCGAACCGTTGCCAAGCCGAACGGGACAGCAAAAACTCCTGTAGCAGCTCATTCTGCTACCTACCAGCAGGTGGCTCTGCTGCCTCCGCATCAGCCGCCTCAGGTGCCCTCATCTTCGGATAGTTCCTCTGACGCCGAAACTGCCGTCACCGAGCTGCGAGTGTCGATGTCTCCGCCTACAGCTCACGGTTCGAGCTGCTCAGGTGAGCTGCTGCCAAGTTCAGCCACGCCGAGCCAGGTGGTGCAGTGGCTGCGCGACTCCTGCTTCGCTGAATTGGCGCCCACCGATCAGCTGGCTTACCTGGACGAGCTGCTGGTTCAGTTGGGCAACTTGCGAAGTCACGTGACCTGCCGAGCGGCGGTGAGCTAATCTATTTTTGTAACATTATCAGCATCGCTTGATCATTTTTACTGCCTTGGGCTTATCTATCCAGATATTAGTGGGACTTTATGACTCCGTGCGAATGTGCAAGGAAGGCTAATTTACGATGCTAAGAGTAATTAGAAGCTGAAATTGCCAAATTGCTCAGGTGAGGCGGAGGTTAGGCCGTGGGGGAGGGAGGATAGGTTAAGCACAGGTGTGAAACCCCCGGTGGATGCTATAAATATCAATTAACAATTAGATAAGCGCTCGCTGGTCCCTGAAACTTTCTAAATGAACTCTCTTGGTTTAGTTTGGCCTGGCTCGATAATTATGATTTGATTTGTCTCAGCCAAAGTGTTCAAGTCTCGCCGATGTAAGGATTCTTAAATTCTTTGTAAAGAAGGATCAAACAGTATACAAAAGTTGATCCCAAGGAACTGCAAGATCTTAGCATCCGATTTCCAGAATTTGAATTTGAATTCTCAGGTTACCTGTCTTACCTGTGCTGTACCTACGCTGTGCAGTGTAGAGTGTGTTGTGCAAGCTTAGCGAATGTGATCGAGGTAGGAAACAACAGGTGAGGGGGGCTGTGCTGACAAGATTTTGCATAAACGATAGCCTGCAATAGCTTGTGCGGCAGGGCAATCGAGGAACTTTCGAATTTAGTTATACTGGCTAGGGTGAAGGCAGGTCTGTAGGTGGATCTTGGCTTGTTTTTGTTAACCGCACAAGAGGCTCTGTTCGAATTGTGCAATGGCCATGTAAAGGCAGAAGGAAGGCGCGGTCCGGATACACTGCTGTATCAAATTTGAATCTATCCGCAGCTACTGTTTGCTTCAGAAAGCTTTTAAGTTAAGCATGATTATATATTAAGCAGTTTGCATACTTGTTTCATATAGTATATATTGTCAGTCTTGTACATGAAGTTTTAAACTTGCGCGTTTATAATAACTTGACTCTGACATATCGAGTGACTAATATAGAAGTTTCCGTGCAGGTTGGTGCAGCAAATTGCGTTGGAAAGTTTTTTTGCGCTTATATTGTATTTGAAGACAATGAGACGCTTAAGCTAAAGACACAGTCAGACACTGAGCCATAGACAGTGAGACACACTGAGCCATAGACAGTGAGACACTGAGCCATAGACAGTGAGACACACTGAGCCATAGACAGTGAGACACACTGAGCCATAGACAGTGAGACACTGAGCCATAGACAGTGAGACACTGAGCCATAGACAGTGAGACACACTGAGCCATAGACAGTGAGACACTGAGCCATAGACAGTGAGACACACTGAGCCATAGACAGTGAGACACACTGAGCCATAGACAGTGAGACACACTGAGCCATAGACAGTGAGACACTGAGCCATAGACAGTGAGACACACTGAGCCATAGACAGTGAGACACACTGAGCCATAGACAGTGAGACACTGAGCCATAGACAGTGAGACACTGAGCCATAGACAGTGAGACACACTGAGCCATAGACAGTGAGACACTGAGCCATAGACAGTGAGACACACTGAGCCATAGACAGTGAGACACACTGAGCCATAGACAGTGAGACACTGAGCCATAGACAGTGGGACACTGAGCCATAGACAGTGAGACACTGAGCCATAGACAGTGAGACAATGAGCCATAGACAGTGAGACACACTGAGCCATAGACAGTGAGACACACTGAGCCATAGACAGTGAGACACTGAGCCATAGACAGTGAGACACTGAGCCATAGACAGTGAGACACTGAGCCATAGACAGTGAGACACTGAGCCATAGACAGTGAGACACACTGAGCCATAGACAGTGAGACACTGAGCCATAGACAGTGAGACACACTGAGCCATAAACAGTGAGACACTGAGCCATAGACAGACAATGAGGACTTAGCGATAGACAGATACATACAATGAACAACTTATCCATAGTGTCTATACATCGAGATACTCTGTGACTCAACCTTTTCAGACGATATATACGAGCGTATTCTGCTAAAGATAAGAATGAGCAATAGATCTGTGACCGACCATATGCTTTAACAAAAATCAAACTCGAGATTCGTAACTCATTTTTACGGCGGTCAGGCTCACAAATACTAGTATATATAATAAATATAAAATCGTTTTTGGAGTAGTAATAATGGACCCTCCCTATAACTGAGTGCTTTTCAATTGACTGCTCGGGGGTTTAGGGTGGGGTGAGGGGTTGTAGTTCCCATCTCTCGGGAATCTTTGAGTCCCTGTATGTGTGATGCTGCTTATACTAAAGGCAGGCTCGTGGATGCCTCTCTGGTGGGGTTGGTTGCTCAATTTTCGAGCTCAAACTCTGGATAAGCCTCAAGCCTCACCCCATTATATAATAAGACGGCATATGGCCCAGGCCATTTCGCGTAATATAATATTTCATATTGCCATTTCTGCATCCCAAACTGCTCAGATCTTGTTTACGATTCTCCAGTCTCTGACACTTTCTCCTGCTCTCTTTCTTCTTCTGCTATAAGAAAACACCGGCCATTATTCTTCTTTTGCTGGCAGCGTGTCTTTGTCTATATAACTCTTTGTTCCTTGTTTACCACAATGCAACTTCGCGTGGCCGTAATTATAGACTTTAGAATTTATAATAATGATATTATTATTAGTATTATTACCCCGAACTGCGTGGTAATTTAATGCCGTTTCATTTCCTTCCTGATCTGTGGTGGCAGGAAAGCTTCAGCCGAAATTCCGAAACTGCAGGAGGCCCCGGACTATAATTTTAGCTCGCGCCAGTCGGCTCTGCAAACTTCTCCAAGAACCCGTAGTTGGGCGCGCGGTTCCCCTTTCCCTCTCGACGAGTTTAGCGGCCGGTTCCGGACACAAAGAGCCCCGGCTCTCGAGGATGGAATTGAAGGCCGAACTGCATCGCGGAGGAGGGAGAGGGAATCGGGTTGTGCAATCTCAATTTCGCTTTGCCTTCGCTCCCAAACGGGAGATCGAATTTCAATTCTTGTTCCTGAGATGCGATGTGGCTTGGGCGAGGCTCTTGTCGTTCTCGCCAAAGTCGAACAACAGAAGCGATTGCGATCGGGCGGCGGTGGAGGAGCCGGAACAAAGCTCTCTCTTAAAAATGATCTTGCTTTTAGTTTGAATATCCGTCTTGACTTTTCCCCTCCAGCTGTGGCGGTGGTCGCCTTTGTCTATACGGGGAGACTGAATAGGACCCTGGGCAGACAGTCCATTGCTGGGAAGATCGCTTCAAAACCCTTTGGGGATTCGAATCTGTCAATTGCGATGCCTGCCAAGACAAAGCCTGATGCGCATCCGTCTGTTGCTTGCGGTTAACGACAGCCCATGCAGCAGACTGCTCCGAGCGAGTCATTCTTCTCTTCCAATTTCAATTTTTATTCTCCAGTTTCCGTGTGTAGCTCGCCCAGTGTCTACCTGATGCATAATTAATTCCCAAACTGTTGCCTGCAGATCCCCAGGGGCCGAGCAAATAGGGATCAGCTAACTGGAGGGTTAGAGAGGGCTGCATGGGGTCTGATCTCTGCCTTGTAGACTGGCTGCCCCCGCTCAAGGCGTTCTGTTTATGCAGTCAATCACTCTGCGCTGGGCTGCTCGAGCTGTAGGGAGAGAGCAAAATACATAAAAGTGTAGCCCTAGAGAGCCAGGAGGCAGAGGTTTGATTCCCCACACATGTGGCTGGAAACCTCCCACGCGAGCCTCGCACCAGGGACGCCTTGAAGCAATCACTTGGACTGGGGAAGGATATTTAGCGGTAGAAAAAATTGAAAATTTCCAATCTAAATGCAAGTTTCTGGAGTCCATGCCTTCTTTGGATGTCCTTGGAGTTTACACTGTCCTCGGAGGGGGCTCTTTCCTCGAAGGGGGCACTATCCTTGGAGGGGATACTGTCCTTGGATGGGGCACTGTCCTTGGAGTGGACAATATCCTTGGAGGGGGCACTGTCCTTGGATGGGGCACTGTCCTTGGAGTGGACAATGTTCTTGGAGGGGCTACTGTCCTTGGAGTGGACAATATCCTTGGAGGGGGCACTGTCCTTGGATGGGGCACTGTCCTTGGAGTGGAAAATATCCTTGGAGGGGGCACTGTCCTTGGATGGGGCACTGTCCTTGGAGTGGACAATATCCTTGGAGGGGGCACTGTCCTTGGATGGGGCACTGTCCTTGGAGGGGGCACTGTCCTTGGAGTGGACAATATCCTTGGATGGGGCACTGTCCTTGGAGTGAACAATATCCTTGGAGTGGACAATATCCTTGGAGGGGGCACTATCCTTGGAGTGGACAATATCCTTGGAGGGGGCACTATCCTTGGATGGGGCACTGTCCTTGGAGTGGACAATATCCTTGGAGGGGGCACTGTCAATGGAGTGGACAGTATCCTTGGAAGGGGCACTGTCCTTAGAGGGGGCACTGTCCTTGGAGGGGCACTGTCCTTTGTATGAAGGCCTCCTTCAAACTTTTTCTACATTTGAACAAAATATATGATGTCCTGACTAAAACACACCATACAGTAAAATTGAAGGCAATTTTAAATAAAACTCATCTGTGAAGGCAAATTTCATTTCCAGTCCAAAGTTCGTTAGCTTTAGGCGTCCTTGCGCTGTGACCCAGGGCCGGCCCAGCTTGTCCATCTATATTAATAGTCTTATGGCTGCCCGCCTGGTCCATCAGCAGAATCGAATTCGCCCCAGGGCCTGTTACAGCCCCGGCCCCTTCCCTTTGTCTCCTTGTTTCTAATGCTTTTATTTACATCCCCCAGGGATGGAGATTGATTAATCCTCGATCTTCCAATTCACCATTTATACTGTCAACTGTCTGGATCTTTGTTCCCCTCATGCTTCGCCTACACAATCCAAACCGTGCAAAACTTCAAACTATAGGGCCTTACAAAAATAGACCCCTAGTTTACGTTATTACTTTTTGGTATTTTTCGATTTTTTCAAAAAAAACTCCATTCAACGCAATGCGTTATCTATAGAGGATGATAAATGCACCAGCGATACGACAAACAAAACGGCCTCCAAAAGAAGACCTTTCTAAGAAAATGAAATGTACAAGCGTCTTTCTACTTGAGCGCAATTCATGATTCGGTTAAAGTATTAGCATAAACTTAAGAAGTAGCTGACAACTCAAACCGACAACCTGCAGTCTGAGCCAAAGTGTTTTCTCGTGGAAATTTCCTAGGCAAAGAATTAGGCTGAACCAGAAGCACAGGGGGGCAACCAGCGTGTCTCCTCAGCCACCTGCGAGCTTCACCCACTTGAGCCCGGCTGTTTTCTAGATAAATTCACAGCCTCACAAAATTCGCGCTTTGAGTCGATGTGCGCCGTCTGCTTGCTCACTTTTTTTTGTCATTCTCATTATCCTCGAGTCCTCGTTGTTTCCTTGTCTTTCTTTACTCGGTTGGTGAGTGGATTTTTTGTTTAACTATACCATGAAATCCGGATAAAAAACTCACGGAGCCCATGTTGGGTCCGTATTGCAGAAAAAATAATTTACCAAACTTGGGTATCCATTCTGTCTCAGCCAGACTCAGTTGGTAAAATCAACAGCGATGCTTCTAGCTCGTAATTAATAGTTAATTAGTCGGAATTAGGAGTTTCTTCTATAAGACAAAAAATTGTTTCATAGTTAAGGGAATATTACAAAGAATTGAACTCGCGAATGTCAGCGATATCTCTCTCGCATAGAAATTGATAAAACTGAACTCGCAACACGGCGGAACCTTTGAAGAATCAAAGCAGAAGCCCATTCGTGCAGAGAGGCTGCAGCCTAATTCCCAGCCTAATTATACTCCAGCCTTTCCGGACTCTGCATGTGCGCGCGCGCGCCTCCCCTCTTTTCCCATCAACGTTTCGCTTTATTCCCACAGTCCCGTCCATTGTGGCCTCGAAGTTTTTCATTCGATTTTTACAATACCGAACTCTCTCTCTCTCTCTCTCTCAATACATGTGCGTGTCGGTCCTGCCTGCTAGCGCAGATGTCCCCAGGCCCTGTCTGGCCCTCCATAGCTGGATTGCCCCATCGAGCCGTATGTTATGACGTCATCGCTCGAGCAGCAGCCGCCGTCGTAATTCTTCATCCAATTCATTTTCCCCCGGCCGAGATTTAAAAGCCCAGCCCCGTTCTCCCAGCTCAGCCCCTTTGTTCTTCTTCGTTTCGGCTCGCCGCCCCCTCCCTCCCCTCCAGCTTCGCTGATGACGCTTAGAGCCTCGGATTATAGAGCAGCTGTGTCGATTATCGAGAAGTAGCTTTACTTCGGACCGAACCCAACTCCCGTGCTGCTCTTTCCTCAATTGTGAAATAAGAAGAAAGAGGGTGGCTTGGAGTTTTTAGAAATAGAGGCACGGACGGAAAGAATCTTCGCTTCATCTGGGAGTTTTTCTTCTTTCTCCTACTAAAAGCCTCAGGGACTCGGAGCAGATGGTTGACTCTCGGGTGCCGCCAGGCGAACTGGGGGGGGGGACACACATTAGAGAGGCCCAACATACCAGGAGTATCGGCAACGGGACTTTGAAAGCATTTCGCTATTGGGCAGAGTCTATTGGAAGAGCGGCTCTGATTTGCGTGGGAACCGCGGATGAGGCAGCGGTAAACGCGCGACCCCTTTGGGGCTTGTTGTGCACGAAAATTGGCTGAATGGTTGTCTTGCGGTTCATGCCAGCCCACCAAGTCACAGAGAGTGTACATAAAAATATAGTTATTAATAATTCTACTCAACTCAACCCGTACCTCTTGCAGAGTCCTCAGCAGCAAATTTGTGATCTTAGCAACGGTTGCCTAGCAACCGACAGTATAAAACTTGACGACGACAACCGGGACCCTGCGACGCCGCTGAATCTGTCGCGGCCGAAACCAATCAAGATCAAAGAGATGCCGCCAGACAGTCCGTTAAGCGAACTGCAGGTATGGCGAGAAAGTACTTTTCTTCGAAATTCAGCTTAAAATCCCCCAGGCTTTATGATTTAGCAAAAAATTTAAATTTCTTCATGGTTCAAAACTCACCACAGTTTAAAAAATCCCCCGTTTTAAATTCCCCATAGTTGAAAATTTCTCAAAAAGTTCAAAATCCTTCAGTTTAGAATTCCCAGAAAGTTCAAAATTCCCTCTAGAGTTCAAAATTTCCCAAGAGTTGAAAATCCCCTGAAATAACGCTAGATTTCCAGACTATGCTGTCCCAATTATCCTAATTTTTCCAATTTCTGCTTTCGCGATGCAAAATAACCGATTGCCTCAACACGGAGACAAATTGATCACGCGTCTCACCCTGTTCCAATTCGTCAAAGGCGGCCTTTTTTTAAACAAAACGATTCTTTCAGCTAGCCCTTTGTGTCGTTTTGAATACCGAAAAATCCACCTGGCGCACCAGAGGCTTATAGAAAGAAAAAAACAATCTCTCGCTACACCTGATGCTTGTAGCAATTATTTATCTTTGAATTCTTCTTTCCTAGAGAAAAGACAAATTCTGAGGCAGACAAATTCATAATTTTTGCATTTGGAAATTTTTTGTTAGAATTTTTCTTCCCGATAAATCTTGATGCTGCTTTTAAGTCCTGAGCCGGTTAAGTCCCATGCTCGAGTCCCGACCGATTAGTCAGGAAGACAGATAGACTTAAATTGTTTCCTGGAAACTGGATTAACAGACAGACTTATAATTGTTTCCTGGAAACTGGATTAACAGACAGACTTATAATTGTTTCGCGGAAACTGGATTAACAGACAGACTTATAATTGTTTCCTGGAAACTGGATTAACAGACAGACTTATAATTGTTTCCCAGAAACTGAATTAACAGTCAGACTTATAATTGTTTCCTAGAAACTGGATTAACAGACAGACTTATAATTGTTTCCTAGAAACTGGATTAACAGACAGACTTATAATTGTTTCCTAGAAACTGGATTAACAGACAGACTTATAATTGTTTCTTGGAAACTGGATTAACAGACAGACTTATAATTGTTTCTTGGAAACTGGATTAACAGACAGACTTATAATTGTTTCCCAGAAACTGAATTAACAGTCAGACTTATAATTGTTTCCTAGAAACTGGATTAACAGACAGACTTATAATTGTTTCCTAGAAACTGGATTAACAGACAGACTTATAATTGTTTCCAAGAAACTGGATTAACAGACTAACTTATAATTGTTTCTTGGAAACTGGATTAACAGACAGACTTATAATTGTTTCCTGGAAACTGGATTAACAGACAGACTTATAATTGTTTCCCAGAAACTGGATTAACAGACAAACTTATAATTGTTTCTTGGAAACTGGATTAACAGACAGACTTATAATTGTTTCCTAGAAACTGGATTAACAGACAGATTTATAATTGTTTCCTAGAAACTGGATTAACAGACAGACTTATAATTGTTTCCTAGAAACTGGATTAACAGACAGACTTATAATTGTTTCCTAGAAACTGGATTAACAGACAGACTTATAATTGTTTCCTAGAAACTGGATTAACAGACAGACTTATAATTGTTTCCCAGAAACTGAATTAACAGTCAGACTTATAATTGTTTCCTAGAAACTGGATTAACAGACAGACTTATAATTGTTTCTTGGAAACTGGATTAACAGACAGACTTATAATTGTTTCTTGGAAACTGGATAAACAGACAGACTTATAATTGTTTCCTGGAAACTGGATAAACAGACAGACTTATAATTGTTTCCTGGAAACTGGATTAACAGACAGACTTAACATTGTTTCTTGGAAACTGGATTAACAGACAGACTTATAATTGTTTCCCAGAAACTGTATTAACAGACAGACTTATAATTGTTTCCTAGAAACTGGATTAACAGACAGACTTATAATTGTTTCCTAGAAACTGGATTAACAGACAGACTTATAATTGTTTCCTAGAAACTGGATTAGCAGACAGACTTATAATTGTTTCCTAGAAACTGGATTAACAGACAGACTTATAATTGTTTCCTAGAAACTGGATTAACAGACAGACTTATAATTGTTTCCTAGAAACTGGATTAACAGACAGACTTATAATTGTTTCCAAGAAACTGGATTAACAGACAGACTTATAATTGTTTCCTAGAAACTGGATTAACAGACAGACTTATAATTGTTTCCTAGAAACTGGATTAACAGACAGACTTATAATTGTTTCCAAGAAACTGGATTAACAGACAGACTTATAATTGTTTCCTAGAAACTGGATTAACAGACAGACTTATAATTGTTTCCTAGAAACTGGATTAACAGACAGACTTATAATTGTTTCCTAGAAATTGGATTAACAGACAGACTTATAATTGTTTCCCAGAAACTGGATTAACAGACAAACTTATAATTGTTTCCAAGAAACTGGATTAACAGACAGACTTATAATTGTTTCTTGGAAACTGGATTAACAGACAGACTTATAATTGTTTCTTGGAAACTGGATAAACAGACAGACTTATAATTGTTTCCTGGAAACTGGATAAACAGACAGACTTATAATTGTTTCCTGGAAACTGGATTAACAGACAGACTTAACATTGTTTCTTGGAAACTGGATTAACAGACAGACTTATAATTGTTTCCCAGAAACTGGATTAACAGACAAACTTATAATTGTTTCTTGGAAACTGGATTAACAGACAGACTTATAATTGTTTCCTAGAAACTGGATTAACAGACAGACTTATAATTGTTTCCTAGAAACTGGATTAACAGAAGACTTATAATTGTTTTGCGGAAACTGGATTAACAGACAGACTTATAATTGTTTCCTAGAAACTGGATTAACAGACAGACTTATAATTGTTTCCTGGAAAGTGGATTAGCTATAAAGGGCCATTTTAGGCTATTAGGGTCCCCCGCCTCGGCATAGCAACCGACTGGGAGGATGGGACAAATTTCCAGTCTTTGAAATTCGCAATGTTTTCTTTCTTTGTCTTTTTCTGCCCGTCCAATTTTCCAATTTTCATCTTTTCCCTTCTCTCCCCCCAGCATGAAGGCAATCATGCTGTCTATTACATCATCTGTTTACCTTTTTGAGCCTGTCCTGTCCTGGGGGAGAATTCTGGTCAGCCAGTGTGTATGACAGGGCAGACTGGCCCGCGGGATTCAAGGGAACATGCGCGCTGGCTTGGTAACCACGGGCTTTTAGTAACCCAGCTGCTTAGCTAGGCTGTTAGCATCATCAGTGGCTGAATCAGTGGGGTTCATTAACTAACAGCGGGACCAGGAACTCCAGGAATTCATGCGACCAAAATCGGTTAAAATAAAATCCTGAGTTAGATATGATGACGTTTAATCAACAATATATTCGCAGAAGGGCTCTAGCCTCTTGGCATCCACAACAAGTACATACAACCAACCAAAAATTTCTTTAAAATTCACCACGAAGTTCCTACGTAGCACACCATTGTGCTGTAGCGAATGCAGAGCTCCCTGACGCGACGCGTCTTCTCGAGTTTCCCTTCTTTCCTCTTTCGATTCTTCCTTTCGGTTTGGAAAGTTGCGCAATCACTACTTGGGGGATGGGGGGGGGTTGGCTCGACCCCTTTGTGACTAAGCTGCTAACGGGAGATTCTGCCCAACTCTCATCTCCAATTGCCAACAGGATTTGTCCAAGAAGCCCCGGCTGGGTCTTCGGACGGCCACCACCCGCTGCTGTCAGGGGGGCGACGAGTCGGTCGCCTTGACTACGGGCGGCAAGATTTCATTGGCCAGCCAGCAGGAGCAACAGGTGGCAAGTCTGCTGGCTGCAGCTGGGCTAACGCTGCCTGCGCCACCTCTGCAGCAGCAGCAGCAGCAACAGCAGCAGGCAGCCTTTAGTCAGCTGAGGTGAGTCATCAGCTTAGCGATTACAAAGTGGCTGTTCTTGTCTCTTTCTTTGCATGTAGACCTTTTTTGCGGAATTTTTACATATTTTTAAGGTTTGATAATAAAGTTATATAGTTTGGGATTTTTCGGATGTTTAAGAATTTGAAAAATTATTAACTATATTTAAAAAGGGGAGATTTAAGGAGATTTGGAAAGGGGAGATTTGGAATGGAGAGATTTGAGGAGTTTTGGAAAAGGGAGATTAGGAATAGGAGATTTGGAATGGGAAGATTCGGTATTGGGTAGATTTGGAATGGGATATTTGGAAAGGGGAGATTTGGAAAGGGGAGATTTGGAATGGGAGATTTGGAATGGGGAGATTTGGAATGGGATATTTGGAAAGGGGAGATTTGGAAAGGGGAGATTTTGAAAGGGGAGATTTGGAATGGGAGATTTGGAATGGGGAGATTTTGAATGGGAGATTTGGAATGGGAGATTTGGAATGGGGAGATTTGGAATAAGGAGATTTGGAATGGGAGATTTGGAAAAAGGAGATTTGGAATGGGAGATTTGGAATGGGGAGATTTGGAATAAGGAGATTTGGAATGGGAGATTTGGAATGGGAGATTTGGAATGGGAGATTTGGAATAAGGAGATTTGGAAAGGGATATTTGAAAAGTGAAGATTTGGAATTGGGATATTTGTACTTGAGTAAGTTTCGGAAAGGCGGTGATTTAAAAAACAGATTTCATTTCAAATAAATTATTTAAGCTTGGAAAAGAAACTAGTTTGGACAAAGTCAACGAAGTCAACAAAATATTTTAAAACAAATTTAAACAAATTTTAGTCTGCCTGCAGTCACTGCCGGGCAGCAGCAGCAGCAGCAACAGCAGCAGGAGTTTCTGCTAGCCGCAGCGGCAGCTCACGGTCTGTCGCTGCCTCCTGGAAGTCTGGGCCTCTACAACCAACAGCCCACTGTGCAGGTGAGGATTAAAATTTTCTAAGAAATAGCTACTTTAATAAAGCTTCTACGAATCTAGTTTGGCATGGCAACCTAAACTCTATCGATACCAAATTTGCAGCTCATCCAGCAGCAGCAGCAGCAGCAGCAGCAACATCATCACTCACTGCTCAGTCAGCATCACCAGAATCCATCCGCCATTCTGGGCGACATGCCGGACATTTCCTTGTCGGAAGCTGACGCCTCGCAGAGTCTGTCGCCTCATTCGCCGCCATCGACGCATTCGAAATCGTCTCCCAAGCCGCCACAGCAGCAGCAGAAGCAACAGAAGCAGCAACAGCAGCAGCAGCCACAGACTCCCCGCAAGCTGGCATCAAGCAAGCCCGGCAACCAGCAGTCCCAGTCGAGCCGCGGCAGCCATCACGTCAAGCGCCCGATGAACGCCTTCATGGTGTGGGCCCGGGAGGAGCGGCGCAAGATTCTCAAGGCCTGCCCGGACATGCACAACTCCAGCATCTCGAAGATTCTCGGGGCCAAGTGGAAGGCCATGACAGCCGAGGAGAAGCAGCCGTTCTACGAGGAGCAGTCGCGGTTGTCGCGGGTGCACATGGAGCAGCATCCGGATTATCGCTACCGACCCAGGCCGAAGCGCACCTGCATATTGGACGGCCGAAAGCTGCGCGTGTCCGAGTACAAAGACCTGGTGAAAGGTCGGGGCAAGAGCTCCCCCAGTGCTGCAGCAGCGGCGCCGGCCGCGACAGCCGCGCCTTCTTCGGCGGTGGCTGGCCTGGGACTCAAGCTGCAGCAGAAACAGCAGCAGCAGCAGCAGCAGCAGCTGTGGATGGCGGCGTCGACTGTGGGTTCGATGACCGGAGTGACCGGCTCGGGTGGAACAGCGGGTGAGTGACGGGGGGAGTGTGACAGATGAATAAATTGAGACAAATAGAGTGATAGGCAGAGTGACAGATAAAGTGACAGGCAGAGTGACAGATAGAGTGATAGGCAGAGTGACAGATAAAGTGACAGGCAGAGTGACAGATAGAGTGACAGGCAGAGTGACAGATAGAGTGATAGGTAGAGACAGTGATAGGCAGAGGGACAAAAAGAGTGCGTGGAAGAGTGACAGAGTGCTGACCGAAGAGTGACAGAAAGAAAGAAGAGAGAATGACAATGAGCATATAAAAGCCATTTAATGAACAAATGAAGTTAGCTGATAGAAAAGAGTGACCTTGCGAGTGTCAATCACAACGATGCGCAGTTAGTTGATTTTAGTGAGATCACAAACAGCTGATGAGGCTCAGTGATCTGAGCGTTGATCTATCACTCCATTTGTTACCATCCCAGAGGACTCAAACGTCACATTGAGTCACTTCGAGCAGCATCAGCGGCAGTTTGCAGGAATTCGTGACGTCCAACGCGACGCGACAGCCGCCGATCAGGAACGGCAAATCCAAATTGACGTCGAAGACGAAGCCGACTCTGATGCTGGCGGCGGCGCCATGCTGATCGACGCAGAGGATGAGGGAGATTTCAGCAGCGGCGGGGAGTACTGACAGAAATTATATTATCAACCTAAAAATATTTTCATAGCGCGGTAGGAAATATTTTCCCGACTCAGAAATGTACCAATTGGTTGATAGATTTTTAGACTCAAAAAAGTACAACCAATTCAAAGGTTGGTTAAGAGTCTAAAAGTACATTGCAATTTCATAGCTTCACTCTTTAGACTTCAATTATAGCTTGAAGTAATACTTCAATATAATTCACTCTTTAGACCCTAAAGACCCTATGAAATTGCAATCAATTTAAAGCATATAATCCAATATACTAAAATCATAATAATCTAAAAATACAATTGAATATTAATAGTGACATCATAAAAGTACAACACATTTTTTCGGGAGAGACTCGAAGTGACCCGATTGCACTTTAAAAGAGGACGCTGATTTTTAGAAGAGCAATTCAAATAAAAAAGTCTAATTAATGTAAGAAGTTGGCCATTGAATAAAAGTACACAGTCTATTCTAAAAAGAGATTAAGTTAAGTTACAGTTGATTATCACTTGCAAAAAAATGAAGTTTGTTAAATAAAAGTAGTTTAAAATTTAAGCAAAAATTTACTGTTAAAGTCAAATCGATTCGTAGAAGTGAATTTCAAAAGTACTTAACGAAGATTAACGATCAAATTGTCATGCATTCATTCATTCTCAATAAACTGAGGCTTTAAAAGTACAATCAATTTCTATGGAGTGAGACGCTGAGACCTGAACCCAACATAAAAATTTTCCACTTGGCAGTTTGCTTTCAACAAAGGAGCATTTCTCTGTACCTTTATGAGGCTTACATAAAATTTGATTAATATTTCTTATATGTTGTTATTGTTAATTTGTTTTGTTTTGTTAGCTGTCTTATTGAATAGCATCTGTTTTTAAGCCAAAAAATTCGTTTTTTATTGTTTTCTTAGAATATCATTCCTTCGGTAATTTTTTTTGTCAGTTGTGTTGTACAGTTTAAATAAAATTAGCTTGTTGTTTGCACAATAAAACCAATTAGACCATTCATAACTGTGGATGAACTTTTGCAGAAAATATCACCTTTACTACTTGTAGCGGTCTTGGCTACGAGTAGTATAACGCTCATCTGTATTAATTGTAAAATAAGTTCGAATGATTGTAATTAAAAAATATCCACCCTGTTCCTTATTCAGTTTAACAAACAAAACATTTTTTGAACATAAACCTTTAGTGTTGCTTTAAATGTTAATATTGTTCTTGTTAATTTTTTTCACTGCTTTTGTTTTAGTTATATAGGTCAAAGCTTGCTGCTCAGTTTTGTACGTTATAAAAGTGAATAAAAAGTACTTAACGTACCTTAATTGTAACCCGTTTCAGAGATACAAGACTGTTTATTGTTAATACGAGCTATCACTGGCTAAAGTACAGAGTGCACTGCAGAAGTTTTTTAGTCCTTGTTTTTCCTATTATTCGACTCAAACACAAATTGTAGAGTTTTTAAAAAATTGAATGTGCTTTTTGCTGTCTTTGTCGTTTCAACAAAGCTTTGATTGAATAAATAAAATTTATTCCCTTTTGAGACTCGGCCTCTCTGGTTAAGCGGCCTGCCGGCTTGTGCAGATCCATTCCGAAGGGCGTTTGCAGTGCGTTGCTATTTTAGTTTGAAACTTAATGCATCTGTCTGTCTGTCTGTCTGTCTGTCTGTCTGTCTGTCTGTCTGTCTGTCTGTCTGTCTGTCTGTCTGTCTGTCTGTCTGTCTGTCTGTCTGTCTTAGTGTCTTAGTGTCTTAGTGTCTTAGTGTCTGTCTGTCTGTCTGTCTGTCTGTCTGTCTGTCTGTCTGTCTTGGTGTCTTAGTGTCTGTCTGTCTGTCTGTCTTAGTGTCTGTCTGTCTGTCCGTCTGTCTGTCTGTCTGTCCATGTCTGTGTGTCTGTCTGTCTATTTGTCTGTCTTGATGTCTATGCCTTCGCATCCGGCCCTCCCTCCCAATGTCTATCTGTCCACCTCTCCGTGTTTATCTTTCAGCCTGTGAGCCCGCGATGTGTCACAGTTCACAGTTCACCGTAAACGGAGACTGCTAATGCAGCAACATGTGATTAACTAAGATAGAGCTGGAGAATTAAATTCTAAGAAAGAGAGCCATTCAAATAAGCTAGCGGCTGTGCACTTAAACACTGAAAATTTATGCTATTCGTAGGCTTGTGGTCACACACTCAGCCTGTCTGTGTTTGCAGAAAAGGGTACACAGAGAGAGAATAAAATGTCTTCAAGCAGGCTCATCCAATGCAGCCAGCATAAAAATGCAAACGCAAATTTAGCCCAGGCAAACAGCTAGCAATCTTAAACTCCAACATTTAGCTGCCATATCTTGAAAAATGGCCTTAACGACAATTGACAACAAATTGTTAAAGTGCGCCTGTTGCGACCAGCTGCCTAGCAAGGCGGTATTCGAAACCGACTGCTGCCACAGGGTTTTGTGCGGCACCTGTGTGAGGAACCCGAATGGTCGCGGCCTGTTGCGAAGGTACTGCTGAGACGGGAGGGATTTAATTGTTTCTTTTGTTAAGAATTTAGAATCCTATTAGAGTCGAGAATCTCTCCTATAGAAGCTAGAAATCTCCCCTAGAGGATCTAGAATCCCCCTATAGAATCTAAAATTTCCCTATGAAGGATCTAGAATCTCCCCTACCGGATTTAGAATCTCCCCTATAGGAATCTAGAATCGCTCCTATAGGAATCTAGAATCTCCCCTACCGGATTTAGAATCTCCCATATAGGATTTAAAATCTCACCTATAGGATCTGGAATCTCCCCTATAGGATCTAGAATCTCCCCTACCGGATTTAGAATCTCCCCTATAGGAATCTAGAATCTCCCCTATAAGATTTAGAATCTCCCATATAGGATCTAGAATCCCCCCATAGGATCTAGAATCTCCCCTACTGGATTTAGAATCTCCCCTATAGGAATCTAGAATCTCCCCTATAGAAATCTAGAATATCCCCTATAAGAATCTAGAATCTCCCCTATAGAAATCTACATGTAGAATCTCCCCTATAGGATCTAGAATCCTCCTAAACAAGTCTATGACCTGGCTTTCAAGACCTCGAGGATCTGTAGGAGGTGAACAGCCCCATCACAACAAGACTCAGCCACGCAATCCAAATGCAGGTGCCCAGTGAGAAGCTGCCAATCCCGCGTGTTCTGGTGCCACCGCAGCCGCACTCTGGAGCAGATAATCTCTCAATCGCCATTCCAGTGCCCCCACTGCGGCCTGGAGTGTCTCAGGCGAGACCGTAGCAACCATCTGAACAGTTGCCCAGAGCGGGAGGTGCAATGCCAGCTGTGCCACAATGGCTACAGGGGCACACTGGGTGGCATAGTGCAGCATCTGGCTAGCCGGCACAAACTGCAGACAGTGACAAAGCTGCGGAATTATTACCAATTTTGTTCCTAGTTTTATGCGCCATTTTATTTGAGGTGGCGCCTTTTTAGCGTGGGGGCGCCATTTCATTTAAGGGGACACCATTTTATTTTAGTGGGGGCGCCATTTCATTTGAGTGGGGGCGCCATTTCATTTGAGTGGGGGCGCCATTTTATTTGAGTGGGGGCGCCATTTATTTGAGTGGGGGCGCCATTTTATTTGAGTGGGGGCGCCATTTTATTTGAATGGGGCGCCATTTTATTTGAATGGGGCGCCATTTCATTTGAGTGGGGCGCCATTTCATTTGAATGGGGCGTTATTTCATTTGAATGGGGCGCCATTTCATTTGAGTGGGGGCGCCATTTTATTTGAATGGGGCGCCATTTTATTTGAATGGGGCGCCATTTCATTTGAGTG
The DNA here is from genome assembly GCA_002269645.1 of Macrostomum lignano. Classification (NCBI taxonomy): domain Eukaryota; kingdom Metazoa; phylum Platyhelminthes; family Macrostomidae; genus Macrostomum; species Macrostomum lignano. Next base: position 152,227 of record NIVC01000211.1, on the reverse strand, counting down.
GGGCGCCATTTCATTTGAATGGGGCGTTATTTCATTTGAATGGGGCGCCATTTCATTTGAGTGGGGGCGCCATTTTATTTGAGTGGGGGCGCCATTTCATTTGAGTGGGGGCGCCACTTTTTTTGAATGGGGCGCCATTTTATTTGAATGGGGCGCCATTTCATTTGAGTGGGGCGCCATTTCATTTGAATGGGGCGTTATTTCATTTGAATGGGGCGCCATTTCATTTGAATGGGGCGCCATTTCATTTGAATGGGGCGGCATTTTTAGTAGAGGGAGGGACGCCATTTTATTTGAGTGGGGCGCCATTTCATTTGAGTGAGGGGCGCCATTTCATTTGAGTGGGGGCGCCATTTCATTTGAGTGGGTGCGCCTTACAAAAGCCAGTGTTGCTTGAACATCAGCCTGATCTTCTTAAATCATAAAATGATTATTAAATCATTTATAATCTATAATTAATGCAATTTCAGACCCTTTCATCACAATAAATCACTGGCAATAACTACTAACCAAGTACTAGATATGTAGCAGAATACTATATTTTGTTTTCTTAATTAGACGTAATAACCCGATTAAAATATTTTTTAATGTTAGACTTAAGTTTAAACTCATTGATTTCCAAATTTAAATACAAGTGATCAGATATAATTCGCATTTTATGCAGGAAATGCACAAAATTAAGATGCTGAATTTCAACATTTTTATTACGATTTACGAATAATTATATTTATTAACTGCAAAAAGCAACTTTGAAGTTGAACAGCGAGAATAGAAATCTAAAAGTACAAATGAGGAAGGCAATATAAGTTAACGACTGCCTAAAGTAAAACTAAGAATTACTAAATACAAAATATTAACTCCCCTCTGAGGACCTTAGGCAATGGAATATTTGAGGATCTTTAGGATTGGGATATTTTGAGGATTTGTAAGATTATAATATTTGAGGATCTAAAAGATTGGGATATTTGAGGATCCACAAGATTGGGATATTTGAGGATCTACAAGATTGGGATATTTAAGGATCTGCAAGATTGGGATATTTTGAGGATCTACAATATTGGGATATTTGAGGATCTACAAGATTGGGATATTTTGAGGATCTACAAGATTGGGATATTTTGAGGATCTACAAGATTGGGATATTTAAGGATCTGAAAGATTGGGATATTTTGAGGATCTACAAGATTGGGATATTTGAGGATCTACAAGATTGGGATATTTGAGGATCTACAAGATTGGGATATTTGAGGAACTACAAGATTGGGATATTTGAGGATCTACAAGATTGGGATATTTGAGGATCTACAAGATTGGGATATTTTTAGGATTTGTAATTGATTGGGATGTTTGAGGATCTACAAGATTAGGATATTTTCAGGATTTGTAAGATTTGAAAATTTGAGGATTTGTAAGACAGGGATATCTGTGGCTATATCCCAGCGTTAATATCCCAGTTTTTCATTGAGCGCAGTGGATCCGTCACCAGTTTGATCAGAGGGCGGCAACCACAGGGCATAGTCTGGATCTGTTGCGTCATAGCCTCCAGTAACGTCATCGAGCTGATGAGGCCGGGACGGAGGCGGCGGCGGTGGCGGCGGATTTTTCCTCTTTCGTTTCTTAGAATTTGCCGCCAAAGACGACTCTGCGACAGCCGCTGGAGTCTCGTCAGCCTCATCAAGCCAGGCTGGACGGGCAATCTTTGTAGCGGCACTGCCAGGCTTCTTTGTTGCCGCTACTAACGAGCTGGTCTTTGCAGACGCCTGCAGACGAATCGGAGCAAACTTCTCAACCTTGGCTGAGCCGGACTCTGCTGTTGCAGTCGGCGCTTCTAGCGGCTGTTCCGCCTGCGGCATGTCTTCATCAACTTTACTATTAGCAGAGTGTTGAGCAGCAAGCTCAGCGTCATCTTTCACAACCGGCTGCTCATCCGACTCAACTTCCTCCCCGGTGAATGCCTGCATCTCGGGCTGCTTCACCTGACTCGTTGGCGCCGTCATTGGAATCCGACGCTGCTCTCGAGCTTTCGTCGCCGCACCGACACTGGACAGATCAGCTGGGCGAGCCTTCTCCAGCATCCGGTGGGCCAGCGCCGCCTCCTTCTTAGCCGCCATGAGTCTCAATCGCATCTGAGTTCGAGTTCGCTGATCCAGCCCGCCAGATTTAATAGTGCGCATGTACTCTTCCAGCTCGTCCAGCTGGTTGGAAGTTGAATTTGCTTGATGTTGTTGCTGCTGCTGCGACTTCTTCCGGCTGGCAGACTCAGCCGCGGCCGCTTCTAACTGAGTTTCCAGATCGGCGATCTCGGAGTCCAGCGCCTGGCAACGAGCCGTCAGCTGGTCGAAGGTCACCGCCGTGGAACCCGACGGCGCCTTCGAAGCACCTTCAGCGGCAGCAGCGGCGGCAGCCATCCGCGCTCGCCGTTTCGCCTCCAACTGGCCAGTGCGGTCCAGGTAGGCGTCCTCGTCCTCCTCGTAGAAGTCGTTCTCGGCCAGCTGGCGAAGCCGACGCTCCCGACTGCTGCCGGCCGACCCGCTGCCAGCATCGGCGTCCAGTTCGCCCATTCGATCCAGCAGTTGGCAGGCGGCCAGAGCGCAGGCTGCGATGGCGTCGCGTTTTCGTGTGCCCGGCGGCATCGGCGCCTCGGCGGTTTCTGGCCGACCGTCGGGGCCGTCGACGGGCAGTTCAAGTCGGCAGCAGAGGAGTCGACCGGCGCGTACGTCGATTTCGTCCACTTCGCCGCTGCTGGTTGGAGCTTCGACTTTGAAGCTGGGCGCCTCGAGTCCCTGCCGATCGTACCAGCCGCGTAGGAACTTCAGCGGGTCCGCTGAGTAGGCCTCCGAGTGAGCAGTCTGAGCTGCCGCTGACAGCTCAAATGAGTTGAAGCTGGGGAACCGAGAGGTGAGGTTGAGGGTTAAGCTGTGGGATATGGGATTTGAAATGGATTTGGGATATCCCTGGAAATTGGGGATATTTATCTCACCAACTGGGGATCTGGGAGTGACTTTATCCCACAAATTTGGGATTTGGGAGTGACTTTATCCCAAACAGGGGATCTGGGAGCGATTCTTTCCCAAATTGGGGATCAGGCCATCAGGGAGTGACTCACTCCCAAATTGGGGATCCGGGAGTGACTCTATCCCAACTTGGGGATCCTTGAGTGACTCTATCCCAACTTGAGGATCCTTGAGTGACTCTATCCCAAATTGGGGATCTGGAAGCGACTTTATTCCACAAATTGGGGATCAGGGAGTGACTCTATCCTAAATTGGGGATCCGGGAGTGACTCTATCCCAAATTGGGGATCCGGGAGTGACTCTATCCCAAATTGGGATCAGGGAGTGACTCTAACCCAAATTGGGGATCAGGGAGTGACTCTATCCCAAATTGGGGATCAGGGACTGACTCTATCCCAAATTGGGGATCCGGGACTGACTCTATCCCAAATTGGGGATCCGGGAGTGACTCTCTCCCGAATTGGGGATCCGGGAGTGACTCTCTCCCAAATTGGGGATCCGGGATTGACTCTATCCCAAATTGGGGATCCGGGACTGACTCTATCCCAAATTGGGGATCCGGGAGTGACTCTCTCCCAAATTGGGGATCCGGGAGTGACTCTATGCCAGAAACTGGGGATCTGGGAGTGACTCTATGCCAGAAACTGGGGATCTGGGAGTGAATCTATGCCAGAAACTGGGGATCTGGGAGTGATTAGGGAATAAAAGATTTCCAAATCGATAAGATGGGAGCATCTGGAGGAAAGAAAATTTTCGCTATTTAAACAGTTCCGCCTCTGCTTAACATCACACTCTTTCCCAATATTTTCATCAAACTGCACTGTCAACACCCGGTCATCTTTATGAAATTCTGCAAACAACCTGCATCTATTCAGCATCAAAAGAGGACGGGAGCAGCTGCGGATTTCAATATGTTTTTGTATGGATAAATCTTTTCTCCAGTCAAAGGCGTCTGTTTTGCTGCTTTCGGCACGTAAAGAGAATAATAAAATGTGCCGCTTGCACGATGGAGTTGAATAAACAGTCACACCTGAGATGATAATTTTCTCAAAGAAGAAAAATATTTATTGACCTGTTTTGGCCAGCTTCATCACAAGGTATATGCACTCGAGGGGCAACTGGGGATCTGGGAGGCTGGCCCAGCAACTGAGGATCTGGGAGGCTGGCCCAGCAACTGATAATCTAGGAGGCTGGCCCAGCAACTGAGGATCTGGGAGGCTGGTCCAGCAACTGAGGACTGCTCAGTCATCATCACCAGAATCCATCCGCCATTCTGGGCGACATGCCGGACATTTCCTTGTCGGAAGCTGACGCCTCGCAGAGTCTGTCGCCTCATTCGCCGCCATCGACGCATTCGAAATCGTCTCCCAAGCCGCCACAGCAGCAGCAGAAGCAACAGAAGCAGCAGCAGCAGCAGCAGCAGCAGCAACAGCAGCAGCAGCCACAGACTCCCCGCAAGCTGGCATCAAGCAAGCCCGGCAACCAGCAGTCCCAGTCGAGCCGCGGCAGCCATCACGTCAAGCGCCCGATGAACGCCTTCATGGTGTGGGCCCGGGAGGAGCGGCGCAAGATTCTCAAGGCCTGCCCGGACATGCACAACTCCAGCATCTCGAAGATTCTCGGGGCCAAGTGGAAGGCCATGACAGCCGAGGAGAAGCAGCCATTCTACGAGGAGCAGTCGCGGTTGTCGCGGGTGCACATGGAGCAGCATCCGGATTATCGCTACCGACCCAGGCCGAAGCGCACCTGCATATTGGACGGCCGAAAGCTGCGCGTGTCCGAGTACAAAGATAGAGTACAAATGTACAAAAGTACAAATGAGTTGAAGCTGGGGAACCGAGAGGTGAGGTTGAGGGTTAAGCTGTGGGATATGGGATTTGAAATGGATTTGGGATATCCCTGGAAATTAGGGATATTTATCTCACCAACTGGGGATCTGGGAGTGACTTTATCCCACAAATTTGGGATTTGGGAGTGACTTTATCCCAAACAGGGGATCTGGGAGCGATTCTTTCCCAAATTGGGGATCAGGCCATCAGGGAGTGACTCACTCCCAAATTGGGGATCCGGGAGTGACTCTATCCCAACTTGGGGATCCTTGAGTGACTCTATCCCAACTTGAGGATCCTTGAGTGACTCTATCCCAAATTGGGGATCTGGAAGCGACTTTATTCCACAAATTGGGGATCAGGGAGTGACTCTATCCTAAATTGGGGATCCGGGAGTGACTCTATCCCAAATTGGGGATCCGGGAGTGACTCTATCCCAAATTGGGATCAGGGAGTGACTCTAACCCAAATTGGGGATCAGGGAGTGACTCTATCCCAAATTGGGGATCAGGGACTGACTCTATCCCAAATTGGGGATCCGGGACTGACTCTATCCCAAATTGGGGATCCGGGAGTGACTCTCTCCCGAATTGGGGATCCGGGAGTGACTCTCTCCCAAATTGGGGATCCGGGATTGACTCTATCCCAAATTGGGGATCCGGGACTGACTCTATCCCAAATTGGGGATCCGGGAGTGACTCTCTCCCAAATTGGGGATCCGGGAGTGACTCTATGCCAGAAACTGGGGATCTGGGAGTGACTCTATGCCAGAAACTGGGGATCTGGGAGTGAATCTATGCCAGAAACTGGGGATCTGGGAGTGATTAGGGAATAAAAGATTTCCAAATCGATAAGATGGGAGCATCTGGAGGAAAGAAAATTTTCGCTATTTAAACAGTTCCGCCTCTGCTTAACATCACACTCTTTCCCAATATTTTCATCAAACTGCACTGTCAACACCCGGTCATCTTTATGAAATTCTGCAAACAACCTGCATCTATTCAGCATCAAAAGAGGACGGGAGCAGCTGCGGATTTCAATATGTTTTTGTATGGATAAATCTTTTCTCCAGTCAAAGGCGTCTGTTTTGCTGCTTTCGGCACGTAAAGAGAATAATAAAATGTGCCGCTTGCACGATGGAGTTGAATAAACAGTCACACCTGAGATGATAATTTTCTCAAAGAAGAAAAATATTTATTGACCTGTTTTGGCCAGCTTCATCACAAGGTATATGCACTCGAGGCGCAACTGGGGATCTGGGAGGCTGGCCCAGCAACTGAGGATCTGGGAGGCTGGCCCAGCAACTGATAATCTAGGAGGCTGGCCCAGCAACTGAGGATCTGGGAGGCTGGTCCAGCAACTGAGGATCTGGGAGGCTGGCCCAGCAACTGAGGATCTGGGAGGCTGGCCCAGCAACTGAGGATCTGGGAGGCTGGCCCAGCAACTGAGGATCTGGGAGGCTGGCCCAGCAACTGAGAATCTGGGAGGCTGGCCCAGCAACTGAGAATCTGGGAGGCTGGCCCAGCAACTGAGGATCTGGGAGGCTGGCCCAGCAACTGAGGATCTGGGAGGCTGGCCCAGCAACTGAGGATCTGGGAGGCTGGCCCAGCAACTGAGGATCTGGGAGGCTGGCCCAGCAACTGAGGATCTGGGAGGCTAGCCCAGCAACTGATAATCTAGGAGGCTGGCCCAGCAACTGATAATCTAAGAGGCTGGCCCAGCAACTGAGGATCTGGGAGGCTGGTCCAGCAACTGAGGATCTGGCAGGGCACTGAGCAGTATCACAGAGGCCTACAGTAACTTACCCATCCTTGCCAGACAGCTGCTGCTCAGCAGACTCCTCAGCCTCATCAACTGCATCCTCAGCGAAGCCCCAGGTACAGCCGCCACCGCCGCCGCTGTTGCCATCCCTTTCGGAGGGTGACTGCAGCTCGGCATTCTGCTTGATCTGCTGTTCAATGCGCCGCCTAAAAGTGGAAAGAAAACAAAAAAATAATATTAGAATTTGAAACAAGACATATCTATACTACTTACACAGTAGGCTCAAACGTAAATTTGATTCATGAATTTAGAGTTGAATAAAATCGACTGGCTGGTTGTAAGGCTTTTTTGATTACGCTTGCAATTAACTCGGAAACTAGTCATTAGATATAAACCCGGAAATCTTTCTTTACATTAACAAACATAAAAACCGAACATTTTTTCATCCAAAACCCATGAAAATATTCTAGTAGATAAACAAAAACCCCGCATTATATTCAATCAGATGAACAAAAAAACCCGGAAAATATTTCATCAGATAAACAAAAACCCGGAAATTAGTCCATCAGATAAACAAAAAAATTCGGAAAATATTTCATTAGATAAACAAAAAACCCCGAAAATATCCATTAGATTAACAACAAACGGAAAAGCATATCGTACACAAAAAATCGTCTAGTTTAGAAATGAAATGCTGGCAAAGCATTACCTATCCCTCCTCTCCTTCAGCTGGGTATAGGTGAGCTCAGACTCAGCCTCCTGATCGCTCTCCGGACCTTGCAGAACCAGCAGCCGGGTGCTGCCGGCCAGCCTGATCACGTGACCAACTCTTAATCGTCTGTACTGTTGCGGAGGCAGCTTAACTTTGTTAACCAGAGTGCCGTGTGTGCTGCCCAGGTCTATCAGGTACCAGCCTGATGGATAGCGAGTGGAGTCCGCCTGCTCAGACTCAGATGCTGAGTCTGCCGCACCGCTGTACTGCATCACTGCGTGGTGCCTGCATTTGGCATTGTGAAGGGCGATTCTCATAGTGGATTATCAATTCTCAATAGTGGATTATCGTTTCTCATAGTAGATTATCATTTCTCATAGTGGATTATCATTTCTCATAGTGGATTATCAATTCTCATAGTGGATTATCAATTCTCATAGTGGATTATCAATTCTCATAGTGGATTATCAATTCTCATAGTGGATTATCAATTCTCAATAGTGGATTATCAATTCTCAATAGTGGATTATCATTTCTCATAGTAGATTATCATTTCTGATAGTGGATTATCAGTTCTCATAGTGGATTATCATTTCTCATAGTGGATTATCAATTCTCAATAGTGGATTATCAATTCTCAATGGTGGATTATCAATTTTCATAGTGGATTATCGATTCTCAATAGTGAATTATCAATTCTCATAGTGGATTATCATTTCTCATAGTGGATTATCAATTATCATAGTAGATTATCATTTCTCATAGTGGATTATCATTTCTCATAGTAGATTATCGATTCTCAATAGTGGATTATCGATTCTCAATAGTGGATTATCAATTCTCAATAGTGGATTATCAATTCTCAATAGTGGATTATCAATTCTCAATAGTGGATTATCAATTCTCATAGTGGATTATCAATTCTCAATAGTGGATTATCATTTCTCAATAGTGGACTATCAATTCTCAATAGTGGATTATCAATTCTCATAGTGGATTATCAATTCTAAATAGTGGATTATCAATTCTCAATAGTGGATTATCAATTCTCAATAGTGGATTATCGATTCTAAATAGTGGATTATCAATTCTCATAGTAGATTATCAATTCTCAAAGTGGATTATCAAAGGGCGATTCTCAAAGTGGATTGTCAAATGATGATTCTCATATTGGATTATCAAAGGATTATCATAGATTATGATAATCATGGAGATTATCATTATCATATCAAGGATTATCATGGATTATCATAGCAGATTATTAAATGATGATTCTCATACACCAGCCACCAGACAACCCACCTGGACAATGACGGGTGCTCCAGGCGCAGGTCGCAGTCGCTCTGGCGACCAATAGTCAGACAGGACCGGCCTTGCAAATCCAAATTCTGAACTTCTACACCAGATTTGAGCACCTGCAGAGAGTAGGGTCCTTGACAGCGGCCACCCCAATGCGGTTGAATATATGACGAGCCCTCCTGTTGCTGCTGCGTGACTTTATTTTGCTTCGGTTCGAGTTCAGTTTGATTGACATCAGAAGAATTATCTGATTGAGTTTCTGTCTCGACTGCTTCTACTGCTGGCAGCTGCTTCTGCTGCGGCTGTTTCAATAATTTCTTATTCAACACCGGAGCTGCAGAAATCTGCGGCATTTTAAACACCACAGGTTTTCTCGGTTCTTCAACTGAAGCGGTTTCTGAATCTTTTGCATCTGCCGGCTCTGCTGATGCGGCTGCAGATTGCTTGGATTCTGTGTCAGCCGAATCAATTGATGACATTTTTTTCGATTTTTATTAATAAATTGATGGCAGGTGAAAGCTGAAATGTTTTGAAAGAAATTAATAAGCATTACACTAGTATAGAGTGGCGGGGCTTTCAGTGTACACTAGGGGGTAGAGGGACAGGGCTATCAGTGTGCATTGAGAGATAGAGGGGCAGGGCTGTCAATGTACATTGAGGGATAGAGGGACAGGGCTATCAGTGTACATTGAGGGATAGAGGGACAGGGCTGTCAGTGTACATTGGGGGATAGAGGGGCAGGGCTGTCAGTGTACACTAGGGGGTAGAGGGACAGGGCTATCAGTGTGCATTGAGAGATAGAGGGGCAGGGCTGTCAATGTACATTGAGGGATAGAGGGACAGGGCTATCAGTGTACATTAAAGGAAAGAGGGGCAGGGCTATCAGTGTACATTGGGGGATAGAGGGGCAGGGCTGTCAGTGTACATTGGGGGATAGAGGGGCAGCGCTGTCAGTGTACATTGGGGGATAGAGGGGCAGGGCTGTCAGTGTACATTGGAGGATAGAGGGGCAGGGCTGTCAGTGTACATAGGGGGATAGAGGGACGGGCTGTCAGTGTACACTGGAGGACTCCAGGGCACTTGAAGAGAAGAAACCCATGCTCGATTTCTCAATGAATAAAGGAGAAGAATCTTATAAGAGTGTTAAACTGCCACCGCAAAAGCTAAAATATCGATTAGTGTGGTGATTTATTGAATGATAAGTAAAGGTAATAAAAATCAATGACATTTAATCAGAGTTCTAACAAACTTTAGATAAGGAAGTTTAACCGGAACCAAGCACCGCGGCATCTTCAGCTTCCGTGTCCTCAACAGCGACTCCAACAGCTCGGCAAACAGTTCGCAAAATAATCAGAGCGGCCCATGCGCCAGGGTCTGGTCGAGCTTCGGATTCAGAGGTTAAGGACAGCTCAGCGCCAACGTAGGCAGCTCGACCAGCTCGAGGCTTCATCTGAGCCGTGGCAACAGCCCCATCACGAGCCAGCCTGACCGCTCTTGGCAGCCTCTGCCAAACCTCATCAGCTGATAGGCCGGCATCGAATGCTTCTAAGAAAGCGTACACAGTGTCCAGCATTGTCCGATCGCCTTGCCGAGCTCGACCAGCCTCCGAGATGGCGCCAGCCGCAGCGGACAGGGCGGCAATGGCGCTGCGTGCATCGAATGGTGACTGACAGACCGAAGCGGCTGCAGCTGCCAGGCCGATGCCGAACAGAGCTCCGGAACTGCCGCCCATGTCGCTCTGGGCCAGGCTGGATAACTCAGCTAGCAACCGCCTAGGCCCGCTACTAACCGTTACTATGGCGTTGCTAGGCTGCTCAACAAACTTCTGCATAGCAAGCGCTCCCCTGTACATGGTATCGCCGCAGTCTCCGTCTCCAAGTCCGCCAACAGAATCCAGCTGATTCAGAATCGATCTGGCATCGATGAGAGCTGCGGCCACGGCGCTCAGTGATGCTCGAGCTGAGCTCAGAGACTCGGCTGATTGCCAGGGAATGCTGCTGTCAGACGATGCGGAGGTCGGGTCAGATGGAAGGGCGGCTAGTTCGAGTTGATCGGGCCGCAGAACGCTTGGCGAGGAAGCGGCTGGCCACCTGAGTGAAATTCGAATGGGTTTGCATTGAGTAAACTGTGAACTCTTATAGATTTATCTATATCTATATAGATATTATGGATATAGATAGATTGGGATTTTCAATCCAGTCAGCTGATCAGGATTCCCATAGCAACTAGATTGGGATTTTTTCAATCCAGTCAGCTGATCAGGATTTCCATAGCAACTAGATTGGGATTTTCAATCTAGTCAGCTGATCAGGATTTCCATAGCAACTAGATTGGAATTTTCAATCCAGTCAGCTGATCAGGATTTCTATAGCAACTAGATTGGGATTTCGAATCCAGTCAGCTAATTAGGATCTCCATAGCAACAAAAAACGCCCGATGAAAACGGTACCAAGGCCCAGAGTGACTTTCGTCGCCCCAGAGTCGTTTCAGATTCGTTGCAGGTAACACTTAAACGACAAGATGTCCCAGTAGTACAAGTCGACAAAAAGGCTTCAAAGAGCCGCCGAAGAGTCCATTTGAGGCGTTTTATTGTCTGCGACTCTGGGGCGAAGAGTCGTAATTAGAACGCATCTGCGTTACTTTATGAATTAGAATCGCATTTCGCATTTAAAGTAACAACTCTATTTAGTCTACTTGAATGAGTAGAAAGTTAAGCGCTTAACGCAACGTCTCTTAGACGAATTTTTCGCGACTATTTTACGCAATACAGTCGTTCAAGTCATTAAAAAAGTCACAAGAGACGCTACACTCATTAGTGAGTTCTTTAGAATGACTCTAGCGCATGCTTGGGCGCAACCTAGGGATTCACCCGGCCGTTTCTATTGGCAACACACACATGTAAGTCGCTATTGGACGGAATAGTAGTCACGTGACTGCTCTCAGCCAATAGCGACTTAAATGTGTGTTGCCAATAGAAACGGCCGAGTGATTCCAAAGGTTGCGCATGTATGCTGTAGCGACTCTTTTCACGGTACCGTTTTCACAGGGAGGATTTTCATGCCACAGATAGTGATATTGACCTAACAAAACTAGATTCCAACCCCCTACCTTCGCGCCGGCAAGTCCAATGTTTCCAGAATCCAGCCTTCATCATCTTGGCCTAGCAGCAACAGTAGACTAACGGAAAATCCCGGAGCAGACAATGACGTCATCAAATTGCCGATGTACAAACGACGCACAGGTAGGTTAGAAACGGCGGCCACTGTCTCAAAAGCTACAGACGCTATTCCAGATAATTCCAAATTCGATAATCCGCCTAATCCATTGATTAGCATGGCACTAGCGGCAGACGAAGAGCTTTCTTGTCTTTTAACTTTATTCATAGATTTCTCAATGCGTTCATCTGCCAGTAGTTTCTTAACAACGGCTCCAACCACGGCTTCCATGGAGCTTTGATGACTTTTCAACAGACCGACACCAGCTTCACCGTGAATCCCCAGCCCGAGCTCCCAGTCGCCTGTCGGCAGCCTGCAGGCACCCACAGTAGCCAGTCGGGTCCTTAAACTTTCCAACCGATTCACTATGCAGTCTAAATCCAGCCCAGAATCTGCCAGACCGCAAGCCAGCTTCATCATCAGCAGGCTGCCAGCAATGCCACGTCGGCCAACAGCTGGTGCCGGATCCTTAATCGACGCATCATCGTCACAGACAAACATTCGACAGCGAAGGTCGCTAGTTCGAGCCCTGGCAGCGGCTAGACCAAAGTTCAATCTATCGCCTGTGTAGTTCATAATCAATACTAGCAGACCAGAAGGACAAGCCAGTTGGCGAATTGCTTCCAAGATGTCGTTAGGAGCTGGCGACGCAAACACGTGACCCGACACAGCAGCGTCGAGAAGTCCTTCTCCGACAAATCCGACGTAGGCAGGCTCATGCCCGGCGCCGCCGCCGCTTATCACGCGAACCCGATTGCCTGTAGGCAAGCCGCGAGGCTCTCTACGAATAACCACCCCGCCGACGCCTTCACTACTAGAGCTGCCAGTTCTGGCAATCAATGCCAAACTCGGATCGGCAATAACTAAGCCTCGAAGTGCGTCGCGTACGCAAACTTCAGGCGAGCGGCTGAACAGATTATTAGCTGCAGACTGAAATCATTTTTTGCGTGGTAACCCATTATTGTTACTCTTCTAACCCATCTTATTGTCTCTTTGAGTCTCCTTGTGTTTTTAAGTGATCAACTTTTTGTATATTTGTTGCATGTTTTCAGTTGACGTGGTAGCCTCTCCATCTTAGTTCTCTTATTATGACATTTTGCAGTCTGGTTACATGGACTTTCATTACAATCTAACACAAAGACAATCAGACCATACTTCTCACAACTGATCCAGTTTATTTGACTGAAGAATTAAAAACCAGAACCTAGGCATGAACCTAAGCAAGTTATATAATAAAATTATTGAATATGTCATGCTTTTTTCTTGGTGTTTGATTGATTAGCTTTGCAGTGTACCTGCCTTGGCCACTTAATTGAATTGACTAGGTGTTGCACTTGTATGAACTAGACTTAAATTAACCAGAGCATATGAACAATGAACAATGACAAGAGAACAATAATGATACTGGATGAAATGGTGCTATTTTATAGAGACCTTAGCACAAGTGCAAGGCAAAAATGGTCAAAGAAAGCAATGCTATGAATTCAGATAGTACTACTAAAGGCTTTTTAGCTCTTCAACTCTGTGCACAGAGCACTGCTATGCTATGCAATTGTGACATATTATTATTACTTTGTGACAATTTTAAACCATAAGCTGAGACAAACTAATATTGTAAACCTCTTAATGCAATCCTTTCATGCAAGCACCAGACAGCAACTTGGAAGATGGCATTTACCTAGTATTCTATATGCCTTAGTGGCTTTATGCTAGCAGAGCAAAGCTATATAATGATTGAAAGAGTGCCTTGCTAATACAGAACTATCTACACATCAATGCTAACCTCAAAATTAAAAAATACTCAAGTTTGAATTATGTCTAATGTAATAATCAGTGCAAATATTATTGTGCAATGCCCTTTGATTTTGGTAAGAACTAGACCTAAAAGTACCATAAGTCCATAATAGATAGAAAAAATGATCAAATTACAAAACTTTTGAGCTAAAGTGCATCTTTTTATAGTTAAAAACCGCATTCAAATTGGAACAGTATTGCAAGAGCTATGTTCAAAAGGGAAAGGACTTTTGGAGCACCCCCCATAGCTTGTAATGGCTATAAAGCCTCACTTTATCTAGCCCTTGGGTCAATTGAAACTTTACAATAACAATATGGCTTGCTCAAGGTTTGTGTCTCTTTTCAGCTCTTTTCTCTTTATTTTCCTTTTTTCCTTTCTTTTCTTTTTCCTTCCATTTTCTCCTTTTCCTCTTTTTTCACTCTTTTTCCTCTTCTTTTCTTCTCTTCTTTCTTTTCTCTTTTTTCCTCCCTTCTTTCCTCTTCCTTCTGTCCTAATCTATTCATGGGCCAAACTTTTCTCTTTAAATCTCAATTGCTATCACTAAAGTTGTACTAAACTATAATTACCAGTAACTTTGGAACTTAGTTCTTAGAATAAGGTCTGAGTATTTCCCCCCATCTTTTGTATTGCTCGTCCATGGTCCATTGTACTTGTGTTCTTTTTTATATTCCATTTCTGCTTCACTTTTGCATTATTTTATGACAGTAAAGATACAGAACTTTTAAAACTTATTATGTGATGAAGTGAAATATGTCATGAAGTGATTGATATAAGAATATTAGCCAAGATATTAATCAACATCTCATTGCCTTTGTGTTATTTTATACTGGTATAAAATGGTATATATATTTTATAAACCAGTATCTGTGCATATTTATAAGCCCAAAATGCAGGTCAGCTAAACAAAATTGGAACTATCACTAAATTAGACCCTATCTGAATTCTTAACTTTAATTCAAACATACAATAAAGATGCAATAATAGGAATCATCTCCTGATAGCAAGCATTCCCTGCCTTTCTTTCTAATAGCAAGCACCCCCTGAAATTGGGCTTTCTTCAATAGCAAGCAGTCACTCAATTATAAGTATCTCATGATGTCAAGTAGCTGTCAGCTCTTCCCTGCCATAGAAACCATGATAAGGATTTTTGTAATTGAATATCTGTGAATAGTTTAGGTATTTTTCTGCTGTGTTTTATTACTAGCATGCATATAAAGTTTTCTTTAAAATGAAGCAGTTCTATGTTTGCTTGTAAAATTTTAGCTTAATTGGTCGCAATGATCCGCTGCAGTGGCCAAAGTTTGGCTGAAAAAGTGCCCCCTTGCCATAGCTGACTGACTGCAACAGGCGAGTGGCAATCTTGGTACAGTTTTGGCTGGGCAGCTCTGCAGCCACCTGCCTCTAGATGCTGCATGAAGCTCTTCAGGATCAAGCATCATCCCAGTTGGTGTATGAGTAGTTTGCGTACTTCCGCTGTGGCTCGGCCACTCTGGACAACGATCCTTGCGAGGGGCAGCCGAGTTTGGCTGTGTCTGACGGAGTTGTTGCTGCTGTTTCATGCCATGTAGACGAAGATCAGCGAGTGATGATTCACTGGTTGGAGCAGCTTGTTGGGGTGTCAGATTCCACTATCATTAAGATCCTGCACTAGCACCTTGGCATGAGGAAGCTGTCTGCTTGCTAGGTACCCCGCCAGCTTAGCGCTGACCAGATGCGAGCCTGAGTTGAGTTTGCCAACCTCATGGTAGCCAGGTTTGATGGAGGCCACTCACAGTTGGTGGATAACATCCTCATTGGCGACGAAACCTGGGTCTACTTTTATGACCTAGAGAGCAAAGAGTAGAGTCGGCAGTGCGTTACCAATGAGGAAGATGCTCCTCTCAAATTTCATCGCGAGTGCAGCCTCGGGAGAGTGATGGCGGCTACTTTCTTCTGACGCAATAGCATCCTGCAGGCGCTTGCACAACAGCGGCCAAAGACGCTTGACAAAGGCATCTTCCTCCATCAGGACAATGCTCCTGCACACTGGGCACAAGTGACCTAGGAATTCCTTCAGGCAACCCAGCTTGTTGAGCAGCCACATCCGGCATATTTGCTGGACCTGGTGCCTGCTGACTTTTTTCCTATTTCCCAGAATAAAGAAAAATCTGGAGGGGAAGCACTTTGACTCGAGGGAGGAGCTGGTTTTTGCGCTACAAGCTGAGCTGGACAGCTTCACCAAAGCTGATCTCAGGGGGTGCTTCAATGCATGGTTCCAGTGCCTGCAAAAGTGCTCCAATTTGCGTGGAAATTATGTTGAGAAGTTATAATAGACTGCAGTTGCTGCAGGTAAAATTCCGTACAGATGCAATAATTAGAACTGAACTTTTCGGGAACTTAATAAGCACCCCTCATAATAGCCGCAGTAACAGCCGCAGCCAAAGCAACAGCAGCAATAGCTATAGCAACAAGCAAAGCAACAGCAATAGCCACCATCAATAGACATCAAAAGTGACCTCTTTTACCTGTTGCTTGCCATTAGAGGAATGGCAAGCAGAAGAATAGTGTCACAATCCACAGGCCCTAAATGGGCATGTAGGCCTTTGTGCAACCTATGCAAATAAATCTAAAGAAGGCAGAGCTGTTTTGCCAACTATACAGCTCTATCCCCAGGGTTCTGCAATGTCCAAAGGACTGCACAGTCACACATTAAGCGAATGCCACCATGTGGACACTATGCTACTATAGTGAACAGGGCTTTTGTGCACTGTTCTTGCTAATGGAACTGCAGGTTGCACTCTATGCACTCAAGGTCCCTGGGCCAGATGCAGTCTACAACAGCATGCTAAAACACCTGCCAATGACTAGTAGGCAATAACTGTTGGGATTGGGACTCATTAATGCCACTTGGCATACTAGCATCTGCTTTGCTCAATGGAAGCATAGCCATATAGTGCCTATCCCAAAATGGGAGAAAATGGTAGCAAACTGGAGTCATACTAGCCAGTTGCACTGACCAGCACCATTGCTAAGCTGGCTAAGCAGATGGTACTCTAATAGCTCTGTCATCACCTGGAGTCCAACTGGCTCCTCAGTGGTACCCAGACTGGCTTTCAATGCGGCCATTCCACTGAGGAGCAGGTAGCACATATTTGCTAGGCAATCCTTGATAGGATTTTAGCTGCACCTATGATAAGGTGTGGCAGAATGCCTGCTTGCCAAACTTCACCATCTCCAAGTGCATGCTATGCTAGATCCAAGGATTTATCACCAACCACCATACCCACATCTAAAAGGGCCAGTGCAATAGTCAGGAATATGTGTTCCACAAAGGCCTTCCCCAAGGTAGTGTCCTAGCACCTATACTCTAGCTAGTTTACATCAATGACCTCATAGAGACAATATGCTTAGCCTCTACACAGATGACTAATGTTGCTTACAACAGTACGGAGCCTTGACATCTGTGCCACCTAGCTGCAGCTGGCCTTAGACACTGAGGAGGCCTTGTGCCATAACTGGAAGGTCTGGGAACCCCTGGGAGACTTGCAAGAAAAAGCAGGTTGATCTCTAGATTAGAGGCACCTTGCTCTTGTTTGAAGAAGTACCTATCATCCTAGGGGTCTGGCTAGATAGCCAATTGACCTTTTAACATTATGCAGCCAATGTCCATTCCTGCATGGCAGCCCAATGCCATCCACTTGTGGCCTTAAGCAATTGTAGTATAGGGATAGACTAGGCGAGGTGTGACCCTATACCTAGCATACTAACTACCATCTAGGCAGTTGCCAACTATTGCTACAGGACTTAGGTGGGGCATTGGCACGATACTAGCTATATGCCTGTCCATTGAGCATCAACAGCTGGCATGCGCCCAAGCCATTATAGGCTGCATCCTACCATTGGAAGCCTATATGGTGCTCTATTTTGTAGACTTGCCACTATGTCTAGGCCTACCATAAAATGTCTACCTAAAAATAAAGAAAAAAATCACAAACATGAATAAAAGGTATTATATGCTAAAATGACATTTAATACTATAGGCCTAGCCTAGATGTATAAAAAGTTGAAATAAAAATTTTTATCCTGAAATTTGATTTTTATATTTTTATTAAAAACATTTTCTTTTACAAAATTTACTATTTCTTTATTTACTTTTGACTTTGTTATTTTTTATTTAAAACATTCATACAATTTTTGACTTGCATTTTCAAATATTTTTTTTATTATTAGGCCTATATAGGCTATAGGCCTATATTTATAAGTCATAGTCCTTGATGAAAAATATAGGCCTAGGCCTACTACAAGGGTCAAAGAAATTTTCACAGTAAAATGGTAATAACTTTGTTATTCTTGAACCAATTTCATAAACTAAGTGTTTTTAAAAACCTCTTAATAGGATCTATGTATGAATTGAGTGCAAACCTTCCTATATTTTTCAATTTAAAAAAATTACTTTTCTAGGTCTCCAATGTTTTATGCTGGTAGAGTTGCTCGCTTGGCGAGAAGAATAAATAGAAAGCTTAATATCAACATTTGAATATGATTTCAATTTCTAACAACTTCAACGCGTTTCGCACGCCATGGTGCATCGTCAGGATTATATTAGAATGATTTGAGAAATTGAGATTGAAAGCGATTGATTAAATATTGGTTTTTGCAACGTACACAGGTAAGAAGGGTAAGATTGAAAACAATTGATTACAACTTGGCTTTAGTTTAACAACATACATAGGTATAGTAGGTAGGAGAGAGAATTATAGATTGAGAATGAAAGTTAAACCTAATGTACACAATTCTTGTCCAGT
Organism: Macrostomum lignano; assembly: GCA_002269645.1. Lineage (NCBI taxonomy): Eukaryota > Metazoa > Platyhelminthes > Macrostomidae > Macrostomum > Macrostomum lignano. Next base: position 133,818 of record NIVC01000211.1, on the reverse strand, counting down.
GGTCAAAAGGCAGAATCAGGGGCGGTAGCTAGCTTAGGTAATTGAACGTCAAGCTAAGTGTACACAGCGTGCACGACTGTGTCACTCACTGTTCAGAAAACGCGGAGAACGTGACCTGCACCACTATGTTGTAATTGGGTGTTGAGATTCGGGGTCTGAGCTTTTATGTGCAGGGCCTCGAGAATTCTAAGTTTGGCGTCAGTATGGCTTTGGTCAATGATTTTAAAGTGTTCTTCTGGTTTGCAGTCATTGCAGTTAGTGCATTCAAGGAGGTGAGTTTGTATAGCAGATGGTTTGAGCCAGTGTTCCCTGATCCTCGTGTGTAGGTGTCTTTTGGTTTTCCCCACGTAGGAGACGCTCTGGTCCACAGAGCAGTTAAATTGGTAGACAACACCTGCACGCAGAGTACAAGGAACACGCGACTTTAATCTGCTAACAAAGTTCCCAATCTTGTTCGTGTGGAAGACGACCCGGATGTTACGATTGAAAGAGGCAAAGAATAACCTACGCATTCTGTTTTTAAAGGCTAGAGATGGAGGTCCGAGGAAGGGGAGACGCAGAATGGGTTCAAATTCTTCAGTGGTGACAGATTGCTCAGGTTTTTGTTTGGTGATTTTGTCCAAGATGAACTTGTTGACGATTTTTTGGACAGACAAACGGGGTAGTCATTTTGATGGAACAGTCTGGTGAGGAACTGCACCTCCCGGTCAAAGTTGATCCAGGTGTTACAGGTAGTGAAAGCTCTATGGAGCAAAACCTCACGAGCCCAGTTTTCCATTGTCTGGGGCAAGTGGCTTAGAAGTTGAGAATGAGATTGGTAAAGCTTTTCTTACGGAAGACTTTTGTGGAGAGGGTTTCCTTACTGTAGTCAATGTCAATGTCCAGGAAGGGGAGTCTTTGGTCAACAGCATGTTCAACCATGAATTTTATGTTCTTATGAGTGGAGTTGAGAGCGTGGAGGAACTGATCAATTTTTTGCTCCTGATCAAAGATGGCAAACGTATCGTCGACGTAGCGCCTGTAGAATTTGGGGGCACAGTTGAGAGACATCCAGTTTTCGGTTTCCCAATGGGCCAAGCAGACATTCGCCAGAGTGGGGGCCAAGGGGCTTCCCATGGCACAGCCATCAACTTGCCTTTAGTATTTATTGTCAAACATAAAGATTCCAGAGGTAGCAAAGCCCAGGAGTTTTCTAAAGGACGACTTGGCCATGGTGGGAGGGTTCGTGTTACACCAACTCAGTGGCATAGTCAATGGCCAGATCAAGGGGGATGTTGGTGAAGAGAGAAACAACATCAAAACTACATAGAGAGTCTGTTGAGCGTAGGGTTGAACTTTTGAAGGTCATTGAGGAAGTCTTTGTTGGATTTGGACATGAAATTGGAAGGAATGCAGGGCTTGATAAGAGAATCCAGGTACTTGGCAACTTCGTATTCGGCGGTGTTGACCATGGAGACAATTGGTCTAAGAGGATTGTCAGGTTTGTGGACTTTACAAACCCCGTAGAGTTGTCCGGGTTGACTGCCACTAGGTAAGATACGCTGATAGATGTTTGGTTCGATGTGTTGTTTGATATGGTTGCGGAGGAAATTTTGAAGAGATTGTTCGGCTTTGAGGATGGGATGCGACATGGTGACAGTGTCATGAGTGCCCAGGCACTGGAATTTGGTTTGGTCTTGGATGATACTGTGGAGTTTGTTGTTATAGTCATCGGTATTGACTATAACAACAACCTTCGACTTCAAGAACACATCTTCTAGTGCTTTATTTTTCTAAACTATAATAAAATCTCCTAATATAGGCAAATGATGCAACAGTAAAATGAGTTGAATTTTTGGCACTTATTTGAAACAGTCTAAATGATAACTGTTGCTTTGCATTCAAACCATATAGGGCCTACTCTAAATCATGGCAGGTGTAAGCTGGAATGAAAAGTCTTGTTTTTTTCAATTTTATGCCCACGCACTCGTGTCACACTAGGTAATGTCAAAATTACACAATTACTGCTGGCTTTATTGACTAAAAATATATGTACGGATGTATTCAATACATGTATTTCTTTGCTTTAAAGTTTTTATTAGAAATTGTGGATGTGGATTGATTGATTGAGGCTTTTCATATTACCGATTCCAGAATCAGAATCGGTTTGAATCTTCCAAGAAAAACAGCAGTATAACTATTTAATTTTGTTGAATGTTTGTCTGCCTTAACAGCCTTACTTTGCACAATTTTTCGGTTTCTTCTTGGCGATTGTCATTCAATAATAAAAACTTTATAGCACGTATCTCCCTCTAGTTATGGAGACAAAAAGTTATACTTCACAAATTGGTTCTGGTTCTGGAACCAGAACAAGCAATATGAAAAGGCCCATTGTGAAGACCAGCCGTTATTGATCAGAGCAAATTCGTTTAGACTATGAGAGAGAAATATTATAATTATATTATATAAATAAATATATAATATAGTGCCATATCATACATTTAATTTGGTATGGCCTAATAAGCCTTAGCAGCGAATTATGTAGCAAATCGTAGCAACCACATTAAAAGTGTAGGCATTGGTTGGTCTAGTATTTTCTATATTTAGTGATTGCTTCAGACTTATTTTCTTATTGACTTACTTAACTTTTAATCTAATGACTAGGCCCTACTAACTAACTGCAATTGGTTTATTTAACATTTAAAAAATATTTTAACTTATTTAATATAGGCAATAGGGCCATAGGCCAAATAGTTTGTATGTTGAATATAAACATTCTAGGCCTATTTATAAGGCCTATGCCAACTTTTTAGAGAATGTATATTTTTAAAAATATAAGAGTTTTACTGAACTTTAAAATAACTTTTTTGCTAAAACAAATAGGGCCTATTCTTTGTTTTAATTTAATTTTTTCTTGTAAATTTCATTATTTTTATGTGGCAGTTAGGGGCTGCCACTGACAATCTAATGAACGTTAATACTTTAATTTTGAAATTTAATTTTTTGTGACTTAATAATAAACCACCCTTGACCCATTCCCCGCTGTCCCCAGTTTTGGTCCTGTGTGCCCACCTTGTGCCCCAGTGGCTGGTTTGTTTTGTCTTTTGCATCCCTCTGTTGGAAACCTTGTTTATCACCCTATTTTCCATGTTATTTTCTGTCTGTTCCTTACTTGATCTATGTGACCACCCTTTGCCACCAGCGTTTGACCCCTTTGAACCACTTGTTGCATATATTTTGTCTATATATTGGTGCCCTCTGGAGCCACCTAATTTTTCTTATCCCCCTTTCCTTACTTGCCTTCCTTTTATTCCCTTTTCTTCTTTCCGTTTCCCTCTACCTTTTAATTTAATTTCTAATATTTTTAAGTCCGCCAGTTTAGTTGCACCTAGTCTATCTATTCAGTAGCTTGTGCACTGCGGCACCAGCCAATCATCTGCCAGAGTGGTCACGGTCCTGTTTGATTATTTTAATACATTTGGTGAATCTTAGTTAATAATTTTTATTTTTTAATTACTAGGTAAATTAGTATATTGCCGCTGAAGTCTTAATAAAACAATTAATATGACATTAATCTCTCTCTGATAACCTGAAGCCTAGTTTTATATTGAGTCATTTGCTTGTAGGGCATAAAATAACCCATCAGTCTCATCTCAAAGCAAGCTCTGAGGCTTCAACGTTCCATAATACACAAATTACGATGGTGGCAGCGCTACTCTACTGTTAGTAACAAGTTACGTCAAGCATACGAGATACATTAAATTCGGTATCTGAGGACATGCTCTGAATGCTCGCACCAACGAAGACTGCTTGCCTACAACTAAAACTACCCTCCCCCGGGATTGAGGACCCCGGCAGTCAGAGTATCTACGAGACATTTCAACTGGGATTTGTCCACACAAATTTTCTGGATTTAATCTGTGCAAATTAACAACGGCGCCAATTCAAAGGCCTGAGCTGCTCATACTCGACATTAAATCAAGCGACCACCGGACAATCCCACCTACTACCAAACCTTTCTCCGCCCCATCTCATTTATTTTTTTTGTTTCCAATTATTTTAAGCTAGAGCTTTCAAGATTGTTTGTTGATATTTTATTATACAATATACATAGGACCTGAACTTGGCTATTTTTATATATCAACTGTGTATACTTGATGTTGAACCTGAAAATTCTATATGCCCAGTGTATACCAAGATTGTCAACTAGGGCAAAATATGCTGGAATTTTCTGGCATAAAGGCCACATTCTTGACTATGGCCCCTAAACCATTTTGCCTTCAAGTATTCCTTGACTTAGATTGTGCTTAGGCCTAGGCCTATATACTATTTTTACTTTTGCTTTTTTAGAAAAACACCTAAATTTTGCAAATAATACAACATTGATGCTAAAGTTATCTAAAACTAAATATTTTTAACAGACTACAAATTTTAAATGATTAGGCCTAGTATAGACTGTATAATTATTGTAAAAATAGAAATTTTCCAAATGCAATAATAAGAAATTTTTAATACTGCCTTTTTGGAAATTATAAACTATGTGTTGGCTAAGCATTTAGAATCACATTATATAATAATCATTGTTGTAGAGAGTAGACAAAGGTATATGACAAATTAAAGTGGTTATAAATATAACTAATATGTTGTGCAAATACAACATATATGACAACCCAGTGGAAAAAAAGGGCTCGTGCCACCGGAGGGGTGTCTGGCTCGGGCCGAGGGTGGCAATGCACAGCTAAATCTGGCTCAACCCAACGCTGGCCCGCCACCAGCGTGCCAGCGCTTTGCCTCCTATTTTTCGCGTCTTTAATTTTTGCCCCATTCTACTGGTAATTTTATTCTATTATAGTTCCACCTACTGTGCCTATAAATCATCAGAGACAGTGTGAATGTGCACTGTGCACACAGCATAGCACCAACAAAAGTACAGGAAACATGTACTTGGCTCAAACATTTACATTTCGTGCCAAAATTCAAAACGTAACTTTTGGCAATTTAAAGTTTGTCAGAGAACGAATTGTCAAGCAGACAATATATACGCATTGTATTTTTATTTTTACATTCTTCTTGCTGTATACATTTTAGGCTAAAAAGGTATTGGAAATATAAGACATTCAGTGTTAAAATAAATCAGTGGAAATACAAGACATTCAGTGGTAAATAAGTCAGTGGAACTCATGCAAGCAGTTAAGGCTACAAAGGGCTGAATCACTCAAATATGAGTGAATTTGTCCTCGGAACTGCTTTCCCGCGTTCGCTTCCGAGGACAGTCCGCATCTGCAGTTCGTCTTCCTCATTGCTGGTCGTTGTTTGCCTGCGCCACTACAGCCGCCGCCGCTGAGGAATCGTGACGCTTTTGATGGCCTCCCACTCTGTCGTGCGCGTTTTCAGGACAGAGATGACTGCTATCTCCACATCGCGCTCGGCAGGCCTCTGACCTCCGTGCATCTTTGAGATGGCAGCTGAAGCAAAATAAGTGTAGGAATATTGCATCACTTGTACAATGGGCTAGGCGTACGAAAAAGTAAACATTCTATAATTATGTTGGAAAAATGCTTCCACAGTGCTTTTGGTCTACTAACAGTAGCAAACAATTGAACATATAAGTCCTAAAAGAAATCCGAATTTTGTCTTCCAATGCATGCCCAAAAACAATGGAGCGGATTAAGCATAAGATAAAGAGATTACACTCTGCCGACAGCACTAAGCACTGCACTAAGATAGGACTCCCCACTGAAGCATGAACGTTTAATAAAGAGAGTGGCCGGTGATAATGAAAGCAAGACAAAGACTTGTACATAATTTGGTGTACCAACTGACTGATGGCTATGATCCAAAAGAAACATGCTCACCTTGGAAAGCAGGCAGGGCATTGCGGAATGCCAGAAGGGTGTCGGAGAGCTCCAACTGACTCCTCTTCTGGAGATCTCGGCCGCTGTAGTTCACCTGCTGCTGCATCTCGACTGTGAGGCATTTGTCCACCATTCGAGGGACAGTGTTATATGTGGTGGCCAATTTGCAGGCTAAGAGATATGGCACCTGAATGAAAAGGAGCGATATAGCAATTGTTTAGAAAAAGATATAAAAAAGTGCCTTCATGTACAGTCATGTTGAATTAGCATGCTATGTTATTGTAAGATTTTTTATTTTCTCTATTTGCTTTGAGTAGAGCAGTCAAATCATACATAACAGCTATACCCACTGGGCTATTCCCACAAAAATACAAACTGATCGAATTGTCAAAAGTCAAGTTTGTCTCCTTAAACTTAGAAGGTTAAGGCTGACTTGTACAACAGGCTAGACGTGCGAAAAAGTAAAGATTTTATAATTATGTTTGAAAAATCCTTCCACAGTGCTTTTGATTTACTAACAGTAGCAAACAGTTGCACTCAGTTGCAAAATAGAGATTACACTCTGCCAACTGCAGAGTGAGCACTGCACTAAGATACGACTCTGTCAAATTGGTAGCCTTGTCAAATTGTACACTGTTGAGTTGTGAATAAGGAGAGGGAACTTCTGAGCTACAAAAATATTGTTCAGTCCAGATTGTCCCTTACCCGCGCCATCATCGCCTCAGAAGATGTGACGAAGTTCGCGTACTCCCTCCATGACCCTACTGGCACCGGCTCGGTCTCAGCTGCAACGGCTTGCCCACCATGCCCTCCAATCGCAGCCAGGAGATCGCGACGCAGGCGCTGCATTTCTGCCCTTATCTGCTGCACTTGTTGCTCCATCTGAGACTTCAGCTCTACTCGGGTGATGTGCAGCTGCCGGAAGATGCTGATGAGGGCAAAAGTTTGGCCTTCTTGAGTGTCCATAGAGGTGCCTGATTTTGCCTCCATTGCCTCCCTTGTCTGCTGAATGCAGGTGTTGCCGAAATTGAGAAAGCTGACACCGTGTGGATCCCGGCACAGCCGTGGGGTGGCACCAGACAAGGCGGAGCCTGCGGTAGAGTCTGCTGATCCAAGGCGAGCTGACAATCGGGATCTTGTACCATCCACGGCGGCGGGAATAGCGGCAGATGCTGGTGTAATGGCCGCATCGGCCATGTGGACCCTGTCGTGATCCATATCCAGCAGGTCAGCGCCATCATGCCTGTTGCTCCGGACATGGCTCCTGAAGTGGCAGTCGGCAGCACCTTCTGCTGAGGAGGCGGCAGCAGCTGTAGACTGGATTCTACACCCTCAGCAGAATCCGAATCAATCCCACCATGGGGTCTCTGGTGAAGGCTTCGTGGAGGTTCAGCGTCGCTTTCAGAGGTGCTGAGTAGCTGGAATGAAGCGGTAGTACATGTAAATTACAATTGTGTCTGCATGTTAGACAAGCCTGAATTTCAAATTTGGGGATATGGAATCTGCCTTATTCATCCCCTTATGCCTATGGACTTTTTTTACACTAAATGCAACTGTGGTCACTGCATGGTCCCACTTGATAGAGCAAAGGGGTTGGGGTCCTTTTCCCAGGGCCAGGGCCTGAGTAGGGGAAGCAGTTTGATAACTCAAACACTAATCTGATGAATAGCTCTACACATTTGCAGACTCAGTTTTCCAGATGTGAATATGTTATACTGGAGCCAGACATTAGCAATGTGGATATAATTCCTTATTGATTTAAAAAAAACTTTAGGCTTTGAAGTAATTTATTTCTAGTTAATTTTACTGAAAGTATCATTCTTTTCAATACTAAATTATTTACTAAATTACTTACATCCATGCGCGGAAACGGTTGTCTCTTCATGCCTCCTAACACTCTGTCCACCATGCGCAGAAAGGTCGGTATCCGCTTTTTTGCAGAGACGGGCATCGCGCAGAAATTTGATGGTGGCCCTGGTGTCATAATCATCAGGCACAACCTTAAATGTGTTCAAGTGTTAAAAGCCTTATAATTGATATTTAAGTGCAGAACGTCTCTATCCATAATATAAACTTTAGTCCTTCCCTCTTCAAATCTTTAAACTTAATTCTATCACTTTGACTTGTCCTGTTCTCCATCGTACTGAACCAGCTCACGCTACCCTGCTTCTTTACTCCACTTAGTTCTTTAATTCTATTCTTCCCCTCTCATTCCCAGTCCTCTATCTCACTCTTGCTTTTCTTATTTCACTTACGTCTTACCATCTGTCATTAACAGTTAGCTCAAGCTACACACCAATGAGAAAATCAGCCAAATTGCCCTAAGTAGAACTGATGTCAACAATCATGTAAAGAATACAATTAACAATGTGTTGCAACTTGCCTGCAGCAGTGTCGCCTCGTATCGGTTTTCTTCATACAGAACTTGCACCACTATAGGTGTAGGACTTCTAAGTGTGATCTTTTTCCAGTCTTCTTCTGTCCAATTCTGGTATTGTCCTAGAAAAACATCTTCTGCATTTGCCTCGATGATTTTGAGGTCATCGTGGAAAATCACTATGTACTTCATGGCTAGCAATAAAAGCAGATTGGAAACACCTGAGTGAGTAGGCAGATATAGTATGACGTGAGAGTCTGACAAATTTGGTGCAATGCATGAACTGACCTATAAAACAGCATCTAAATAGCTGGTGGGGTGGTGCAAAATTCCCCACAATCCAAAAGCCAATAGCGTAAGGCCTCCTTCTACCTAAGCCCTAAGGCTTCGTCTGAAATTTTCCTCTCTTCTGGTTCGCTCTGCTTCTCCTCCCTCATGCTCCATTCAGATGGCGAGTGACTCTGTCAGGGCAAAAGTTCTTGACAAACTTATCCACAGGCAAGGACCGCCCTGTAGCTAAGTCAAGTCGACAGCAAAAACAAGCATTTAAAAGGGTTCACATACCGAAGAGCAGATATGGGCTTAGATATCATTGCCACATAGAGGAATAACAACATAGGATCCCTTCTGTGGGATTAGGAAACATTTGCCTGTGGGTGCACCGGTAATCACTACACGTGTATCATTATAGAAGCCAATTGATAAAATGTCAAATGAGTATGGAAAAGTATACAATGGCTGTTGAAACTTCAAAATCACCCCAGTAACAGAATTATTAGCAATTGAAAGGATCCGGACCACATTACTTCCAATAGTACAACAGTTATTAGGTCTCATGCTTGAGTAGTACATAGGCCAAATTGGATCACTGGTTAGCGTATCGCTTGCAACCAAGATCTGATTTAAAATATGAGCTGATGCAAAACGTGTTACACGTATCCTTCTTTTAATGTTTGACAAATAGTTCTCAAATAGGAAGGTAGAAAAATTCGAAAGATTACCATACTGTGCGACAAATTCATGCAAATGCAGCAAAATATGCATGTTATATGTTGTAGCCATTTCACCATAAATTAATTTAGCCTGCTCAACAAAAATTTCGAGGCACCTTTTTGCATGAGCATGTAAGTGAGACAGCCTGTCAGTGCAAAATACATAGATAGCAAAATGCAGTAGCATGAAATGCTTGAAAATGTTAGTGGGAAGATATTTTCGAAACAGGTAGGGTCTGAGGTATAGTAGAAAAAGGCGAAATTCAGTGGCCTTGAAGTGCTTTAATTCTGTGTCTAGACGTTGTGGTTGACGCTGAAAGTTAGACGGAGTGTAGGGCACACATTCTTGAATTTGGTCCGACAGCTCCTTGATCTCTGCAGCACAAAGCTTGCAGTTTCTGCCTTCATTGGAGTAGAACAGATAGTGGAAGATACGGCGAAGAATTCCCAGACAGACCAGATATTGATAGTCAATAGGAAAATTTTTGACGAAACAGACTCCTGGGAGATGCAGAAGTGGAGATGTTGGTCCTTCCTTCATGTTGGACTCCTGTTGGCTCAGATACCCCTCAGTGGTGCAGCTATCACTAGCTCGCGTCGGGTAAACAACTGTTCTGTTCACCACTTTTCCTCTGGCTCGGCAGTAGTTGCATCCGACAAGTGAGTTGTGGCCCATGACCTTGCAGATGAAGGCTCTGGCCGGAGCATCACAGACAAACCTAATACTGTGGAAATGCACGTTTAAGTGAAGCACTTCGACAGAGGTGGATAGAAAACCTTTGATTTCGCTGCAGAAGTCACTGAAGTACTCATGTAGCGGTGGTTTGCTCAAGCCGGCAAACACAGCCACTAGGAAGGGCCAAGTGAAACCGCTGATCTTCATAAAAATGGGCCAAATTTGGAAGTTGGAAGACTTATAGACAGGCATGCCATCTACGTTAACTGTCACTTCAAATGTATGCACAGTTTCTCCATTAGATAGAGTTTTTGTGCTCTTCAGATCCAATAGGTTCTTTTTTATTAAGTCGGCCAGATTTTTCTTGATAGACAGATAGGCAAACTGTCCTTGGCTCAATGGATGCATATTGAGCCCTCTGGACAAATTAGCGCCCTTCAAAAGCCGGTATAATGATGAAGCAATAGGAAGGCCATGGCAGTGCAATTTATCAAGCAAAAATTTCATTCCTGCTCGAATAGTAGAAAAAGGCGAAATTCAGTGGCCTGAAACAAGAGCATGTATTGAACCAGGGCGTCGTTTAGGGTGTCCAAGCCCTTTCTCTTAGGCTCGTCCGAGTCACTATCGGTGTCTGAGTAGATCCAGATCCTCATCAAAACAGCATGCAGGCTCCTTGGCATCTTGATCTTGAGCCAAAGCTTCGCAGAAATCCGCTTCTTCCATTAGCCGGAAGTTGTCGATCTCCATCGCCTCGGAATCCAGTGGCAGTGGTGTGCTAGTAGCAGTGGCATTGCTCAGCTGTGCTGCTGTAATATCTTGCTCGGCAGTTTCGGCTGGCTCCAACTCTTCCATATCTCTTGCCATGGATCTCTGGATCTCTGTTCTCACCTTTCGGTTTAGATTATTTCTGTTCATGGTAAACTTAAGTCTGCTTCAAATGGTTATTAGATGTATGGAAAGCCTAAGAAAGGTGGCAAATGGGTTTTCTAGGCAAATCTAGCAAGGCTAGATAGAAAAATATAAGGATTGAGAGATGGTGTATAGTCTTTTCAGGGCCGTCCAATCTGGAAAGAGTACCAGTAAGCAAAATCAGGGACCGATGAAATAGGGGAAGCCCGTATGTTGGCTAGACATGCCCTGGGCGGAGATAAGAGACGAGGAAGAAAAGCTTAAACTAAAAGCACAAACAGTTGTTTGTTTTTTATTGTGAAAAGAAAGAAGGGAGCAATAACGATCTACGAAGGCAAGAGTCTTCAATCAAAGTTGGTTCAATCGGGGTGGGACTAAGAACCAGAGCAGTCATACCATTCATATTTGGGACTGACAAACACTGTGGCATTTAATTCATATTCAAGTTATCACATAAATCATTCGTATTGGATACAATCACGCCCAAGCAAGTTTCTTTTACAAGTTTGTGTTCGAGTGTGGTTTTTCCCCCTACTTCCTTTCCTCCCTTCCCTTCTCTCTCAAGCCTCCGGCCACAATCCCCCACTCAGTCCCTAGTCTGTTATGTGTATGCTCCTTCTACCAGCATAAATATTAATAAGCTTTTTGCTAAATTTTGCTAAATATTATTATTCTTCCACTTTTTGCAAGCTTGTCTAGAGATAACATCTGCCCAACAGCAAAAAATATACTATGGGGGATACCGATACCCTTAGTAGAATTTATTTGCAATGCCCCCTTCCCCGGTCTGCCTTTGTTCACTAACTTTGTGGACAGGGCTAGTGGTGACAGGCCCACTCCTAGTATCCCCATTTCTATGCTTATAGCGCATACAACTAGACTGCCTCTGACTTGGAGTTTCAAAGCTTCTGCATTGATAAATTTTGCCACTCGGCCCTCATACTTATTGGGCAGATGGATACATATGGCAGAGCAGATGTCAAAAAATTTGGAAAAGTTTGAGAAGGGAGAGATGGATGGGGAGAGCGATAGAGGAACAGAACGAGACAGATAAAGAGATAGGAACTTGAAGCACTTGTTTTGGAGTTTCTGACCAGCAGATGCTAAAGGCTTTTTGCATCAAATTGTCACTAACATTTTTAACCTACATGTACGCTCACATATACTAGCAATCTAGTGCCCCCTTCGGGTTGCCCAATAAGCAAGGAGCAAAAAATTATTCATGCAAAGCCATCCAAAGCGCATTTTCTTAAGAATCAATTCCTTCTTCAGCTTTATAAATCACCTTATTTGAGTGAAATTGTCATGGACAAAGATGTTTGCTTTGAATCTCTTTTTTCTAAAAGGAACAAAAAGACAATGAAATAAAGCTTTCTCAAAAATAATAGACATTCCCCCTAAATAGAAAACATCCCCAAGACAGCAAGCATACCGCAGATACAGCGGTGTCGGAACATATTTCAAAGTGGGGGGGCTATTAGTGGGAAGGCACATTGCACATGGTTTTTTTAATCTAAGGGCACACAAACTCTGGCTGTTATGTCAGTTCGTTACATTGTGACAACCAGGCCAATATTCAATTCTGTGTTGAATTGAAAGTGTCCAAAAGTCTGAAAAATGTTCGAATTTTCAATTAATTCAAACATTACGCAACTGCACTGCACTATTAATTTATTTAGTAAATATCTCAAATGAATGAAAATTGCCAGGGCAAGACCAGTAATTTTCTGGATCTTTTGACTGCCTTCCTCAGTTCCTCTTGGCGCTGACTCTTTATTCTTTTATCTGACGGCTTTTTAGTGCTTTTACGAGCTACTAAAACAGGGGTTGACAAACTCCGGCCTGAGGGCCAAATGTGGCCCGGCCCGCAAAGCCTCTCTATCTGGCCCGTCCTTTGAAACCTCACAATAGCAATCCGGCCCACTCAATGTTTTTGTCTCTTCTCAGCTCTCTTCCCTCACCTCTCTCTTCTCTCACCTCTCTCTTCTCTCACCTCTGTCTTCTCAATTCTCCTGTCCTCTCCTCTTCTCTCCTCACCTCTCTCCTGTCCTCTCATCTCCTCTCACCTCTCTTATCTCCTCTCAACTCTCTCCTCTCCTCTCACCTCTCTCCTTCCTCTCACCTCTCTCCTCTCCTCTCATCTCCTATTTCCTCTCCATTCTCTTCTCCCTTCTCTCCTCTCTCATATATTTCAACTCTCCTCTCCTCATTCATTGCCCCTCTCCTCTCTCCTCTCCTATTTTATCTCTCTTCTCTTTTTTTCTTTCACTTCTCCTTTCTCCTGCGCTCGTATTTCTCGTCTCTATTCCCTATCCTCTCTCCCTATAGCCCGCAGTCATCAGGGACTCCTGGGCACGCATTTTGCTTATGGGGCCCAGCAAAGCGGACCCAGAAGGGCAGTCATGCGCTGTTCTCAATCTGGCCCTTGAGGTAAAAAGTTTGCTGATCCTTGCACTAAAAGCACTAGGCTTAGGCACATTAGATAAAAACTGAACATGAACTATTATATCAGCTGGTACCCTTTGCTTCCAAGACTCACTAAAGCCAAAGCCGAAAACTGGATGACATTTGCTTGAAATTCAAAAAGGGCATTTGGAGGATCATGCAAAAAAGTGGGGGGCTTCAGCCCCCTTGTGCCCCCTCCCCCGGTTCTGACACCCCTGCGCAGATAGCAAGCATCCCCTGATAGCAAGCATTTCCTGGTACAGCTCGTAGCAAGCATCCCCTGATAGCAAGCATTCCCTGATAGCAAGCATTCCCTGATAGCAAGCATTCCCTGATAGCAAGCATTCCCTGATAGCAAGCATTCCCTGATAGCAAGCATCCCCTGATAGCAAGCATTCCCTGATAGCAAGCATCCCCTGATAGCAAGCATCCCCTGATAGCAAGCATTCCCTGATAGCAAGCATCCGCCCAGCCCAGATAGCAAGCATCCCCCAGCCCAGCATTACTCCCCCAGATTAGCACCACCCACCCTCAGATTACCAGCACTCCGCCCAGATTAGCACTCCACTTGGATGTTTGCCTCAGCTGCCACAATCTCAAATTGAGAAAATTATTATTTTCTCATTTCTCTAAAATAAATAAATTTTATACAAATATCTCCGCATACCTAGTTGTCTACTATGAGTAGTATGACTGGTTTGCAGACAGTTTGGCCGCGGCATGACCAGCGCTTTGCCTCCTATATGGCCAAGCCGAAGAAGTGCCATGCATTTGCCGAGGTTGAATTATCTCGCATTTTTATGTTAAACGATGTGATAATTGACAAAGCAGATACCTATAATGGTGTTATAATGTCAAATAGGGGCATACATAAGTTTTTGTAATGGCCACCATAAGGCCAACTGGCCATCGAATGGCCACCGGTGGCCTGAGCCATTTTTTTCCACTGGGAAGTATAGTGGCACAACCAGGGGGAACAATTGCCTCTTCTCTTAGGCAAAGACCAAAAATTCAAGGGGAAGAACAAGCAAATTTTTGCCAAAATATAGACACAAAGCCATCCTCTCTAGTCTCTATCTCCTCCCTAGGTATTTATTGTGCAAAATCTGCCTCCTTCAATAAATTTCTATTTATGCTAGGCCTACCAGATAAGTAGGGCTAATATACAATAGAAATGTCTATCAATACCTTTCTTTCTATAGATTGGGGTAGTACTTATATTATTTTACAAGCTGTTGAAACCCGCAGATTTTGAACCCTGGGAATTCTAACCCCTGGAATTATTTATTTTAAATGCATGTATTACAAAATCTAAAGTCACATGCAAACAAAAACTTGTTAATAGTTAGTAGGATAGAGGTAAACATAAAATAGAGCATATTTGTGTAAAATTAAAATTTGAGGCAAGCATTGATCTTGTTGGCTGGGGTGCAGCAGAATATTAGGCAATGTCTGTCTGACTTTAAAACATATATTGGCAAACTCTTGCCTCTGTCTCTGACTCTCCCTACATCTCCTTTGAAGTTTCAATATTCTCATTTTGTTTCCTCTCTTCTCTCTTGTCTTTCATCTTTCTTTCCTTCTCTTTTCTCTCTCTTTTCTCCCCTCTTCTCTTGTATCTTCCCTTATCTCTCTTCTCTTATCTCTCTTATCTTTTCTTATTTTCTCTCTCCTCTCCTCTCTCCTCTCTCCCCTTCTTCTTTTGTTTTTCCTTCTCTTTTCTCTTCTCTATCCTCTTTTCTCTCTTGTTTGCTCTCTCATCTCTCATTTCTCCTTTTATCTGGTAGATCTGGGTCTCATCTGGACATCTTGGGATGTCTCAAGCTTGGCTCGAATAGCTGGCTACCTCGCAGGTCAGACTGAGCTGCACGTTGTTGTTCTGGAATAGGCTGCTCTGCTGGTTCCAAGTCGCTATCCTCGCTAGACTTGTAGGGTAACATTGGTCTTTCAGTTAGGCGCAATGGCTCTTGCAGTCTATCAGCCATCATCTGCGGCACCTTGATAATGCTATTGTGCACTAACATCTTGGCAGGGTGTCCTTGCTAGGCAGTTGCTGGCTTGGCTTGATCTAGTATGCCACTTCTCCTACTTTCTTGGTGACCTTGTACATGCTATTTTAGGGCCAATGAAATTTAAGCAGCTCTCCCAGTTTAAGCTTAGGGTTAGCTAAGCACATGCATGCGCAACCTCCAAAATTTGGTCGGCCGTGCGACTTTTACAAAAATGTGATATAGTTTTTGGCCAAAAATGCAACTTACATGTAAAAGAAACCCACCCTAAAGTAAAATTAATGCAACTTTGAGTAAATGGCAAGAATAATTATAACTGTCTTATTAAGGCAAAATGCCTCGTCATCTACTTAGTACTACTTTGGTATTTATTTGGGTGGGCATTTTTGTGACTTACCTGGTTGGCCACCAAATTGGTTGGCCAGATCGGCCAACTCAGCTGACTGTTGCGCATGTATGGCTAAGCAGACTCTTCTCTTCTTGGCACTGGATCTATGTTTGTAGCCATTGTTATATAATCCTTTCCGTCTTTGCCAGTCTTTGCTGATGCTTCGCGATGTACTCTAGGAGGTAAGCAGCTAAATATTCAGTCAGTCTAGGGTGTTATTGATTAAATATTGATAGGGCATTTCATATACAACATAGTGCGACAAGAATCCTGTGGTCCAGTTAACTGCTGATCTTAGGGCTATCAAAGTGGCTGGCAGTATCTTGTCCTAGTCTATAGTCAGTGCCAAGTGCTAAGTCAGGCTAATGTGTGGTGGGGCATTGTCAGGAAGAAAAAGGAGAGCCTCATGGATGGTGACCAGCTCCGCCCTGAAGCTGCTGCACCAGGCTCCGACAGGCACTTGGTGGCGGGTGTCTTAAGCCTCTTGAGCTCCACCGCCGTTCCGCAAGCCTTTGCCGATGGACCCATCTGTCCAGACAACGTTCAGGCTGGCTGCCAGGTCGGCTACGGTGGGGCTTACTCGCTCCAGCTTCTCCATCGCTGTCATCTGGCATGAGTCCAGGGTGGTAAGTGCCAGACGTGAACTCTGCTGCTGCTGCTACTGTTGTCTACATTGACCTACTGCTGGCGGTGTCCTTGGCGGCAGATTGCTGCCGTCTTGTGGTGCAGTTGCTGAAGTTGATGGAACTGATGATGCTGCACATAGCAGGTGCCAGGTTTTGTGACTTGGGCGTCTTCGTCTACGCTAGTAGCAGCGAGGACTTGAAGGCGTAAGAAATCAGTTGTGCCAAAAGACCCAGGAATCCCACAGCTGATGGTCAGTCAGTTCCCATGGCTCCTAGGTATCATTATTTGTGATCCCAGCAAGTGGAACTCTTGCTGCTCATTACTCAGGGCATCTGGCATCTAGAATTCGGCACTGCTCTTGGAGAGCTTCGGTTTGCTGTTCCAGCTGGGTTACTCCATCTGCCGGGGTCCTCAATTCCAAGAGGAGGGTAGTTTCAATTGTAGTAGAGTGGTTATAAAATGCAGCGCAAGTCATTTAGGTTCTCTTACACGGAATGCAATGTATGCTGATTTGCATTAGGGCTTACTATCAGTAGTTTAGTGCTGCCACCACCATAATGATCTCAAAAAATCTTGCTATAATTTTTAGTCATGATGTATAAACTGATCATGCTACTATTTGCCTCCTAAGTAGTATATTATGAACATTTTTTACTTTTTTGTAATGATTTGTATATATTAGTGTTCAAAGATGGTATTATGGTGAGTTATTGTACTTTATGACCATGTTTGTAAGACAAGATTGTTAATAATAATTTTCTTATTTATTTATTCTTTCAGTCAGATAATCAGTCTGTGCCACTTTGCCCTACTAGTTGGGTTTTGCTACATAATTAAAAAAATTAGAAATCTTATAACTTAACAGTTTATATTACTTACAATGCGAGTAAAAGATCGCACACAGTCAGACTCGCAACAATGCGCACAATATCAAATGGAATCTGGCCTGCCAGTGTATAAAGTTATTGACGATACTGAAGCTTCGGACCCGTTTCTACTGTTTGATCATATTGGCCCAGTCACTTTTCGGCCTGGGGAAGCTGTGGGAGCTGCAGATCATCCGCACAGGTAATGCTTGTCTTGTTTAATTAAAATGATTTCATTAATAGCTCAGACAATACTTAGTATTGTTATTAATGATTTAAAGGATTTAAAAGAAATAGTCAAAAACTTCTAATGGAATTTTGAAAATGAAAAAATTATTATGACAGGAGTGACTAGCTTTCCAGTTCGTGGTGTACAGCCGTTTCAACTTTCTAGACATAGTTTCCAGAATCCAAATTCTTGAAGTTAGCTTTCAGGAGAATCAAATTTCTTAGAAATCGCTCTCAGAATCAATTTTCTTAAAATTGCTCTCAGTAGAATCAAAATTCATTTAAGCAGCTTTCAGAAGAATCCAATTTCTTGAAAATAGCTTTCAAAAGCATTCAATTTCTTAGAAACAGTTTTCAAAGCAATCGAATTTCTTAGAAATAGCTTTCAAAACAATCCAATTTCTTAGAAATAGCTTTCAAAACAATCCAATTTCTTAGAAATAGCTTTCAAAAGCATCTAATTTCTTAGAAATAGCTTTCAAAACAGTCCAATTTCCTAGAAAATTTTAAGAAATGGTTTCCGGTTTCCAAGAAATATTCAATTTTCAAAGATGTGGCGTTGACTTTCTATGAAATAAGTCATATGTACTGTAGGCCTATCTCAGCTTTCACAATGGATATGTCAGAATATAAATCTCGCTGATTTCTAACAGAGGCATGGAGCTGATCAGCGTCCTGCTGCAGGGCAGCGTGCATCACGCCGACAGTGCGGGACATGACAGCGTCCTGCCGGCGGGCACCGTGCAGCACATTCGATTCGGCCGCGGTCTGGTGCACTTTGAGATGCCCGGTCCAGCTCTAGTGGAATCTGGGGGAACTCTTGAAGGCTACCAGATCTGGGTAAACCTGCCGCCAGCTGACAAGCTCTGCAATCCTGTCTACACAGAAGTAGCGCCTGACGATTTGCCCCGAGTTCGAACTGAGGACGGCGGCGCCGAGATTCGAGTCATTAGCGGTACGAGTCACGGAGTTGAAGGTGCCGTCAGCTGCGTTACACCGTGCTGCTGTTGGATGTACAATTGATCCGCCGAGATGCCAGCGTTAAACTGGAGGTGCGTTTGATGATTTTGTAGTGGCTGGAAGTTTAATGGGTTATTGGGGTTTACACCTGTCTCATGAGTGACGAATATTGAACTGTGATGGTTTAAGGTGTGACAGAGATATTGAAGAGTGATGGTTTAAAAAGTGACAGAGATATTGAAGAGTGATTGTTTAAGGAGTGACAAAGATATTGAAGAGTGATGGTTTAAGGAGTGACAAAGATATTGAAGAGTGATGGTTTAAGGAGTGACAGATATTGAAGAGTGATGGTTTAAGGAGTGACAGAGATATTGAAGAGTGATTGTTTAAGGAGTGACAAAGATATTGAAGAGTGATGGTTTAAGGAGTGACAGAGATATTGAAGAATGATGGTTTAAGGAGTGACAGAGATATTGAAGAGTGATGGTTTAAGGAGTGACAGAGATATTGAAGAGTGATGGTTTAAGGGTTTAAGAAGTGACAGAGATATTGAAGAGTGATTGTTTAAAAAGTGACAGAGATATTGAAGAGTGATGGTTTAAGGGTTTAAGGAGTGACAGAGATATTGAAGAGTGATTGTTTAAAAAGTGACAGAGATATTGAAGAGTGATTGTTTAAGGAGTGACAAAGATATTGAAGAGTGATGGTTTAAGGAGTGACAAAGATATTGAAGAGTGATGGTTTAAGGAGTGACAGATATTGAAGAGTGATGGTTTAAGGAGTGACAGAGATATTGAAGAGTGATTGTTTAAGGAGTGACAAAGATATTGAAGAGTGATGGTTTAAGGAGTGACAGAGATATTGAAGAGTGATGGTTTAAGGAGTGACAGAGATATTGAAGAGTGATTGTTTAAGGAGTGACAAAGATATTGAAGAGTGATGGTTTAAGGAGTGACAGAGATATTGAAGAGTGATGGTTTAAGGAGTGACAGAGATATTGAAGAGTGATTGTTTAAGGAGTGACAAAGATATTGAAGAGTGATGGTTTAAGGAGTGACAGAGATATTGAAGAGTGATGGTTTAAGGAGTGACAGATATTGAAGAGTGATGGTTTAAGGAGTGACAGAGATATTGAAGAGTGATTGTTTAAGGAGTGACAAAGATATTGAAGAGTGATGGTTTAAGGAGTGACAGAGATATTGAAGAGTGATGGTTTAAGGAGTGACAGAGATATTGAAGAGTGATTGTTTAAGGAGTGACAAAGATATTGAAGAGTGATGGTTTAAGGAGTGACAGAGATATTGAAGAGTGATGGTTTAAGGAGTGACAGAGATATTGAAGAGTGATTGTTTAAGGAGTGACAAAGATATTGAAGAGTGATGGTTTAAGGAGTGACAGAGATATTGAAGAATGATGGTTTAAGGAGTGACAGAGATATTGAAGAGTGATGGTTTAAGGAGTGACAGAGATATTGAAGAGTGATGGTTTAAGGGTTTAAGAAGTGACAGAGATATTGAAGAGTGATGGTTTAAGGGTTTAAGAAGTGACAGAGATATTGAAGAGTGATGGTTTAGGGAGTGACAGAGATATTGAAAAGTGATTGTTTAAAAAGTGACAGAGATATTGAAGAGTGATGGTTTAAGGAGTGACAGAGATATTGAAGAGTGATGGTTTAAGGTGTGACAATCTATTAAAGAAAATTGGTTTACAGAGTAAAACAAAAAACACTTTGTATGTAATTATAAATTA
The DNA here is from genome assembly GCA_002269645.1 of Macrostomum lignano. NCBI lineage: Eukaryota > Metazoa > Platyhelminthes > Macrostomidae > Macrostomum > Macrostomum lignano. The sequence continues at coordinate 113,758 of NIVC01000211.1, read as the reverse complement.
GTAAATTAAATTAGTATTGAAAAAAATTATAAAATAAGCTTATTGCCTACTAAGAGTATTTAAAATGGGAAATAACGCTTTTTTAAAATAATTGAAAATATAATTGTTATTTTACCAGACTTTTAGCTGTGCAAGCTTTGAATTTACCTGACGTCCTTGAAAATGGACGTGCGGAAGTATTGAGTAGAAATTATGAGAATAATTAACTATATTTAGAGACTGACTCTATTTTGGTTTGGAAGTATTGAGTAGAAATTATGAGAATAATTAACTATATTTAGAGACTGACTCTATTTGGCAATTTTTATAAACTACATACTGTATGCCCATAGCCAAGGCTTTGACTCGGAAGATGACGAAGCATTGCTACTATTTAAACGCGTGCATAGTTGCTCTGACTGTTTACCTGCTGGCATTTTCCGGCTGTCAATTATTGGGTTTTCGTGCGTAAGACTGCAATCTCAGCTCATGGGGGCTGGAAATGTTAGGGTGGTCAGTTACGGTCAGCCAGACAGACAGACAGAAGATAGATGGATAGATAGATAGATAGATAGATAGTAGATAGCGAGAAAGAGCGAGCGAAGCGAGCTCTTTCGAGCTTGCTTGCCGCAGCCAATCAAGCTAAAAGCACGCACACAAGATCACCGGAAACGATTAAGGCAGCTGGAAAGCCAATGGGCGCGGTAAGCGCTTTTATCCAGAGGAACTACCTGCTGGAACCAGCCATGCCGAACGAAAATCAGACTACTCAAGTAGTGCAAAAGAGTGCGTACAACTACCGAGAAATCTAATTTTCGTAACCGCTCCGGTGCAGGTCCTGGCAATAGATAGATAGATAGATAGATAGATAGATAGATAAATAGATAGATAGATAGATAGATAGACGGACAGACACACTGGGACAGACAACCTATGAGATTATTCTAAAAAGATGCTAAGGCAATAATACACTGCATGACTGCACTAAACCGCGCTAAACCTGTCCCCCTCGCTCCCCGCAGATCCCAGACCAGTACGGCTGCGCATTCGCCTATTGCTTCAGCGGCTCAAGCGCCATTGTGGGCGGCCGGCCACTGCCCCCGCACTGGCGAGCCTCTCTCGGCCAAGGCGAATCTCTTTTAGTGTCCACAGACAGCGAGCCCTGCCACCTGTTGATTGGCGCCGGTGTGCCTTTGCGAGAACCCGTTGTCAAGTACGGCCCGTTCGCCATGTGCACAGAGCAGGAGATCCGCGAGGCGGTGCAAGACTACCGCCAGGGCCTGATGGGCGAATGCCCACCTCCCGGTGCGGCGGAGCGGCAGCGGCAGATTAATGCGGCTCTGGCTTTGCAGAAAGCCAACGCTGATTCTGCTTCTGATGGCAATTGATCACTTTTGTGCTGAGAATCTGTCAGATCCCCAGTCGCGACAAAGACCTCTGATACCAGCTGACTCTATCTGAGAATCTGTAAAATCCTCCCCAAGCGCGACAAATACCTCTGGTACAAGCTGACTCTATCTGAGAATCTGTCCGATCCCCAACCGCGACAAAAACCTCTGGTACAAGCTGAGTCTATCTGACAATCTGTCCGATCCTCCCCGACCGGGACAAAGACCTCTGGTACAAGCTGACTCTATCTGACAATCTCTCAGATCCTCCCCAACCGCGACAAAGACCTCTGGTAGCAGCTGACTCTATCTGAGAATCTGTCCGATCCTCCCCAAGCGCGACAAAGACCTCTGGTAGCAGCTGACTCTATCTGAGAATCTGTCCGATCCTCCCCAACCGCGACAAAGACCTCTGGTACAAGCTGACTCTATCTGAGAATCTCTCAGATCCTCCCCAACCGCGACAAAGACCTCTGGTACAAGCTGACTCTGTCTGACAATCTCTCAGATCCTCCCCAACCGCGACAAAGACCTCTGGTAGCAGCTGACTCTATCTGACAATCTCTCAGATCCTCCCCAACCGCGACAAAGACCTCTGGTAGCAGCTGACTCTATCTGAGAATCTCTCAGATCCTCCCCAAGCGCGACAAAGACCTCTGGTAGCAGCTGACTATCTGAGAATCTCTCAGATCCTCCCCAAGCGCGACAAAGACCTCTGGTAGCAGCTGACTCTATCTGACAATCTCTCAGATCCTCCCCAACCGCGACAAAGACCTCTGGTAGCAGCTGACTCTATCTGAGAATCTCTCAGATCCTCCCCAACCGCGACAAAGACCTCTGGTAGCAGCTGACTCTATCTGAGAAGCTGTCTCATCCTCCCCAACCGCGACAAAGACCTCTGGTAGCAGCTGACTATCTGAGAATCTGTCCGATCCTCCCCAACCGCGACAAAGACCTCTGGTAGCAGCTGACTATCTGAGAATCTCTCAGATCCTCCCCAAGCGCGACAAAGACCTCTGGTAGCAGCTGACTCTATCTGAGAATCTCTCAGATCCTCCCCAACCGCGACAAAGACCTCTGGTACAAGCTGACTCTATCTGAGAATCTCTCAGATCCTCCCCAACCGCGACAAAGACCTCTGGTAGCAGCTGACTCTATCTGAGAATCTGTCCGATCCTCCCCAACCGCGACAAAGACCTCTGGTAGCAGCTGACTCTATCTGAGAAGCTGTCTCATCCTCCCCAACCGCGACAAAGACCTCTGGTAGCAGCTGACTATCTGAGAATCTGTCCGATCCTCCCCAACCGCGACAAAGACCTCTGGTAGCAGCTGACTCTATCGCCCCTCATAACAACAAGAAGTCACTCCATAAGTAGTATAAACACGCATGATTCCAGTAAAAAGGGAACAAAAAACTGCTATTTACTTGAGGAGAGGAGTGCTGCAATGCTGTCAAACTGGTCCTCTATAAACCCCAAGAAAGTAATGTTACGCTGTAAAACAATGGCCGCGCGTCGTGAACTTGGAAAAGACAATAGTATTGCCGGAATGAACTCAAACTCAACTCTTGTGTGGCTTCCATGCAGAAGATGTTTAAGACTTAAGCAGAGAAAAGTACAAATACTAAAGCCGCCTCGCCGGGGAAGCATTTTAGAATTGTTAAGCCCCCGTGAAAGATGAAGAACCCAATCTAGTTTTTTATTCCTTAATGGCACCAATGCAAAAATTGGAATTTTCAGTTTAAATTTTTTGACAAGGTAATTTTGGGTTTGTCATTTTTCCAAGCGCCATTGTTCTCAGTCAAGTACTTAATGAAAGCGATTCTAAATTGGCTGACGTGGGGGTCTGTTTCTAATTTTAATAAGATTTACCGTTTTTTGACGTAAATTTATGTGTTGCACTAATCTTAGCAGTTTCGGTGACTTCTGGAGTACATGTACTTATATAGTATGCTCGTCTCTTTTCTGTCAACCTCTGTTGTTATAAGATATGTTATAAGTGCAACTTTTCTTGTTTCTGCATTTTCTAAATCATTGTTCTACAAGAGTGTTACATGTTAGACAGGAGTGTTACATATTAGACAGGAGTGTTACATGTTAGACAGGAGTGTTACATGTTAGACAGGAGTGTTACATGTTAGACAGGAGTGTTACATATTAGACAGGAGTGTTACAGGTTAGACAGGAGTGTTACAGGTTAGATAGGACTAGGAGTGTTACATGTTACAAATGACTGTTACATGTTAGACAGGAGTGTTACATGTTACAAATGACTGTTACATGTTAGACAGGAGTGTTACATGTTACAAATGACTGTTACATGTTACAAATGACTGTTACATGTTAGACAGGAGTGTTACATGTTACAAATGACTGTTACATGTTATACAGGAGTGTTACATGTTACAAATGACTGTTACATGTTAGACAGGAGTGTTACATGTTACAAATGACTGTTACATGTTACAAATGACTGTTACATGTTACAAATTACTGTTACATGTTAAACAGGAGTGTTACATGTTACAAATGACTGTTACATGTTAGACAGGAGTGTTACATGTTAAACAGGAGTGTTACATGTTACAAATGACTGTTACATGTTAGACAGGAGTGTTACATGTTAGACAGGAGTGTTACATGTTACAAATGACTGTTACATGTTAGACAGGAGTGTTACAGGCTTGATAGTGAAGTGCAATGTGACAATTTTATTTATGAATTTATGGTAAACAATTTTTTCAGTTAAAACAAAACTGTACCAATATTTATATATAAATTTAGTGTCGTTTTTCAATTATTTTATATTACCCTTTAACTTTTATGTAGCGTTGTGCCTTTATTAACAATGGATCTCCTTTACAATGCTTTGCACTAGTCTGTACACTGGCAGCTGTATCTCTGCATCATCAATTTCAACTCTAGTTTTAATTAAACAGACTGGATTTGTGCTTATTAAATATGCCTTACAATGTTTGCACAGATTTGAACATTTCTTAGGGACGCGAAGATTTCTGTAATTCTGTTTTTACTGTTGCAATGAAATTATGCCTATGCATCCATTCATATTATATAGAATAATTAAAGCTAATTCTGTGTAGAGTTTGCTGCCCCTCTGGCTCGCTGCTTCTGTCCGTTTTGATTATGAATATAATAAAATTCTTTGCCACTCAGTAGGATTAAATAAATCATCTCTGTTTTCGCTAGGCAAGCCTTGCTCTGTGTGTTTTCATCGATTGCTAATAAGGCAGATCAAGTTTTTGTCATTTTGTTTAATCAATGTTAAAATCATTTTGTTTTGCTCAGATTGAGAACATTTTTGAGAGTCAGTTTGACACTATCTGACTGTCAGTTTGACATCATCTGACAGTCAGTTTGACACCATCTGACAGTCAGTTTGACACATCTAACAGTTTGACACTATCTGACTGTCAGTTTGACCCCACCTGACAGTTAGTTTGACACACCATCTGACAGTCAGTTTGACACACCATCTGACAGTCAGTTTGACACACCATCTGACAGTCAGTTTGACACACCATCTGACAGTCAGTTTGACACCATCTGACAGTCAGTTTGACACCATCTGACAGTCAGTTTGACACCATCTGACAGTCAGTTTGACACCATCTGACAGTCAGTTTGACACCATCTGACAGTCAGTTTGACACCACCTGACAGTCAGTTTGACACACCATCTGACAGTCAGTTTGACACACCATCTGACAGTCAGTTTGACACCATCTGACAGTCAGTTTGACATCATCTGACAGTCAGTTTGACATCATCTGACAGTCAGTTTGACACACCACCTGACAGTCAGTTTGACACACCACCTGACAGTCAGTTTGACATCATCTGACAGTCAGTTTGACACCATCTGACAGTCAGTTTGACACATCTAACAGTTTGACACTATCTGACTGTCAGTTTGACACCACCTGACAGTCAGTTTGACACACCATCTGACAGTCAGTTTGACACACCATCTGACAGTCAGTTTGACACCACCTGACAGTCAGTTTGACACACCATCTGACAGTCAGTTTGACACATCTAACAGTTTTGACACTATCTGACTGTCAGTTTGACACCACCTGACAGTCAGTTTGACACACCATCTGACAGTCAGTTTGACACACCATCTGACAGTCAGTTTGACACCACCTGACAGTCAGTTTGACACACCATCTGACAGTCAGTTTGACACACCATCTGACAGTCAGTTTGACACCATCTGACAGTCAGTTTGACACCATCTGACAGTCAGTTTGACACACCATCTGACAGTCAGTTTGACACACCATCTGACAGTCAGTTTGACACACCATCTGACAGTCCATTTGACACCATCTGACAGTTTGACACCACCTGACAATCAGTTTGACACATCTAACAGTTTGACACTATCTGACTGTCAGTTTGACACCACCTGACAGTCAGTTTGACACACCATCTGACAGTCAGTTTGACACACCATCTGACAGTCAGTTTGACACCACCTGACAGTCAGTTTGACACACCATCTGACAGTCAGTTTGACACCATCTGACAGTCAGTTTGACACCATCTGACAGTCAGTTTGACACCACCTGACAGTCAGTTTGACACCATCTGACAGTCAGTTTGACACACCATCTGACAGTCAGTGTGACACCATCTGACAGTCAGTTTGACACCATCTGACAGTCAGTTTGACACCACCTGACAGTCAGTTTGACACACCATCTGACAGTCAGTTTGACATCATCTGACAGTCAGTCTGACACCATCTGACAGTCAGTTTGACACCATCTGACAGTCAGTTTGACACATCTAACAGTTTGACACTATCTGACTGTCAGTTTGACACCACCTGACAGTCAGTTTGACACACCATCTGACAGTCAGTTTGACACACCATCTGACAGTCAGTTTGACACCATCTGACAGTCAGTTTGACACATCTAACAGTTTGACACTATCTGACTGTCAGTTTGACACCACCTGACAGTCAGTTTGACACACCATCTGACAGTCAGTATGACACACCATCTGACAGTCAGTTTGACACCATCTGACAGTCAGTTTGACACCATCTGACAGTCAGTTTGACACACCATCTGACAGTCAGTTTGACACACCATCTGACAGTCAGTTTGACACACCATCTGACAGTCCATTTGACACCATCTGACAGTTTGACACCACCTGACAATCAGTTTGACACATCTAACAGTTTGACACCATCTGACAGTCAGTTTTACATCATCTGACAGTCAGTGTGACACCATCTGACAGTCAGTTTGACACCATTTGACAATCAGTTTGACACCATCTGACAGTCAGTTTGACACACCATCTGACAGTCCATTTGACACCATCTGACAGTTTGACACCACCTGACAATCAGTTTGACACATCTAACAGTTTGACACCATCTGACAGTCAGTTTTACATCATCTGACAGTCAGTGTGACACCATCTGACAGTCAGTTTGACACCATCTGACAGTCACTTTGACAGTCAGCTTGGCACTTCCTGACACATTAACCTCCTCATATTCAATCTGATAGACTTCTGACACGAAGTCTGACACATTTTGCCGCTCAAATTTACATGTAGCTTACTTTACTATTAATACTCATTTCATTATAATTCTAAGCGACTTTCAGTGAGTTTTGGTCCCTCGGTACACTTATATTATGTTTAGGATTTTTTAGCCTGGTTTAGTTTTCCATAACCATTAATGCGCCTCATCTTGAAACGATCTCTTAAACTCCTTCGTGCCATTTTAAGCCGCTTGAATTGAGCAGGCATCGCAATTATCCTCAATCTCTCTGTGCCCTCCATCATCTTCACGTCCCGCACTTCCTGGGACCCAGCTAATTATCTCCCTCCCTCTCTTATCTACTTTCTGGTTTCGTGGAATCGTTCAGACTTGATTGGCCTCCCCCTCTCCTCCCCTCCACTGTTCTGTCGCGACATCTGCTCAAATAATTTATAGGAGACCGCTCAGTTTTCTCAATCCGCGTATTTCTCCCCGTGCATATCCTCTCTTGGGATTCTTAAAGTCTTAACGAAATCCTTAGGCTCACCGTACTTTGATGCTTTCAATTCTTAAAATCTCTTAAGGAGATTATGGGCGACAATCGGAGATTATTACTTTCGTGTTTGCTGTATTATAGAATAGCCAACACTTTTATTGATGATCTGTAGGAAATGAAATGCACTGTGGGAGCTTAAAAGTGCTTCTGATTTTTTAAATGTGGGTTTGTCAATCTTTTAGGAGTGTCATCTGAGTGTGTTAGACAGCAGTGTCACCTGTGTGTTAGAAAGCAGGGCCACCTGTGTGTTAGACAGCAGGGCCACCTGTGTGTTAGACAGAAGTGTCACCTGTGTGTTAGATGGTTGTGTCACCTGTGTGTTAGACAGCAGTGTCACCTGTGTCTTAGATTGTTGTGTCACCTGTTAGACAGCAATGTCACCTGTGTGTTAGACAGCAGTGTCACATGTGCTAGACAGAATCGCCCTAAGGTTTGAGATAAGGCGCAACAAACAAAAAATCAAGTAAAAATATCCATCAGGTTTGTAGCGAAGCGCTTAGTTCCGGTTGGATACTACTGTTCCAAATTACTAGTAGATATAAATTCCCAGTTCAAGTTGATCCGCCACTTTGTCCAGCTGTTGTCAAATTAATCGTTAGATGGCTGTTTGTAGGCGGCAGGGTGATTAGCTTTGTATAAATTTAGATTGAATCCCTACATCGATCCGTTAGCACTTTTATTGTAGGTACAGCGTCTCCGCCTCCGCAGTCTTGCCTGCTGTCTTCCATTCGCTGTGCACTGCACACGCAGATAGAGCTATGTATAGAGGGCAAAGTATCTCCTGTCAACTAGGATGCAGATTTTCATTCTAATTGAAGTGCACATGCAGTCAATCAGTCAGTCGGGATGATTCTGTATTTTAATTTTTTTTCCTGATTCTATAGTCAGCAGTTGATCCGCTTCGGTGCATGCACCTTCTGCTGTCGGGTGCCTTACAGACTCGCTGTTACTATTTCAGTTGCTAGGCTTACAGATTGTATACAGTAAATATTCTATTATACATACAGGATTCGTCTGAAATTTAAGACAGTAAAAAAACCAAGTTCTATTTAGAATATTGTAGATAGACACAGAAGCAAAACATATTTGATGCTCTTCTTTGTGGATTAAGTGCAATGTTGCACAAGAAAATGAGTAAATAAATAGCAAACACTTACGCCATCTGTCGGAAAACATACATGACCTTCTTGTCTTACATTCGTAGGATTAGTATTGATTAGACAGGCTTTCTAAACAAGTTTTGGATCTTATAGACAGGAAATATTGACCTCTTTTAGACAGGACACATTGACCTCTTTTAGACAGGACATTAACGTTTTATAGACAAGACATACTAGACAAAGCACACAGACATGTAATGGACATTTTATTCGATTATAAACTCTCAAGTTACCTGCACTATAATGCCCTCCACCCCAACTTCACCTGCAGTTTCTGAGAAATTTAAACACCTTTCTGTGCTGACTGACCAAACAGCATCAATTATTGAGGCATTCATTCAACCACGAAAGTTTCAGTTAGCCCATTACTTGCCTGCGACACCTGGGACAAGCCAAGAGCTTTCATATAGAGGCATACTTATTTCAGTTGAGTAGAGTGCCAGTTAAATTAAGTATGGGGCCATTTCATTTGAATAGGGTGCCATTTCATTTGAGTAGGGTGCCATTTCATTTGAGTAGGGTGCCATTTCATTTGAGTAGGGTGCTAGTTAAATTGAGTATGGTGCCATTTCATTTGAGTAGGGTGCCATTTCATTTGAATAGGGTGCCATTTCATTTGAATAGGGTGCCATTTCATTTGAGTAGGGTGCTAGTTAAATTGAGTATGGTGCCATTTCATTTGAGTAGGGTCCCGTTTCATTTGAGTAAGATGCCATTTCATTTGAGTAGGTTGCCATTTCAATTGAGTAGGGTGCCAGTTAAATTGAGTATGGTGCCATTTCATTTGAGTAGGTGCCGTTTCATTTGAGTAGGGTGCCGTTTCATTTGAGTAGGGTGCCATTTCATTTGAGTAGGGTGCCATTTAATTTGAGTAGGGTGCTATTTAAATTGAGTAGAGCCGGCATTTTATTTGAGTAGGGTGCCATTTAAATTGAGTAGAGCCGGCATTTTATTTGAGTAGGGTGCCATTTAAATTGAGTAGAGCCGGCATTTTATTTAAGTATGGTGCCATTTCATTTGAGTAGGGTGCCATTTCTATTGATTAGGGTGCCATTTCTATTGAGTAGAGTGCCATTTCATTTGAGTAGGGTGCCATTTCATTTGAGTAGGGTGTCAGCGCGAAAAATATCCCGACAGATAAGTACTTTATGCATTTACTCGCATGCATAGTTACCAATATACTCAGTTTCCGTACAAACAGCTTTCTACAGCGAAATTAATCCGCTTCTGCATGCTTCATTATTTCTAATTCTACACAATTGAGATTCAACTCAAGTGAGCTGCAGTCAGAACAGGAAAGAGGCGGCCGAGAGGACTGTGTTGGAGTGTAATTTATTTCTAGGAAAGGCTTAGACTTTTTTTCGAAGTGAACACGAGATCAAGGATTTAAAAAGCGAACTAAATCCTACCTGATACAGTGGGGTACCTCCGCTGCCTCCTCATTAAACACTGTAACCACGTTCTACTGTACAATAAGAATAACACGACTTTGCTTCTTTTGGATGAGAGACAGGGGCGCCAACCAAGAGACAGGGGCGCCAACCAAGAGACAGGGGCGCCAACCAAGAGACAGGGGCACCAACCAAGAGACAGGGGCACCAACCAAGAGACAGGGGCGCCTATTAAGAGACAGGGGCGCCCACCAAGAGACAGGGGCGCCCACCAAGAGACGGGGCGCCAACCAAGAGACAGGGGCGCCTACCAAGAGACAGTGGAGCCCTCCAGTTAAGCGCCTCCGATGCTAGGAAATATTAGATTGCAGAACGGTTCCGCCGAAGGTCTTCAACAGTCGTGCTGTCAACTGCTGGCTTACAGAAGTAGCATTTTCCCTTCAAAGTGACTCGGCAAGCATTAACGTGTGTCAGCCATCCCTGTTCAGCACTAATCACATCCCTGACAGAGTCTGCTCACTACGGGAGGTTGGGGCTTAGAACTGACCTGCCATTGGCTGGGTAAGCAGGATCTAAAACTGTGCTCATGCAGAGCAGAGTACTCTCTCAAAAGTTGAATTTATAAGCCTTAGGTTTTAGGTTGGTTTGCTTCAAAAAAACGGCTTGATTAACGAGAGCTGAGTAGTTTGTACTATTATTGACAGCAAAGATTTGCGTCCTTGTCAACGCCTACGGGGAGCATGAACTCGTCCATCGCTGATGCCTCCGCGTCCAGCAGTGGTCGCCACCCAGCCGAGCCGTTTGTGTACATTCCGCTGTCAACTTTGAATGCCATTCTGTCCGCCTTCTCGGCTCTGTTCTTTCTGGTGAAGGACAAAGCTGTGCACCCGGTGCTCCGGCGCCTGGTGGTGACAATGTCCGTGTTCGAGCTGCTGTTTCACCTGTCCGTGATTATCACCTACGCTACCCAGCTGCTGCACTACAGTGCCCAATCGGACATGGAGACTCCAGTGGAGATGCTGGTTCTCTACACCGTGCTGAGATTCTCTCTGACCATGAGGAACTGGACAATGGGTCTGATCTCCTGGTCTCGAGTTGAAGCGGTGTTCAACCCGGTTAGCAGCAGATCGGGCAGTACAGCTTTCAAGCCGGCCTACCTGGTTGCTATGGAAACTGGGGCAGCAATTATCGGCTTAGTACTGAGCTTGCTGATGGTGCTGGCCCAGGACGGCAGGCTGACTGGGAGGTTCGGCTGGAGCGGCGGTCAGGTGCATGCGATCGAGATCGTGTTCTACGCCTACCAGGGCATGGTGCCGATCTTGTCCATCCTGGTGGCCACCATCATCACTGTGGTGGTGCTGAGGAACGCCAGCCAGCTGAGAAAGCGCCTGTGCTCGCCGCCAGCAGCCCCGGCATCGAGAGGCAGTCAGCAGCCGCTTTCGAGGCGCATCCGTGGCCGCTATCGAAATCGAGCCCATGAAAAATCGGTCACCAGCGCCAACTGGACAGAGCACACAGAGGACAGAGCGGCGGAGCATGCAGCTGCCAGGGCGCATAGCGGGCCGGATCAGGCTGCCTGTCTGATTGACGACATCGACAAGGTGTCCGTCGAGCCGCCGGAGACTCGGCAGTCCCGACGCCAGCAGCCGCCTGTAGTGTCCGACAAAAATCAGCGAGCCGCCGGCCTCAACAGTCAGCGACAGGCGAAACGCGAACGAGCCAGCATCCGCCTCATCGTAGCTCTGTCTCTCACCTGCCTGATTCTGGAGAGTCCCACTGACATATTCGGTTTCGTGAAGAACAAGGCGCCCCTGACTGAGCTTGTCGTCAACATTCTGGTCGAGCTGGACTCTCTCTGCAACTTCTTCATTTACACCTGCACCACCTCCATCTTGAGGCAGTTCTGTCGTCGGGGCGGCACGCCTGGCACCGGGGTCTGCACCTATCGCAAGGCCACACGGAGCAGCCCAGGCAGCAACCCGCACCTGACCCTGACTGGCGGCGGGTGCGCCACCTTCCATCACACCAACGTCAGCCCGCAGGCGGCGAGAGAGAGCAGCAGCTCTGAGAAGTTTCATGGCTCTCCAAGGCAAAACCCAACTTAACAGTCTTGTTGTACCTGCCTGTAGTAACAGAGAGTCTTGTTGTGGGCCACCCACTGCGTGAAGCCTTGGTCGAGAGGATGTACACCCTCTTCGCCTTGGGGGTTGGCCCTCATGGGTGTATGAGTGCGAGTGGCCGACACCCGGAATCGAACCAAGGCCCGAGTGTCAGTCGCGTCTGCTCTGTCCAAATTAATGTTTGCTTTTGATAAACAGATAAAGTAAAACTTTTTGCAAAAATATCAGCGATTTTTTATGCGTGTTTTGTTCTACGATTATATCTGTGTATTTTCTCAGCATCTTGTGTCAATAATTGTCTGTCGTAAATTTAAACTCTGAATTTCCTGTGCTGTTGTGACTGTTCAGTATATGCAATTAACTGCTTGCGGGTCAACTGTTGTCTGAACCCTGAACTATTAAAATTAAATCAATTACCGAAACTATAATTGTTCAATAAAACGTGAAAAATTTTGCGGAATTATCAACTTTATAATTCAAATATAACAGATTTTGTGTGGTTAATTTTCACCTTTGTTGGTTGCTTACGACTGCCATAGGCTGCAAAAGCTGTGGCGCCCCTTGGTGCTGGCGCCCCTTGGTGCTGGTGCCCCTTGGTGCTTGCGCCCCTTGGTGCTGATGCCCCTTGGTGCTTGCGCCCCTTGGTGCTGGCGCCCCTTGGTGCTGGCGCCCCTTGGTGCTGGCGCCCCTTGGTGCTGGCGCCCCTTGGTGCTGGCGCCCCTTGGTGCTGGCGCCCCTTGGTGCTGGCGCCCCTTGGTGCTGGCGCCCCTTGGTGCTGGCGCCCCTTGGTGCTGGCGCCCCTTGGTGCTGGCGCCCCTTGGTGCTGGCGCCCCTTGGTGCTGGCGCCCCTTGGTGCTGGCGCCCCTTGGTGCTGGCGCCCCTTGGTGCTGGCGCCCCTTGGTGCTGGCGCCCCTTGGTGCTGGCGCCCCTTGGTGCTGGCGCCCCTTGGTGCTAAAGCCCCTTGGTGCTGGCGCCCCTTGGTGCTAAAGCCCCTTGGTGCTGGCGCCCCTTGGTGCTGGCGCCCTTGGTGCTGGCGCCCCTTGGTGCTAAAGCCCCTTGGTGCTGGCGCCCCTTGGTGCTAAAGCCCCTTGGTGCTAAAGCCCCTTGGTGCTAAAGCCCCTTGGTGCTAAAGCCCCTTGGTGCTAAAGCCCCTTGGTGCTAAAGCCCCTTGGTGCTAAAGCCCCTTGGTGCTAAAGCCCCTTGGTGCTAAAGCCCCTTGGTGCTGGCGCCCCTTGGTGCTGGCGCCCCTTGGTGCTAAAGCCCCTTGGTGCTAAAGCCCCTTGGTGCTAAAGCCCCTTGGTGCTAAAGCCCCTTGGTGCTGGCGCCCCTTGGTGCTGGCGCCCCTTGGTGCTGGCGCCCCTTGGTGCTAAAGCCCCTTGGTGCTGGCGCCCTTGGTGCTGGCGCCCTTGGTGCTGGCGCCCCTTGGTGCTGGCGCCCCTTGGTGCTGGCGCCCCTTGGTGCTGGCGCCCCTTGGTGCTGGCGCCCCTTGGTGCTGGCGCCCCTTGGTGCTGGCGCCCCTTGGTGCTGGCGCCCTTGGTGCTGGCGCCCCTTGGTGCTGGCGCCACTTGGAGCTGGCGCCCCTTGGTGCTGGCGCCACTTAGTGCTGGCGCCACTTGGCAGTGGCGTAGCCAGGAATTTCAATTGGGGGGGGGGGCAGGTTGGCCTGGCTGGCCATGCCTTATGCCATTGCCACTTTTGGCGCCGCAGGCACTTATTTTGGCACTGCAGGCACTCATTTTGGCGCCGCAGGCACTCAATTTGGCGCCGCAGGCACTCATTTTGGCGCCGCAGGCACTCAATTGCCTCATGGTTTTTGGTACCCGCCGCGCCCAACCCCACCCCCCTCAGGCGATTAGGGGGGCCGCGGCCCCCCCCCCCGCCCCCCTGGCTACGCCACTGCCACTTGGTGCTGGCGCCCCTTGGTGCTGGAGCTCTTGTACTGTATTTCAGAGTTTCTGCTCCAGTGACCTTATCAGGTTTGATTGCCAAAATTAATTTTACCTGGGAGACAGCAGCTGAATCCCAAATCACCGCGGTGACTTCAATCGAAAGGATAATCTAATTGAAATCGTTGTAATTCTAGTTTTTTTTTAATCAATCATTTCTCTATAAGATTCTTAAACAGCAGTAGCAGGAGTTTATTAAATATATTCCACAAGTATAATGGCTACTGCACGTGCGCCTAATGCCAACCGGGAATTGTATTCAAGAATCGCGCGTTGTGAGCTATAGGGATCGAAAGTTGCAGAAATCCCTCAGGGAGCGCGGCAGCAGCTGCAATAGGATGAATTCGGTGCAGAATTGCCAACACGCGATTTTCTTTGCCAAAAAATAATCAGAGAGTTGCCGCACGAGCCATGCAGTGTGTGCTTAATATATATGAATAGATTAAAACAAAGTGAAAAAATGGCCATTCCGTTTATTCTTGCATGGTCTTCCTTTTTGCTGCCCCACACAACCAGGCAGCAGCTGCAAAATGAATTCTTCATCACGGACATAATGCGCGTGAGGTTGAGGATGATTTGCGATGCATATTGCATGGAGACTTTGGACTAAAAGTCGTGCAGCTCTTTTGGCCCCTTCTGTCGGGCAGTGTAAGGCTAGGTGTATTTATATACAGTAATGTATACATTGCTTGAGTCTGTATAATAGTCATGCATACATGATCATGATAGAAAGTATTAATAAGATTAGTGCAAAGTGAACTGCAAAATTTTGCGATACATTAAATTTTCTCTTGCTCGACGACTGCATGTCATACAGATTATGCAAGGTAATATGCCCACGTAAACATAAATCTGCATGTGTAAATGTAGCACTTCTACATTTCTCAGTTGTTATAACTGAGAGGGCGGGTGTCATTTTTAATAGCAGAACGGTTTCAGCTCTAATTTAAAAGAATTTTTATTTTTATTTAATTATTTTAACCCGAACCCCAGCGAATCAAGCTTATCCTGCTCCGAAAATGTTGATCATGCCATTTATAGTGCCCAAATGAATGCACTATACTGGCAACTGGTAAATAGAAGAAATACTATTACAGTAATGTATATACCTAATTTATAAAATAGAAAAATTAACATTTTGTAGATTATCCACATCTATGCTTTGCATGTACCACTTTACTGATTTACATTTTCTAGTAACAATACCAATCCGTGACGTAGTCATATTAACAAAGACGCGTAATTTTACATAATAAGTTAGGGTTACAGTAAAATTCAAGCCTTGAAGTAATCTATTTTATTTTATAATGCGCACAATATGAAAAAATGTGAAATATAACTAAATTTTTAATCATGCCTTTTATTTTCAGTAGCTACCTGTTATTCAAAGTGAAATAATCGAGTGATTATCGAGTCAATTATATTTTGTACTTCAAAGCGTAAAATAAATTATCTTCCTCTAAACTTCTGATATTAAATCCAAAATGGCTGAGAATATTAAAGTAGCAGTTCGAGTGAGGCCATTCATATCCTTTTTAAATAATTCGATCGAGACCTAAAACAGCTTATTAACTACACCTATTTGGGAAGTGACTACCAAGTTCCAATTTACAAGGTTAAATTTTTGAGATATCAAATATAAATTTAGAGACATATATTCGAGACTATTAGCGCATTATAAAAATGGGGCTAATATATTATGCTGACTTTGAAACTAATTAGCGTGATTTTCTAACTTAATAATTATCTGCATAATTACAATTAATTGTGTAATCTCATAGTGTAATAATTATAACATATATGGATGATTGCACAGAAGCATATAAAACAACAAACGGCTACATAGACACGGCAGATTTCAAATAATTTATAGAAAAAGCAATTAATATTATTCGTAACACGAGACATAATTACTGAATATGCCGTCTTGCATTTGTTCCCTGAAAACTACTCGTATATACATGTATATCTATAGAAACTGGTAAATTTAGTCTGTTAGTTATTCAAAAGTCTGACCTAAAAAATCAAAAAAGGGTTTCGACAATAAATTCTATGCATAAATATCGCAATTTTTTACCATTTGCCTTAACTTTACACAATATTTGCTGCTTTGGCGTCTGCACGATGACCGAGAAATGAGTCACAACAGCAAAATGGTCATACAGATGAAAGGCAACCAGACAACCATAACCAGCACCAGTGGTAAAAAGAATTCCTTCGCGTTTGACTATTCGTATTGGTCGCATGACGGATACAGGATCACACCTGATGGCTACTATGAGCCCGAGAGTCCCGTGTATGCGGACCAGGTGAGAACCTGTCAATCAATCAATCAATCTATCTATCTATCTATCTATCTATCTATCTATCTATTTTTCTATCTATCTATCTATCTATCTATCTATCTATCTATCTATCTATCTATCTATCTATCTATCTATCTATCTATCTATCTATCTATCTATCTGTCTGCCCACCACAGAAACGAGTTTTCGAGGACCTAGGCCGCGGTATGCTGAACAACGCATGGAAAGGCTTCAACTGCAGTCTGTTCGCCTACGGGCAGACGGGCAGCGGCAAGTCCTACTCCATCATTGGCTACAGGGCCAACAAGGGCATTGTGCCCATCACCTGTGAGCAGCTGTTTGCCGGCATCGAGGACAAGCGAGCTGGAGCGGCTAAAGATGACGAATGGCAGGTGAGTGACACTGCTGTCTAACACACAGGTGTCGCTCTTCCTGCAGCCTCTCACGATCCCCAATCCCACTCCAGGTGTCAGTCAGCATGATAGAGATCTACAACGAGAAAGTTCGCGATCTGCTGGTCACCACGAAGACACGCAACAGAGAGAGCTTGAAGATCCGCCAGCACCAAACCAAAGGCTTCTACGTTGAAGGCCTCTCGTCCTCTCCTGTGAGCAGCTATGCTCAGATCGAGGCAAAAATTGCCGAAGGCTCAAAAAACCGATCCGTGGCCGCCACCAACATGAACGCCACCAGCAGTCGCGCTCACACCATCGTGGCCATCAACTTTGTGCAGAAAAACAGCAACGAGAGCGGCCAGAAGATGACCAAGTCATCGCTGATGAATCTGGTGGATTTGGCTGGCAGGTAAATTTTGTGGCGTCTCCTAGCTTTTCTCTCACGCTTATTAATCCATCCGTTTTGATCTAATCTCACACCTATCTCCTCCCTATGATCTAATCTCGACCTTCTATCTTATCTCTATGAGGTCTAATCTCAACCTCTTTTCTTATCTCTATGAGATCTAATCTCGACCTCCTATCTCATCCTTATGATCTAATCTCAAACTACTATCTTACCCTTATGATCTAATCTCAACTTATCCCTATGATCTATTCTCAACCTCCTATCTCATCCCTATGATCCAATCTCCACCTCCTATCTCGTCCCTATGATCTAATCTCAACCTCCTTTCTTACCCTTATGATCTAATCTAACTCATTCAATCTTGTTCTCTCAAATCTAATCTCAGCTATGATCTTTCCTCATACATATTGGAATAAAATCACTCGTTTTCGATTCTAATTTTAATCTTTGTCTCACCAATTAGATCTAATTTTATCCTGCAGATCTCTTCTATTAAGTGATCTATTCGCATTCATCTGATAGTTTCATAGGATCTAATCTCAAGCCCCGTGATCTCTTCTCTCTAATCTAGTTCGACTTTCTAATCTCTAGCTAATCTGAAATTTTCCGCAGCGAGCGAGTCGGGCTCACGGGAGCGGAAGGGGAGCGGATGAAGGAGGGAGCGGCCATAAACTTGTCGCTGAGCACACTGGGCAACTGCATCAGTGCTCTGGCTGACCAGGCAGCTGGCAATACAAGAGTGAAGGGTGAGATTTTCTTAGAAATCCAATTCTTGGAAAGCGGCTCGTATATGAATTAATTAGGCATTGATTAAGATTTTTTTCCAATTTTTTCAGTTCCTTTCCGAGATTCAGTGCTAACGAAATTGTTGCAGAATGCACTGGGTGGAAACAGCAAGACTGTCATGGTGAGAAGAGGACGATTTACTAAATGTTTTTTTCCATTTAACGTCACATTAGATCCTCATTTCTGGTTCAAGGTCATTTGATTGATGGAATTCCCCAACTAGGGGTCATGTTCTAGGTGGGATTTCCCACGTCGAGGTCATGTTTTGGGCGGAATTCCCCAACTCAAGGTCATGTTTTGGGTGGGATTCCCCAACTCAAGGTCATGTTTTGGGTGGGATTTCCCAACTCAAGGTCATGTTTTGGGTCGGATTCCCCAACTCAAGGTCATGTTTTGGGTGGGATTCTCCAACTCAAGGTCATATTCTGGGTGGGATTCCCCAACTCAAGGTCATGTTTTGGGTGGGACTCCCAACTAAAGATCATGTTCTGAGTGGGATTCCTGGGTGGGTTAATATACCCGTCTATAGGTCATGTTCTGTCTCCTGGGCGGGATTCCCTCAAGGTCCCATTGTGGGTGAGTGGGAAGTCTTGAAGGTCATTTTTTTGTGTTGGATTCCCTTGAAATTAGGTTTAACTTTGGTCGGACTCCCAATGAATAAGTTATTCTGAAAAACCATCAAAGGTAACAAAAGTAAGCGATAAATAGCTTCAATACTTAAAAAACTAGCATTTCTGACTCTCGTAGATGCACCTGCTCTACTTATTTATACGTGCTTGTTAAGTAGTATATAGAAACAACAAAATAGTTATTAACACTATACTAGTTACTACTCTTTACTCTTTCGTAAATACGGACGAAAACTAGTTTTTGTTATAACTGTATACTCTGAATGTTTTATGCCTGGATTTTCAAAGAAACGTCGCTAAAATATTCTTAGAAATCACGCCTAGAATTTCTATGAAATTGCACTTCAATTTCCTAGAAAATGATGCTAAGGTTTTCCAGGAAGTTGAATAAATTAACTTCTTTAGTTTTTTTCTAAGAAATTTAAATTGGAAATGGCACCAATAGTTTAATACCTTCAAGTTTACATGTAGGTCAGAGATGGAGCCAAGTTTATGTCAGAGATGGCGTCAAGTTTTTGTCAGAGATGGCGCCAAGTTTAAGTCAGAGATGGCGCCAATTTTTCATGTAGGTCAGAGATGGCGTCAAGTTTAGGTCAGAGATGGCGCTAAGTTAAGGTCAGAGA
Source organism: Macrostomum lignano (assembly GCA_002269645.1). Lineage (NCBI taxonomy): Eukaryota > Metazoa > Platyhelminthes > Macrostomidae > Macrostomum > Macrostomum lignano. Next base: position 94,541 of record NIVC01000211.1, on the reverse strand, counting down.
TGGCGCCAAGTATTAATGTAGGTCAGAGATGGCGTCAAGTTTAGGTCAGAGATGGCACTAAGTTAAGGTCAGAGATGGCGCCAAGTATTCATGTAGGTCAGAGATGGCGCAAAGTTATAGTCGGAGATGGCGCCAAGTTTAAGTCAGAGATGGCGTCAAGTTTATGTCAGAGATGGCGCCAAGTTTCGGTAAGAGATGGCGCCAAGTTTAAGTCAGAGATGGCGCCAAGTTTACATGTAGGTCAGAGATGGCGCCAAGTTTAGGTCAGAGATGGCGCTAAGTTAAGGTCAGAGATGGCGCCAAGTATTCATGTAGGTCAGAGATGGCGTCAAGTTTAGGTCAGAGATGGCGCTAAGTTAAGGTCAGAGATGGCGCCAAGTATTCATGTAGGTCAGAGATGGCGCAAAGTTATAGTCGGAGATGGCGCCAAGTTTAAGTCAGAGATGGCGTCAAGTTTATGTCAGAGATGGCGCCAAGTTTCGGTAAGAGATGGCGCCAAGTTTAAGTCAGAGATGGCGCCAAGTTTACATGTAGGTCAGAGATGGCGCCAAGTTTAGGTCAGAGATGGCGCTAAGTTAAGGTCAGAGATGGCGCCAAGTATTCATGTAGGTCAGAGATGGCGTCAATTTTAGGTCAGAGATGGCGCTAAGTTAAGGTCAGAGATGGCGCCAAGTATTCATGTAGGTCAGAGATGGCGCAAAGTTATAGTCGGAGATGGCGCCAAGTTTAAGTCAGAGATGGCGTCAAGTTTATGTCAGAGATGGCGCCAAGTTTCGGTAAGAGATGGCGCCAAGTTTAAGTCAGAGATGGCGCCAAGTTTACATGTAGGTCAGAGATGGCGCCAAGTTTAGGTCAGAGATGGCGCCAAGTTTAGGTCAGAGATGGCGCAAAGTTATAGTCGGAGATGGCGCCAAGTTTAAGTCAGAGATGGCGTCAAGTTTATGTCAGAGATGGCGCCAAGTTTCGGTCAGAGATGGCGCCAAGTTTACATGTGGGTCAGAGATGACGCCAATTCTAGAAGAAGCTGCCCGCAACCCGCCGCCCAGATCGCCGCCCTGTCGCCAGCCGACATCAACTACGAGGAGACCCTGTCAACCCTGCGCTTCGCCGATCGGGCCAAATCAATCAAAACCAAAGCCGTGGTCAACGAGAGCCCCACTGACAAGCTCATCCGGGAGCTGCGCGAGGAGAACGCTCGACTGCTGAAGCTTTTGAAGTCTGGCGGCGTTCCAATTACCGGAGACGACTCAAACTCTGAGAGCAAGGAAGAGAAGGAGCGGGAGTTGAACGAGCTGATCAAGAAGAATGCAGAGGAGATGGAGGCGATGGAGAGAACCTGGGCGGAGCGCTTGGCCCAGGCACAGGCCGACGCCAACAAGCAGATCAAGGATCAGGAAGAGCAGCAGGAGCGAAAGAAGAACGTGCCGCACTTGTGGAATCTCAACGCTGATGCGGCCCTGTCGGGACTGATTGTGCACTTCTGCGATCCCGGGAGCTGCACTGTGGGGAGAGAGGGACAGGTGCAGCTGACGGGCCTCAGGTGAGTCTGTCTGCCTGTCTGTCTGTCTGTCTGTCTGTCTTTCTGTCTTTCTCTCTGTCTGTCTGTCTGTCTGTCTGTCTGTCTGTCTGTCTGTCTGTCTGTCTGTCTGTCTGTCTGTCTGTCTGTCTGTCTGTCTGTCTGTCTGTCTGTCTGTCTGTCTGTCTGTCTGTCTGTCTGTCTGTCTGTCTGTCTGTCTGTCTGTCTGTCTGTCTGTCTGTCTGTCCGTCTGTCTGTCTGTCTGTCTGTCTGTCTGTCTGTCTGTCTGTCTGTCTGTCTGTCTGTCTGTCTGTCTGTCTGTCTGTCTGTCTGTCTGTCTGTCTGTCTGCCTGTCTGTCTGTCTGTCTGTCTGTCCACCAATCTGTCCACCGACCCCTCCAGCATCCAGCCCCGACACGCGGTCCTGCGCAACACCAAAGGCAAGGTCACAGTCACTCCGGTCGAGAACGCCAAGGTGTTCATTAACGGCAAAGCCGTTGCTATGGAAACCGAGCTGCATCACAACGACCGGGTCCTCTTCGGCAACAATCACCTGTACGTTTTTCATCACCCGGTGGATTATGCTAAGATGGTGAAGTCGGCCGGCAAAGGTGACAACAAGAACGCCGACAAACTGTCGCCGCCCAACTTCGAAGATGCTCAGGCTGAGCTGGCGGCAAACTCCGGTATCATGGGGCTGCTGGGAGACTCGAAAGGCGGCGGAAACGAGGGTGAGCAGGGGTTCTGTGTGTCAGATTGCTGGATGGTTGAGTTTAATCGTTAGTTAAGGGCGCCAAGGGGCTTTAGCACCAAGGGCGCCAGCACCAAGGGGCTTTAGCACCAAGGGCGCCAGCACCAAGGGCGCCAGCACCAAGGGCGCCAGGACCAAGGGGCGCCAGCACCAAGGGGCTTTAGCACCAAGGGGCTTTAGCACCAAGGGGCGCCAGCACCAAGGGGCACCAGCACCAAGTGGCGCCAGCACCAAGGGGCTTTAGCACCAAGGGGCGCCAGCACCAAGGGGCTTTAGCACCAAGGGGCTTTAGCACCAAGGGGCTTTAGCACCAAGGGGCTTTAGCACCAAGGGGCTTTAGCACCAAGGGGCTTTAGCACCAAGGGGCTTTAGCACCAAGGGGCTTTAGCACCAAGGGGCTTTAGCACCAAGGGGCTTTAGCACCAAGGGGCTTTAGCACCAAGGGCGCCAGCACCAAGGGGCTTTAGCACCAAGGGCGCCAGCACCAAGGGGCTTTAGCACCAAGGGCGCCAGCACCAAGGGGCTTTAGCACCAAGGGCGCCAGCACCAAGGGGCTTTAGCACCAAGGGCGCCAGCACCAAGGGCGCCAGCCCCAGGATTTTTCAACAAGTTTTCAGCGTCCCGGTTTAAGCGAGGATCGGATAATGGGGAAATTCATGGGAAAATTTATGCGGTTGATATCCTTGCAGCTAAACTATTCGAAAACTCTTAACCTGATTCCAGACCTCATGAAACTCAAAGACGACCTCGTGAAGCTCTTCCCGGAAGTTCAAGAGGCCAACGCCATGGCGCAGGAGATGCAGAGGCCCGTAAAGTTTGAGCTGCTGCTGATGTCTGCGCAAGGCCGTGGCTTGAGAGAGGGCGAAGGGCAGACTGAGGTGAGTAGCAGGCACTGGAATGACTATTGAGACTCAGACTAAGACTGAGACCGTTGAGAGTGAACATCCTGACACTGGGAGAGAACATCCTAACACTGGGATAGAACATCAAGACACTGGGAGAGAACATCAAGACACTGGGAGAGAACATCAAGACACTGGGAGAGAACATCAAGACACTGGGAGAGAACATCAAGACACTGGGAGAGAACATCAAGACACTGGGAGAGAACATCAAGACACTGGGAGAGAACATCAAGACACTGGGAGTGAACATCAAGACACTGGGATAGAACATCAAGACACTGGGAGAGAACATCAAGACACTGGGAGAGAACATCAAGACACTGGGAGAGAACATCAAGACACTGGGAGAGAACATCAAGACACTGGGAGAGAACATCAAGACACTGGGAGTGAACATGAAGACACTGGGAGTGAACATCAAGACACTGGGAGAGAACATCAAGACACTGGGAGAGAACATCAAGACACTGGGAGAGAACATCAAGACACTGGGAGAGAACATCAAGACACTGGGAGTGAACATCAAGACACTGGGAGAGAACATCCTGACACTGGGAGAGAACATCCTGACACTGGGAGTGAACATCAAAACACTGGGATAGAACATCAAGACACTGGGAGTGAACATCAAAACACTGGGAGAGAACATCAAAGACACTGGGTGAGAACATCAAAGACACTGGAGTGAGACTGTCAGGCAATCAAGAAGACACGCTTCTGGAATCTTCTCAGGTGTACATCAGGTTGATCAACTCGGAAAACAATACAGAATTCCTGTGGCCCAAGGACAAATTTCTCGACCGGAAATTCCTAATGCGCGACGTCTACAACAGTTTCATGGACGGCGAAGCGGATTGGAAACCGCCGGAGCATGAGGATCCATTCCTGGAGCCGGCCGACACGCCAGTGCTGATTGGAACCAGCCTGATCTACCTGGAGAGCTTGGCCCATCTCATTGAGATCTCACAGACCTTCGCCGTCACCAACTACAAAGGAGACGATCAGGGCAAATTGGAAATTGAAATTCTGCCATGCGATGAGGAGTGGAACGAGCTGACAAACTCCTTCGCTGAGCCCGAAAGTTTGATTGCTAATCCGCTGAAATTCAAAATCAAAGTGCTCACTGGCAAGGGTCTGCCCAAACGGTTCGCTGCTGTGAGTGAAATCTGTTTCAAATGCTTATAGATCCAGGCCTCCGCAACCCCCACCCCATTAACCAGCCCCCAGATCCAGGCCTCCGCAACCCCCACCCCATTAACCAGCCCCCAGATCCAGGCCTCCGCAACCCCTACCCCATTAACCAGCCCCCAGATCCAGGCCTCCGCAACCCCACCCCATTAACCAACCCCCAGATCCAGGCCTCCGCAACCCCCACCCCATTAACCAACCCCCAGATCCAGGCCTCCGCAACCCCCACCCCATTAACCAGCCCCCAGATCCAGGCCTCCGCAACCCCCACCCCATTAACCAACCCCCAGATCCAGGCCTCCGCAACCCCCACCCCATTAACCAACCCCAGATCCAGGCCTCCGCAACCCCCACCCCATTAACCAGCCCCCAGATCCAGGCCGCCGCAACTCCCACCCCATTAACCAACCCCCAGATCCAGGGCCTCTACAACCGCCACCCATTATCCAGCCCTCAGATTCAGTCCTTTGCAACCGCCATTCCATTAGCCAATCCTCTGTACTAAAGGTCTCATGTTTATGCATAATTTAGTCGAGCTTGAGCTTCTTCAACTGCCCCTAAATGCTTCAATGTTGCAGCTCTTCTGCCGCTACAAATACTACTTAGACGATGACTACACTACTACTGAAGAAGTTCCCGGAGGATCAGATCCTCAATTTAATTTTGAGAAGACTTACACTGTTGCTACCGTGACTCAGCAGTTCATGAACTATCTGCAGAACTCCTACATCATCGTTGAGCTGTGGGGGAGGCAGCGAGACAGCGGACGGACAGGCGGCAAGATTGCCCAGATTGCAGAATCCCCCAATGATGGAGCCGTTAAAGGAGGACCCTCGGTAATTGAGCTGTTTGAAATTAAGTATTTCCAAATCTCTATAGATAATTCCCATAGATCATCTCCAATAGATAATCCCCCATTAGATAATCCCCATAGATAATGCCCATAAATAATCCCATAGATAATCTACGTTTTAGTCGAATTCTAAGAAAATTCAACAATTTAAACAAATTCGAATCCAGCGCGAAGGCCTGGATTCCACAGACGGCGAGGGTGGCAGTGGAGGCACACGAAAACTACTGGCCGAATTGGACACCGTCACGAAAGAGAAGGAGAGGGCCGAACTCAAAGTTGTGAGTCTAGCTGCTCGAGTGTTGAGACACTATTTTGTGAGCAGTTAGATGTATTAAATGCTGATCGAGGGACCTGCAATTTGCTTCCAGAAACAGCTTCAGTCCTTGCTCAACGAGGCCAGGAAAAAGGGAGACGAAAAGATTGATGTGAGTTGCTCTGCCTGGGTTAAGTTGCTGAGTAGGTTGAGTAGGTTGAGTAGTTGAGCAGGTTAAGTAGATTGAGTAGTTGAGTAGGTAGAGTAGATTGAGTAATTGAGTAGTTAAGTAGTTGAGTAGGTTGAGTAGTTGAGTAGGTAGAGTAGATTGAGTAATTGAGTAGTTAAGTAGTTGAGTAGGTTGAGTAGTTGAGTAGATTGAGTAGCTGAGTAGTTGAGTAGGTTGAGTAGATTGAGCAGGCTCACTTAGCAGAAGTGGAACAGTAATTCGAGAAGGATAAGACGACTGAGAATAATTTAAAATTCAAGCGAATATTTTAAAGATTTCTACACACCAATTAGCCACCACTGTCTTATCAGTATAATAATTACGCTCCGGCCCAACCTGTAATTAACCCAGGTGGACGCCTTGGACAGTACTCTATCGGCCACGTTGAATGGAGGAGATCAAAAGAAGCCGCCAGAGGAAAAAGCTGGCGCAGGATCAAAGGCAGCCGCCGCAAATGCCGGCGGTAGCAGCGCTGTGATTCAACAGAAGCGCGAAGACGTGATGAGCAAGACCGTGTCTAAGGCTTGCGTGCTGCAGTGACAAAGTTTCTGTTGAGTTGCCGGCTTTCGATTTAAAAACTGACTCACACCAAGTTTATGGCTTAAGGAAGATCATTTTTATTGTGTGACCCTAAACCAGCGTAGCTCAACAAAAACTTTCGGAAGGTTACAATTCACGTTACGACATCGACGCGTTATTACCCCAAAACTTTCTATCTAAGGTTCTAAAACACTCTTTTACCCACCACCCCAAAACTCTTACCCCCACCACCCCAAAACTCTTACTCCCACCACCCCAAAACTCTTACTCCCACCACCCCAAAACTCTTACTCCCACCACCCCAAAACTCTTACCCCCACCACCCCAAAACTCTTACTCCCACCACTCCACAACTCTTTCTCCCACCACCCCAAAACTCTTACCCCCACCACCCCAAAACTCTTACTCCCACCACCCCAAAACTCTTACCCCACCACTCCAAAACTCTTTCTCCCATCACCCCAAAACTCCTACCCCCACCACCAAGACTCTTATTTACCCCCAACACAGCCGAAAAACACAATCTTTAATAATCTAAAATAAATAAAATGATCGAGGTGGCCATATTTATAGTTGTTTTCTATGAGACCGATTATTATTCAAGTAACAGTGCCACAGTCGCAATGCACCCTAACCTCGCTTCCTTTTTATTCTTCTCCTGTTGCGAACCACTTATATTTAGAATTTTTACCCTAAAGCAGATTATTTTTAACCAGATCGCTGACAAGACAGATATCAGAGCATTAAATATCAGCATGTATTCGAGTTTACGGCGTTATTACCGTTAAATATTAAACTAGATTTATTGCTTTGAAATATTTATAAAGCTTATTGCACTTAGCTATCCTGCTGTTCAAATAAATATTGATTATCTTTTTTAACAAATATACATACTGTGCTATATAGAAATATTCTATTTGATTTATTTTAATCGACTGATTTTGACAGAATAATCGAAAAAATCGTGTGAACACAATTTCAAACTTTTGCGTTTTTATGACTCCGATAGAATTTTTAAAAAGTTTTTTATTGATGAAATCATTCTCAGGCCTAACGCTTTTAGGCAGGCATGCGAATCTTCTTCTAGAAGAGGCTGATTGCCATACATACAGCGTTAACTCAAGATTTGAATTGCCAAAGCAAACATGCTGAGCTGCCAGTAGGGAAAGCAGGATTCGTGGTTTAGTTGACACAATAAATTGCTGGTTGGGGTGGGGGTTGAGGTGAATTCTGTTGTTTCTGCTGCTGCTGCTACTGCTGAGGTCATCTGAGGTCATGCATACTCCGGCATGAATCTGGCTATTTAAAGGCCCAGCAGGTTCAATATGGAAATCGTCCTCAAATTTCAAGGACTTGAAAGAACAAGTATGACTTTTAGAAGCTTCATCACTCTGGTGGCAGCAATAACAGCAGCCTGGCCGGATCTGAGTGTTCGAGCCTCTGGATTATCGTTCAAGAAGACGAAGCTGTGTCCAGCAATTTACAACTCAAATTTGAGTCCGCAGTCAGAAAAGTTCTCGGAATTCATTGTCAGAACTGAGAGCGAGGCCGACTGCAGCGTCCTGTGCTCCAGCAAGTCTGTCTGCAACGGCTTTCATTTCAATTCTAGCAGCGGCATCTGTTTCCTTGGTAACGCGTGCGCCTCGATTGCGCAGCAGTGGATTCCGGATGGGGGTTGCAGCTCGTTTTTCCACTCGGCTAGCGAGCCAACCGCGTCTGATGGTTAGCAGTGCCGAATGGACTTGGTGATCGGTTTTAGCTTTAGGATCTGGTGGGAGGCTGGCCTAGCAAATGGGGATCTGGCAGGCTGGCTGCCCAGCAACTGAGGATCTGGGAGGCTGACCTAGCAACTGCAGAGGATCTGGGAGGCTGGCCTAGCAACTGAGGATCTGGGAGGCTGGCCAAGAAACTGGGGATCTGGGAGGCTGGCCCAGCAACTGAGTATATGTCAAGCTTATGCAATCACCCACCCACCTGACCTTCCAGATGCCCTGACCAGCCTCGGCATGAAGCTGTTCTACAATTTCCGTCAGTCGGGCCTCATCAACCAAGTCGATCCTAGGCAGTTCTGCCTGTCAGCCCGCAATGCCACCCTGGACGCCGATGGAGTGCAGCTCGGAGGCCACAATGAATCCTATCTGAGCGTGGAGACACCGGGATTCGAAAATATTCTCAAACGCAACGGTTCTTTCTCTGTATACGCAAAGGTGCAGCACCTGTTGAACAAAAGGTGCGTGCGTGTGTTTTTTGTCATTTATCTCACTCAGATAAATGAGTTGACAAAATGCCAAACATAAATTTACAAATTGGATACACTGATTGGAACCCACGAAGACATAACGGAGGGTATTAGAATTCCCATGATCCGCACTTGTCCCGACACAAAACTAATGAGCGCACCCCCTGCGCCACCCCAAACTGTTACTCCCCACCACTCCAAACTCTTACCCCCACCACCTCAGAACTCCGACCCCTCACCACCCAAAACTCTTACCCCCACCACCCAAAACTCTTACCCCCACCACCCCAAAACTCTTACCCCCACCACCCCAAAACTCTTACCCCCAACACCCCAAAACTCTTACCCCCCAAAATTCGTACCCCAACACCCCAAAACTCTACCCCCAACAATCCAAAATTCTTCCCCCCCCAACAACCTCCAAACTCGTACCCCCAACACCCCAAACCTCTTACCTTCATCAATGTCATTTCACCACATCACGCAGGTACCAGTTCTACCACCGATTCCAGCAATGCAACAACAGCAGCAGCGGCAATACATTCGCCAAAGGCAGCAGCTACATGGCATCAGAGGCACATACTCCCAGTCGGTTGCCAATGCATTCCCCAACACAGGGACCAAGCCATTAATCCTGCAGACAATGTCACTGGGATTTGTCTATTACAACGCCAGCAGAAATCCAAGATTCTATTTGAACGGGACTTTTCTAAGCCGCACCGAAATCGGACTCGGATTAGAGATGGGATCTAGCGATGAAGCTGACCGATTCTCCTGTCTGAGACTGGGATTCGCTCCCGCGTCTGAGAGCTGCTTGGCAGGCTGGATGCGATGCTACGGACTGAGTACCAGAGCCTTGGAAGTTGAGGATTTTCTGAAACTCGACCGGCTCTGTGAGCAGGGACTTTGAGAGATCCGACACCGTATTGATGATATATTGACCCACTTCAACTGATTAATGATGATCTATTGATCAAATCTCATTGATAATAAACTGATCAACTCTCAAATCTCATGGAAAATCAATTGATCAATTCACAAATCTCATGGAAAATCAATTGATCAACTCTCAAATCTCATGGAAAACCAATTGATAAACTCTCAAATCTCATAGAAAATCAATTGATCAACTCTCTTATTCCATTGATAATAAACTGATCAACCCTCAAATCTCATGGAAAATCAATTGATCAACTCTCAAATCTCATGGAAAATCAATTGATCAACTCTCAAATCTCATAGAAAATCAATTGATCAACTCTCTTATTCCATTGATAATAAACTGATCAACCCTCAATTCTCATGGAAAATCAATTGATCAACTCTCAAATCTCATGGAAAACCAATTGATAAACTCTCAAATCTCATAGAAAATCAATTGATCAACTCTCTTATTCCATTGATAATAAACTGATCAACCCTCAAATCTCATGGAAAATCAATTGATCAACTCTCAAATCTCATGGAAAACCAATTGATAAACTCTCAAATCTCATAGAAAATCAATTGATCAACTCTCTTATTCCATTGATAATAAACTGATCAACTCTCAAATCTCATAGAAAATCAATTGATCAACTCTCTTATTCCATTGATAATAAACTGATCAACTCTCAAATCTCATTGATAATCAATTGATCAACTCTCTTATACCATTGATAATAAACTGATCAACTCTCAAATCTCATATAAAATCAATTGATCAACTCTCTTATTCCATTGATAATAAACTGATCAACTCTCAAATCTCATGGAAAATCAATTGATCAACTCTCTTATTCCATTGATAATAAACTGATCAACTCTCTAATCCCATTGAAAATCAATTGATCAACTCTAAAATCTCATTGATAATCAATCAGTCAAGTCTCAAATCTCATTATGTCAAAATGATTGTTGTATTGTTGAATGATTGTTAAAATGATTTTCACCCCATGATCAACTAATACTAATTAGCTAATGTTTTAATTAAAAACTAATTATTATAATTATCATAACTGCTAATAAAACAGTTTGCAGAGAAGATTTAATTAAATCATCTTTTCAGGCCAAAAATAGATAATAAAAGTACAAATGGTTGCCAAGCCGACAGTAGTAGAATATGAATGTTTGTATTTATTTAATTAATAATTTATTTCAAGATTAACCAACCAGACAGCTATTAATAATAATTACAAGACATCAACCAAAAATTTATAAGTTACGTTGCACAAATTTGAATTTTTAACGCGTCTCGTAGACAAGAATTTTACAACAATATTACTTACCATGATTAGATATCAGACTACTAATTAGTAACATATAGTAGAAACGCATTCGTGATACTACTAATGCAAAGTAGTGCGAGTGTAAACATTACGGGGGCGTAAATGTTTTTTTTCAGCAGCTGCCATTTTATGCCACACAAAAAACAACAAAAATTAAAAGAATATAGTTTTGCACAATGATGGGATAAGTAACAAATATTTAAATGACGCAATTATTATATATAACATAACATTACAACCCTCATCATGCTACTAACTATTTTTACTTGCTACATTGTTAGTAGGCCGACAGAGATATTACTGTAGTTTTTATTGTTTAAATAAGATTATTTACAAGTTTAAAAGAGAGTTCTGTTTCAATTGGGTGCATGAAACCCGTGCCTGATGGACAGCTAAGTGGATCGCTTGGGCCGGCCGACTCCGCCGCTGCCAGCCGCCCGAGACCGCGGCTCAGCGTCCAAGTCCGCCACCTCATGCTGGCCAGAGGAGGCCAGCTGGACGCTGCTGCTGGCTGCAGCCACGGCAGTGGAGGTGCCGGACTGGTCCAGCTCGCCCTGACCAGCGGCGCCAGGTTCCGCTGCTGACGCCTTCCAGATGCACACCAGATTGTTGTCCGTGACTGCGCAGATGAACTGGCCATCGCCGCTGGCGTCTGTGGTGTTCACAACTGGGCTGTGCTCCCGGCTGCCTGCCGAGCTCTCCTGGGTAGCGAGCGGGTTGGGGGGAGCTGCCGATGTGGCTGGATCTAGGATCTGGGAGGCTGGCCCAGCAACTGGGGATCTGGGAGGCTGGCCCAGCAACTGGGGATCTGGAAGGCTGGCCCAGCAACTGAGGATCTGGGAGGCTGGCCCAGCAACTGGGGGTCTGGAAGGCTGGCCCAGCAACTGGGGATCTGGGAGGCTGGCCCAGCAACTGGGGATCTGGAAGGCTGGCCCAGCAACTGAGGATCTGGAAGGCTGGCCCAGAAACTGAGGATCTGGGAGGCTGGCCCAGCAACTGAGGATCTGGGAGGCTGGCAGCCCAGCAACTGAGGATCTGGGAGGCTGGCAGCCCAGCAACTGAGGATCTGGGAGGCTGGCCCAGCAACTGAGGATCTGAGACTGAGAGGCTGGCCCAGAAACTGAGGATCTGGGAGGCTGGCCCAGCAACTGAGGATCTGGGAGGCTGGCAGCCCAGCAACTGGGGATCTGGGAGGCTGGCCCAGCAACTGAGGATCTGGAAGGCTGGCCCAGAAACTGAGGATCTGGGAGGCTGGCCCAGCAACTGAGGATCTGGGAGGCTGGCAGCCCAGCAACTGAGGATCTGGGAGGCTTATTAGATTATAATAGAATAAACCAGCTCACCTCAGGCATCCTGCCGTCGCCTCCAACGGAGCACTGCGGCCAGGGCAGAATCTTGGAAGCCTCCATGCGGAACTTGTTCTTGCGGCTTACGCCGGCCCAGTTAATCCGGCTAAAATCGTAAATCCAGATGTTGCCCTCATTGTCGCCGCAGGTGACGGCCTGGACACCGGGCCTGGCCGAGCAGTTGATATAAATCTCGTCAGTAGTTTTCCACCGAACCGAGCCGAGAATGTCGACAAAGATGGTCTTGAAATGGCCGGTCATCTTGGCATACACAGAGTACAGGTCGAAGATCACCAGTCGGCCCTCTTCAACGCATTTGCTCACTAGAACTGTGTCATTCAGCAGGCACAGGCCGTCAAAGCAGGGCTCTTTATTAGTTGGCACTTTGATCTCAGCGTCTGGTTCCCGCTCAGGCAGCGCCTTGCTGTTGTCAGACATCACGCTGGCCATCTTCCAGACGAAGATGCCATCTTCGCAGCCGGCAATGAGGCAGTCCAGAGTCGGCATGAACACCAGATTGAGCACGGGATTCACATCCGGACGGGGACAGCGCAGCTTAGCCAGCAGGGTGTAGCTGGCCTGGAAGTCCGGCGGCATGGGGATGCCGATATCCCAGACCAGGATGGCGGCTTTGCTGTCGCCTGAGAACAGCACGGTGGGCTGGTTGGGGTGGAAGGCCAGACAGGCGATCTCGTCCCGGTGGCCCTGCATCTCGCTGTAGCAGACCATCTGGTCGGGGTACAGCAGCCGGATCATGCGGAGTCGGCCAGCGGCGGCTGCGAATGGGGTTGGTTGGGAAAATCATAGTTGGGAATGGGATAAAAACAAAGGGGAGTTTTAAAGATTGCTGAAAGCATCCTCATATACGTATGCTATAAATCTTCAGATAAAAATCCTATTAGAAATCCCCGAAAGTCCTCACACTAATTACAATCCTTAAATAATCCCACACTAATTAGAATTCCATAATAATCCCACACTAATTAGAATTCCATAATAATCCTATAATAATCCCACGCTAATTAGAATCTCATAATAATCCCACACTAATTAGAATCTCATAATAATCCCACACTAATTAGAATCCCTAAATCTCACACTAATTAGAATTTCATATTTATCACACGCTAATTAGAATCCTATACTAATTATAACCCCATAATAATCCCACACTAATTAGTATCCCCTCAAAATTCTCCACACGAATTCTAATCCCTAAAAATCCCCATACTACATAGAATCCCCTTAAAATCTCCCACACTAATTAGAAATCCCGAACTCCCCCACCACGAGTTAGAATCCCACCAAAAGCGTTATAAAAAACACAAATTCCCATAGCAACTCACCCAGAATCTTAGTCGGCTTATCCTCAATGGGGATAACGGTCCAAGCCAGACAATAGAACTCCTCGCTCAAATGCTTGAACCGTTTCACCACTTTGCCAGTGTCGCAGTCAATTAGACAGACGCTGTCCCCGCCGCAGGTGGCCACAATAGTAGTTGTCCCGTCCGGCATGGCTTCTCCGCTGGAACCGATGGCCGGTTCGAATGCGCAACGCCAGACTTTGGTCTCGGCATCCATAGGATTATTATCCTTGGAATGGCAGCGGATAAAGTGCACCGGTTGGTAGCGATATTTATCGCTGACATCGCGCAGTGACCGGGTGTAGGCCGTGACGATGGGTCGGAGTTCGTTGCCGCCACCGGACACTCCGGCACCGCCGCTGATGGCAACGGCGCCGCTGGACGAACCGGCCAAGTTGATATCCGAGTCGGACAGATTACCGCCTACAGACTCGTCCATCGGCTCTTCGTGGAAGCTGACCCGGGCGCGACCGGAGGCGCTGGCAGCTGTGGCGCCTGCAGCCGACGCCGTGAGAGACTGCGGCAGCGCTGGAACCGAGGCCGGTTCGGTATAGCTGGACTTGGTCTTGATCTCCTGGTATTGAAGGCCTGTGTGGCAGGGTTGGGAGGCATTGTAGTTGAACGCAAATCTACACTAACAGACTTGGAAACAGATTCTTAGAAACAAAGCAACAGACTGAAAGTGATTTTTCGAAATAAACCAAGACTAGGAGAGATTATTAGAAAAAATCAATGAAGACTCCAAAAACGTTTCTAAGAAATAAAACCAGCAAAGCAGAATGTTTCTTAGAAACATACCTGCAATGAGTTGTTTGTTAGAAATAAAATAAAAAATGTTAGACAATTGTTTCTTGGAAATAAACGAAGACTGAGACAGGTTCTTAGAAACAAAACAATCAAGACTAGGACTGCTTCTTGGAAACAAACCAGCCAAGGCCTAAAGACGGTTTCTAAGAAATAACTGAAAAATAAGAGTTTCTTAGAAATAAACCTGTACAGTAAAGGAGACATATTCTTAGAAACAAGCCCACCTCGACCTAAAGACAGTTTCTAAGAAACTAACCGAAAAATAGGAGTTTATTAGAAATAAACCTGTACAGTGAAGGATTCTTAGAAACAAACCAAAGACTATTAGACAGATTCTTAGAAACAAACCAAAGACTATTAGACAGATTCTTAGAAACAAACTAAAGACTATTAGACAGATTCTTAGAAACAAACCAAAGACTATTAGACAGATTCTTAGAAACAAACTAAAGACTATTAGACAGATTCTTAGAAACAAACCAGACTATTAGACAGATTCTTAGAAACAAACCAGACTATTAGACAGATTCTTTGAAACAAACCAAAGACTATTAGACATATTCTTAGAAACAAACCAAAGACTATTAGACATATTCTTAGAAACAAACCAAAGACTATTAGACATATTCTTAGAAACAAACCAGACTATTAGACATATTCTTAGAAACAAACCAAAGACTATTAGACATATTCTTAGAAACAAACCAAAGACTATTAGACAGATTCTTAGAAACAAACCAGACTATTAGACAGATTCTTTGAAACAAACCAGACTATTAGACAGATTCTTAGAAACAAACCAGACTATTAGACATATTCTTAGAAACAAACCAAAGACTATTGAACATATTCTTAGAAACAAACCAAAGACTATTAGACAGATTCTTAGAAACAAACCAGACTATTAGACAGATTCTTAGAAACAAACCAGACTATTAGACAGATTCTTTGAAACAAACCAAAGACTACTAGACAGATTCTTAGAAACAAACCAGACTATTAGACAGATTCTTAGAAACTAACCGAAAAAGAGGAGTTTCTTCGAAATAAACCTGTACAGTAAAGGAGACAGATTCTTAGAAACAAACCAACCAAGACCTAAAGACAGTTTCTAAGAAACGAAGGCTATAAAATAAAAGCTACAACATGCACAACTCACGCTGCTGTACAGTCATCTCGCGCCTCTGATTCTCCTTCTCCTCTTCGATAGTCTTCAAAGTTCGATACTCCTCCTCAGAGAAGACGCCAAGTTCGGTGTAGCGTTTCCGTTTATTAGTCGGTCGAGTGCGCACCCCCACGGACTCCCAGTCGTCCTGACCCGGCCTAGCACGCTTGCGCTCCGCTGCGGCGGCTGCTGCGGCGGCGGCAGCAGCGCCTCTCAATGAGATTTCGCTTGGCAGGAAGTCGGCAGTAGGCTTGCCAACAACGCCCTGAGACTTGACAACGGTGTACACAACTGCCATACCCCGACGGACAGCTCGCTCTAGCACGGCTCGGTTGGCTTCCTGAGGATCAATAGAAGACTCGCCTTCGCCATCTTCAATATCGCGAACTTCGGCCGGGATTGACTTGTCAAGAATCAGTTTACTGTTGAGCATGTCGCCAACATAGCGCCTGATGAGTACATCTTTCAACTGGGACCAAGGCTCTTCCAGCGGCAACGGGCGAGACTTCAAAGCCAACACGAAGCTTTCAATCACTTTATTTGCGTCGCGCTCCGGTACGCCTTTCTTGTAGTGCTCGGCGTAGTCCACGTTCCACTTGTAGCCGATCTGCTTCACGATGGCGTCACGTGATCTTTGCAGAGCGTTCAGCATGGAGTCGGTGAGGCGGCCGGATGGGTTGAATGGCCGGCCGTTCAGGGTGCGAAGGCGCGGGTTGAAGTAGGACAGAGTGAGGTCGCTGCACAGCACGCTGTCGTCGACCTGGATAGAGACGATTGGGAAACATTATAGGTATGGAATCTCATTATGAGATCTGGAATCTTACTATGAGATCTGGAATCTTACTATGAGATCTGGGTTGGAGACACTGGAATCTCACTATGAGATCTGGATTGGAAACTCTGGTATCTCACTATGAGATCTGTAATCTCACTATGAGATCTGCAATCTCACTATGAGATCTGTAATCTCACTATGAGATCTGGAATCTCACTGAGATCTGGGTTGGAGACACTGGAATTTCACTATGAGATCTGTATTGGAGACACTGGAATCTCAAAATGGGAGCTGAAAAGGGGCACTGAAATCCCACTATGAGATCTGGATTGGAGACACTGGAATTCCAGTATGAGATCTGGATTAGAGACATCAAAATCTTAATATGAGATCTTGACTAGAGATGCTGGAATCTCACAATGAGATCTGGACTAGAGACGCTGGAATCTCACAATGAGATCTGGACTAGAGACGCTGGAATCTCACAATGAGAGCTGGACTAGAGACGCTGGAATCTCACAATGAGATCTGGACTAGAGACGCTGGAATCTCACAATGAGATCTGGACTAGAGACGCGCTGGAATCTCACAATGAGAGCTGGACTAGAGACGCTGGAATCTCACAATGAGAGCTGGACTAGAGACGCGCTGGAATCTCACAATGAGAGCTGGACTAGAGACGCTGGAATCTCACAATGAGAGCTGGACTAGAGACGCTGGAATCTCACAATGAGAGCTGGACTAGAGACGCTGGAATCTCAATGAGAGCTGGACTAGAGACGCTGGAATCTCACAATGAGATCTGGACTAGAGACGCTGGAATCTCACAATGAGAGCTGGACTAGAGACGCTGGAATCTCAATGAGAGCTGGACTAGAGAATCTACATGCAGATCACTCACCTTGAGCTCCTCTAGAAGAGGAAACTGCTCCACCAGAGGTGCATGCTGAAAATTATTGCCAGAAATGTCCAGCACAGTCAGTCGGGGCAGATACAGACACCTGGGCAAGAACTGCAGCGCATTCTCGCTCAGATCTAGCTGACGTAGAAAAGCGCATTTGGACAGGTGAACGGGGTTAATTGAGGTCAAGCCGAGGCCGCTCAGATTTAGCGAGGTCACGTGACGAATGTCGTGAGCGCCGGAGGCGACGAGAATTTGGGTATCGGTGAGGCAGTTCTCCTCTATGGTGCAGGTCATGCGCAGGGTCCGGCCCTGTGTGGAAAACAAAATCAGTATAAATTTCAAATTTATGTTTAAGGATTTCGGTGTTTAAAACTAACATAGTGAGGATTTGGGATTCTAAAACTCCCATTCTTGAGATCTGGGATTCTAAAACTCTTATTCTTGAAATCTGGGATTCTAAAACTTCCATTCTTGGTATCTTGGATTCTAAAACTCCCATTCTTGGGATCTTGGATTCTAAGACTCCCATTCTTGGTATCTTGGATTCTGAAATACCCATTCTTGGGATCTGGGATTCTGAAAAACCCATTCTTGGGATCTGGGATTCTAAAACTCCCATTCTTGGGATCTGGGATTCTGAAATACCCATTCTTGGGATCTGGGATTCTGAAATACTTATTCTTGGGATCTGGGATTCTGAAATACCCATTCTTGGGATCTGGGATTCTGAAATATCCATTCTTGGGATCTGGGATTCTGAAATATCCATTCTTGGGATCTGGGATTCTAAAACTCGTATTCTTGAAATCTAGGATACTGAAACACCCATTCTGACGATCTTCTGGGAATTTAAAACTTCATAGTGAAGAGCTGGGATTCTAAAACCCATTGCGGGGATTTGGGATTTTAAAACTCCCATTGTGAGGATCTGGGATTCTAAAACACCAGTTCTAGGGATCTGGGATTCTAAAACACCCATTCTGAAAATTTGGGATTCTAAAGCTCATGGTTACTCTTCTAGACAAACCCGGAAAAACTTCCTCACCTGAGCTTCAGCCTCGGTATCCTGATCCCCGGTGATTACAGCCCAAGCCTCTTCGTTGACCTCAGCTGGGAGCCTGTCATCTTCAGCGCCATCTTCAAGCACGACAGACTCAGTGGAGGTGAACTCGGGCTCCGGCTTGTTCGGTTGAAACGATATGTGAAAGGAATTCTCGCGCGAGGTGATGGTCAGGTTCTGAGCGGCTGCACCGCCAGCTGGATCGCTGGGCATGCCGCCAGTCGGTGGGAAATACCTGCCAGTTGATCTCACAGCGCGTTTGCACAGTTCAATGAGCAGCTTTCGGTGCGTTAGCACGGCTGGATTCTCGTAGGCAAACCAGACGGCGGCTTCGTTGCAAGCGGCTTCGAATGGAGTCAGCACGGCCTGCGGGTTGATGTGGCCCAGGGTGAACCGGCCGTGTATAACGGCCAGCTGACGCAGGAAAGCCAGATTCTTGTCCAACTGGCCGGCTTGCTTCAACTCTTGTAGTCGGCGAGTATCGTCGTAGAGATAGCGCTCGATAGCGGAACAAGAGTAGCGGTCTTTGTTGCGCACGGAGGCCACTTCGCTGAGCATTGCTTGCACAGTCTGGCGGATCAGGGCCTGCTCCTCTTCGTTTAGTCGGCTGCTGCCGGCGACAGATGACCGACCGGCAAGGCTGGAGGCTGCGGCTGGTGCGGACTTCTGGTATGAGGAGGCTGAGGCAGCTCGGTGGCCCATGGCCTGCATGCCGGCCTGCGGGTGGGGAGGAATCACCTTAGTGGGATCCAAGTTGGCTTAAGGCTGGCCCAGCAACTGACACTCTGGGAGGCTGGCCCAGCAACTGAGGATCTGGGAGGCAGGCCCAGCAACTGAGGATCTGGGAGGCTGGCCCAGCAACTGGGGATCTGGAAGGCTGGCCCAGCAACTGACACTCTGGGAGGCTGGCCCAGCAACTGGGGATCTGGGAGGCTGGCCCAGAAACTGAGGATCTGGGAGGCTGGCCCAGCAACTGGGGATCTGGGAGGCTGGCCCAGAAACTGAGGATCTGGGAGGCTGGCCCAGCAACTGATAATCTGGGAGGCTGGCTCAGCAAATGAGGATATGGGAGGCTGGCCCAGCAACTGACATCTGGGAGGCTGGCCCAGCAACTGGGGATCTGGGAGGCTGGCCCAGCAACTGAGGATCTGGGAGGCTGGCCCAGCAACTGAGGATCTGGGAGGCTGTGGCCCAGCAACTGGGGATCTGGGAGGATTTCGGAAGATTGAAATCATCTGACTTTTGAGCAGGCCAATCTAAGCAACCAAGCCACTCACAGTTCCAATGGATGGCCCAGGTGAAGACACTGGAAAATCAATGCCAGTGTACTTCACAGCCTGCCTAGCGTAGCTGACCAAATCCCGTCGATGAAACAGTAGAGCAGGATGAGCGGCGCAGATCTGAGCGGCGGCTTCGTTGACTGACAGCTCGTAGAGAGTCAGCGGCCGGCTGTTGGGACCGCTTGGTCGGAATAGCATCGAGTGACGACGCAGCAGCGCCAGTTGTGACTCGGTGGCGGTCTCTGGGCTGATGCTCTGCAGTCTGACCATCTCTTGGTAGGCTTGGTAGCTGCCTAAGCGCTTGTGATAGGGCTCGGGGTAGAATACTCGGTCCTGAGTGTGTTCATTGGCTTGGGGTTAGCGTATTGAACAAGGAAGACACGGGATCTGGGATCAACAAAGTATTGATGCACGGAGGGTATAGCAACGCAGTCACTGACTCATGGGAGGGTACAGAAACAGTCACTGACTCATGGGAGGGTACAGAAGCAGTCACTGACTCATGGGAGGGTACAGAAACAGTCACTGACTCATGGGAGGGTACAGAAACAGTCACTGAATCATGGGAGGGTACAGAAACAGTCACAGACTCATGGGAGGGTACAGAAACACAGTCACTGACTCATGGGAGGGTACAGAAACAGTCACTGACTCATGGGAGGGTACAGAAACAGTCACTGACTCATGGGAGGGTACGGAAACAGTCACTGACTCATGGGAGGGTACAGAAACACAGTCACTGACTCATGGGAGGGTACAGAAACAGTCACTGACTCATGGGAGGGTACAGAAACAGTCACTGACTCATGGGAGGGTACAGAAACAGTCACTGACTCATGGGAGGGTACAGAAACAGTCACTGACTCATGCGAGGGTACAGAAACAGTCATTACCTTCAAACCCTTCAACAGGAACGCCACAGCGTCCTTCAGCGCATCCAGATGCTCCTGCTGCAGATAGGTGCTCCTGAACTGAGCGGTGACATTAGCCGCGGAAGTTTTCGATAAGCCACTGGGCACTGTGGCGGCCTGTTGTGGCTGAGCAGCCGCAGTAGAGGAAGCCGCGAGTTTACCACTTGATGACGAACCGGGAGTGGCTGCAGCAGCAGATGCGGCCGCGGCTGTGGCAGCAGCGTGAGCTGACTGCATTACGTATTGGATCTTGTGAATGCCATAGTCTAGCATAACTGGCTCATCAGGATTTGTAACCTCCTTGCGAGTGATCACGTTGCCATGGGAATCGCTGAGGATTACGGTTGGCGGGCCGCCATTTTTGCCAGGTTCCTCCGTGATGATCAATTGTTCTTCATCACCTTCGCCGCCTGCGGATTCTTGCTGTTGCTGTTGCTGCTGCTGGGACGCAACAGCAGAGCCCGCTGGCTTCGTTTCGGCAGACTCAGCCTTTTAAAACAAAAAATTAGATTGTAAGAGTGTACACTGGGTAAGGGTTGATCGAGTGTACATTGGGGGTAGGGGTTGATCAATGGGTTGATAGAGATCACTTTGGGGGTAGGGGTTGATAGAGTGCGAATTGGCGGTAGGGGTTGATAGAGTGCACATTGGGGGTAGGGGTTGATAGAGTGCACATTGTGGGTAGGGGTTGATAGATAAGTGCACATTGTGGGTAGGGGTTGATAGATAAGTGCACATTGGGGGTAGGGTTTGATAGATAAGTGCACATTGTGGGTATGGGTTGATAGATAAGTGCACATTGTGGGTAGGGGTTGATAGATAAGTGCACATTGTGGGTAGGGGTTGATCGAGTGCACATTGGGGGTAGGGGTTGATAGAGTGCACATTGGGGGTAGGGGTTGATAGATAAGTGCACATTGTGGGAAGGGGTTTATCGAGTGCACATTGGGGGTAGGGGTTCAGAGTGCACATTGGGGTAGGGGTTCAGAGTGCACATTGGGGGTAGGGGTTGATAGATAAGTGCACATTGTGGGTAGGGGTTGATCGAGTGCACATTGGGGGTAGGGGTTGATAGATAAGTGCACATTGGGGGTAGGGGTTGATAGAGTGCACATTGGGGGCAGGGGTTGATAGAGAGCGCATTGGAGTAGTACAGCGACCAGGCATTTAAATTCTGAGACTTGGACATTATCATTTAGCAAAACTCAGTACACTGCATATATATAATTAAACACAATTTTAGTTTTCTCAATACAATAATTCGAACTCACTTGCTGCTGCTCACTCTGAGCAGTGGTCTCCACATCACCAGCCTGCTGCTGTTCTGTAGCCACAATAACAGCATTGCCTTCCTCATCAATTTGCAAGGTGGCTTCGCCAGATAGAATTCTCTGGGCATCTTGAGGCGTGACATAAGCATAAGATGGCTGGCCTTGATTGGTCTCGTCAACAATGACAAGTTTGACTAGTTCTTGACCAGTTTCATCTTTGACTATTTCAGCTTCCATGCCTGCCATGATTGTGGAATCCAGACAGTTCTGCTAAGTTTGCTAGGAAAGTGTGTAATGCACAATGATCATGGGGTAAAAAAGTTCCCAATGCTTCATTTTGTTTCACTTATGCTAGATGTTTCTAAAATGTGCCATAAACCATAAAATAAAAAACTTTAATGAAATATTTTATCTTATCATATATATATAGAACAGAAGTAGAAAGTAGAACAGATATATAGTAAAGATTTTTAATCTAACCACGAATTTGGGTTGGTACAAAATGCCTTAGTCTATGCTAGAATTTTCTAGCAAAAACTTAGTCCTAAATCAGCCTTAGTGTACATGCATAGCTTAAGAAACAATTGTAGAAAAATTGGCATAAAATCGAAAAGAAGATGCTTTTAACATAGTTGCATATATTTAATTGCTATTAGTTCTATGAAATTACAATGAATAATATAATATTTATTATTTAAAACAAGGTTAAACAACATATAAACCAAATGTGTTTATTGAAAAAATTTAGTAAAATTTTATTTAAATATCACCATAATTTTTATATGAAAAAATTTCTGTTGTTTAAAAAAACATGTTATTTAAAAATAATTAAAAATAGTTATTTTTCTATGGCATAAGCTTAAGTATAAAATGGGTAGAAAATTCCTTAAATTGTCTAATGACAAAATATTAATATTTTGTTTCCTAGACTTTTTGTTAAAACTATAGCTAGAGGAATTATGGGAATCTGGTAATATTGGGGTCCCCATGGCTATTGAATATAGAAAATTGGAATAAACCATAGTTTTGATTATGCCTACAGCATATAGACCCCCTTATGATGGAACAATAAATTAAAATTAAAAAGGTGACTTTATATAAAAATATCCTATATGCAACACCATCAACATGGAACAAAGAATAATAAAAAACTTTTTAAACTTTGTGCGTTAAAAACCTTGTTTTTCCTAATTTTTATTTTATAAATATTTAGAGTATTTATTTTATAGAAATTGTCTTTTTTCAGTGCATGTTGCAAGTATATAACATTTAAGTTTGTTAATCTGCACAACTAATAAAAAGCAAAAATGAAAAATAGCATACAACTTTGGTATACATAGTTGAAAACATTTTTAGTCCTAGTGTACACTGATACATAATTCAAACTATGGCACCAATGTTATGCCACTTTGATTGAAATGATTGAATGATTGAAAACTGCTATTAAAAATGTTTTAAATTTTTTGAAAACATTCTTTTTAAACAAAATCTTTTTATAATACATGGGTCGTTTGAAAAGTTTGTGGACAAACATTTTTCCAAACAAAAAGCAGTTAAGTCACCATACTTTAGGCCATAGACAGCACTTGTCCCATAACTTTTAATGGTAGTGCAATCAAATACAAGTATGCTTGTTATTTTTTACAGCAGTCATTTTAAGTTACGAAGAAGCCAAGCAAAGCATAATTTGGTTCTTGTAGAAAGAAGGGAAGCAACAGGCCAACATTGTTCACCAGTTGCATGCAGGATATGGTGAAGATGACCCCTTTGAAGTTGATGGTCAGCAAGTGGTGCAGCAGTTTGAGGATGGCTAGGAGACAGTTGAAGATCTACCACATAGTGGAAGGCCAGCCACCATGGTCTAATATCAAGTGTGTACATCAGGCACTTAATGTTGACTGTCGGATCACCATGCATGAACTGGCAGAGACTGTGGGTATATTTTTTATACAGCAGTTCACAAAATTCTCACAGCCAAGCTTGGGATGTCGCGAGTTGTTGCTCATTGGGTCCCGGAGCTTCTGACAGATGATCAGCAGCACAAGCGGGTCTATGTATGTCAGCAGCTCCTGCAAGCCTACCGCGACAACCCAAACTTTTTGGATTAAATTGTGACTGGGGATGAGTTGTGGATCCATTACATGAGCCAGAGTCGAAGATGCAGAGCAACGTCTGGAAGGCAGCTGGAGAGCCCACCCCAGTGAAGGCCCTGGCTGCACCATTGGCTAGAAAGCAGATGGCAACCATCTTCTGGGACAAGGAGGCATTCTGCTCATTGACTGGCTTCCACGTCGCACTACCATTACCAATACTTATTACATCTAAGTGCTAGAGAATTTGCACCAAGCCATCAAGACTAAGCACCAAGGCAAGCTGACCAGGGACAATAGGACAACAACCCACACTACTTGCCAGACTTATAGTGATAGATTGAAATTCGATTTCAATTTTCTGAATTTTTTTGAAGCTAATTTTGCATTGAAATAATTGCTGATTTGCTGATTTTGATTTTGAATTTTGACACCATTCATTGAAAATCATTTCAAAATTTTGTTTATATTTTAACAATTTAGACATTGATGATCATGCTACACGAGTAAGAAAATCTATAGGAAATGAAAGGAAGTGCGGTTCAAAGACTCAGTGGGGAGGTGAGTATTGCCTTTTCTACAAGAAAAGATTATGCTGGGTACACACTGTTCCAGGCCTTGTGCTGCACCCACCTTAACCTCCACAAGCCTATTGGCTGAACTCATCAACATGGATTTTAATTGGCCTAAAGACTTAAAGCCTTAATAAAATGGATATAGGCTACTTGTATCTAGATCTTCAGCTTAAACAGTGGTGAAGTATAATACAACTTCTACTATATTTCTATATACGAGTGTATAATACATAATACACCAGCATTTTCTATTTTGCATTTTTAAAGTAAGTTAAATCTTAAGTATTCTGGTTTAAACATATCAAAGATACTTTTTATAAAACATGTAAGCTCATACATGCAGAGGCAAGGTATTAACCTTTTTGCATGATTAGCAAAAAAGTAAAAATTTGTTAAGCTCAAAAAATTTCGATTTCAATTTCAATTTTGATTTTGATTCTAAAAAACCGAAGATTTTGATTTTGATTTTGATTTGAAAAATAATTTTGATCTATCACTATAGACTTAGCACTGAATGACTACTGGCTGTTTGGGCAGATGAAGGAGTTACCCTGAGGTCCCCATTATGATAGCATACAGGCCCTAGCCTCTGCTGTCAGCCAATATATTAGAAGTACCACCAAAGAATTCTTTGCTGAAGGGATTGAAAAGCTACTAGAGCACTGGTACAAGTACCCCAGACACTAGAAAATTCCAGTATACAAATGATTCTTTTCAAAGTTGGCATACAAATTCTTACAATTTTTAGGCATACAAATTCATGCTATATTTTGCGTATAAATTTTGGTGAATAAATTTATTATATGCTTGAAAACTGTAATGTAAATTAATGCTTTTATATAAAATAAAGAAAAATTGATATTGTCTTAAAAGTCAATGATAGCCTTTTTGCTTCTTTAAAATTAACAATAAATATAGTATAACTTATTGCTAAAAATATAAATTTTGCATTATTCTATACATATAGGTATAGTTTAAATTTGCTTAAAATGAAAATACTTAAAATATTTTCAAGATGTTTTATACAAAAGCCTTCATAGGAAACTCTATTTATGAAAACCGAAAAACTTTATAAGATATGCTGGCATATAATTTAGAATACTTTTTTGGCATACATTGCCATTGGCATACATTTAGCTGAGATAGGATTTATGTTCCAGCATACACTATTATATGATCTGGACCCTAGATTCTGGCATATAGGGGCCTATATAACCTTCTAGAGTCTTGGTTTGATCTTATTCTTTAAAACCTAACTATAAAATATAAATAATGTTTTTAACCTAGGTTGGTTTTGCATTCTCAACTATAATTTTTATATTCATTTTAATATATTATTATATAACAATTAAAAAATAGTTTAATATTGATATATTATTATATAACAATTAAAAAATAGTTTAATAATAAACTTAAAAAACTTGATATTTTATAGGTTGGCCTAATATTCTATAGCCATATTACAATGCCTTGACTTAGACCTAAATAATAAAGGGTCAACAGCATTTTGATAAAAACTAGGTACACTAGGCCTAGCACTAGCAATAGGCCTAGTAGCACTGGCATTAGCTAACATTAAGAAAACAGGCCTAGGAAATTGGTCTATAAATTGTCTTGGTCTTGATTTTGCAAGCCAACCTTACCCAGGTACTTTAGCCTAGGCTTAGTCAAAATTGTATTTTGGCCTCAACTTATATTACAAGATTAATGTAGACCTACTAGTAAAGACATAGTAGGCCCTACTAGATATCAAAGTTTAAAATCCTTAATCCTAAGTTTTCGAAAATAAGTACCTATTTATTTATGTTGGTAGGGATTAAGAAATTGCTAAACAAAGTTTACACTAAAAGTTTACTGGGCATGCACAAGGATATTTCATCATAAATAACACAAAGGAAAAGTAATAGAACAGTCAATATTAAAATAATACGTTTTCGATAAACGATAGTGCTTTAGGTCTAATTGATGATAGCGCGATTCTAAAAACTCACGAGGTGAATTTTAAATTTTTATTCAATCAGCTAAACAACAGTTAAATGTCAGTATATAAACTTTGAGAATAATCACTAGATAGAGGAATTAGCAATTGCGAGTCAACATATAAATGGGGCCTGAAAAAATTGTCACTATTTGCTGAAGTTGCGTTATTTATACCAATAGTGGCTGCTTTGAAAAAAAAATTATAACAAATAGTACTAGCTCGCAAAATGCGCAAACCAGACTAAGTTAACGCATTAAAACAAAAGTTTTAATAAAACTTGTTGCCTGGTGGTAATTTTTAGTTAAAGAACATTAAGAACTACCCTAAAAAGTACATAAAACAGATTATTAGTTGCATTTACAACTGATTTTTAGTAATGTGTTTGTGTCGCGAATATTTAACATGCGCAACTTATTCTTTTTTTATTTTATCTGGTTGTGTCATTTACCCATTGGATTTTTGGACGACTGGAGTTCGTATTCTAGATCTCCACAATAGAAAATAAATGAACTAATGAATAAATAAAATGATTAAAAGGGTAGCAATTACAGTTCCTTTGTCGTTTGATCCTTGCTTGTCTTTTTAAAATGATTTTTCATTGATACTCGTATACGGCCTATTAATTAATGTCTAACTCACTGTAAAAAGATGAAACATCAACAGGCGCGTAGCCGGATTCAGGTCAGGGTTGGGGGACAGAAACATAATCCGTCTCCGATGTTAGCGATGGAAATCAAATGACAAAGGCAATAAAAATTTTACCACCCTCCAGGGGGCGGGGGGACATGTCCGCCATTGTCCCCCCTTGGCTACGCCCCTGAACATCAAGCGCTATTACGAGTTCATGTAATGTTTGTCTCCTCCCTATAATTTTCCGCTGGGGTTTGAGGCCCCATGAAAGCTTATCCAGATAAGCAGGGTAATTCGCATTTATAAAAACAGTCGATCATGTCGAACTCTATATAGAGCGGGTGATACTTTGAGTGTATCAATCAAGAACGACTTTGTGACCAGGTGCCTTGTCGGGTGCATTACGAAATGCGCTAATGCTCGTTTGAATGAAAGCACACACTGAAGGACGGCTAGGTATAAAATATAGACCAGGGGTGCGCAATCTCCGGCACGCAAGCCTCTCTATCCGGCCCTTGGGTCCTCCGACACTTTAATAGAGTGGCAATCCGGCCCGCTCAAGGTTCACCACTTCTCAGTTATCTCTCCTGCTCTCCTCTCCTCTCCTCTCTTGGCTCTCTCCTCTTATCTCCTCTTATCTCCTCTCCTCTCCTCTCCTCTCCTCTCCTCTCCTCTCCTCTCCTCTCCCTCCTCTCCTCTCCTCTCCTCTCCTCTCCTCACCTCTCCTCTCCTCTCCTCTCCTCTCCTCTCCTCTCCCTCCTCTCCTCTCCTCTCCTCTCCTCTCCTCTCCTCTCCTCTCCTCTCCTCTCCTCTCCTCTCCTCTCCTCTCCTCTCCTCTCCTCTCCTCTCCTCTCCTCTCCTCTCCTCTCCTCTCCTCTCCTCTCCTCTCCTCTCCTCTCCTCTCCTCTCCTCTCCCTCCTCTCCTCTCCTCTCCTCTCCTCTCCTCTCCTCTCCTCTCCTCTCCTCTCCTCTCCTCTCCTCTCCTCACCTCTCCTCTCCCCTCCTCTCCGATTATCTCCTTTCGTCTCACTCATCTCGCCTCTCACCTCCCCTCTCGTTTGTCATATCTCATCTCCTCTTTCTTTCTCTCCCCTATTTCCTCTCCTTTCCACTCTCATCCGGCCCGCAGACATGAGCTGGATGTTTTATCTGGCCATTGAGGCAATAAGTTTGCTGATCGACCCAATTGCTATACTGATGTAAACCGAACACATGCCATTTGGTATACCTACATGTTGATCTGAGGTAAATGAATTCGTGATTGCAGTTTTTAGAGTTCTTTTTAAGAAAACTGTGGAATTTATAATTAATTTTGCTTTGGGAGTTCAGATGCTTACACATGCAGATACTTTGGGCAGAAAAACAGTCGGCTTAGGAAAATGCTACATTAAGTTTTTGTTTTGAGTAAACTCTGAAGAGAATGGAATGCATAGAGCTTACTTGGACGGCAAGCAAAACTATACAATGCTTTTTTGAAGGTGACAAACGTTTTTTTTCAGCAATGTTTGCTTAACCACGTGGAAGTCTGTACGCAAATGTTAGTGGGCCGGCAGCGATTTAATAAATCGATTTATTTGACCAAAACCGCGCGTCCTTAACCCTCTGCGGGCAGCTTAACAATAATGCAAAAGTTTTTTCATGGACCCAAAGATTTTCTCTCAGAGCAAGAGCTATTTCACTCAAAATGAGTGCGTGGATTTGGTCAGGCATTTAGCACACCTCGCGCAGTCATGTGCTTTAACTTGTGTGTATAAAAGACCGTTTTAGAAGCATGCTTAAGGAACAATTTGAGATTGGAACTTCTCAGTAGAGAGAATCTACAATTGCAAGAGAGCGCAATAAGCATGGGCGGCACTCAGTCCTGGCTGGCGTGCGACACCGCCTACCCAACAGCGGCTCCAGTGCCCGGCCAGGCCCCGCAAACTTCAGCTGGCCAACCCGATGGAAACCTGCTTATTGCTGTGCTCATGTTTGTCATCACAATCTTCTTATTGCTCAGCCTCACCTGCATCGGGCACTGCATCGCAATTGCCATGAGGCGTAGAAAAACGCCAGCCGAGTATTCGGCCAGTCCAGCTGGTGCCGCTCATCGAAATTCTGCTGCTGAAGTTCGAGTTGTAGTTGGTGCAGGCGAGGACAACGATGAGAACGCTGAGTCTGGTTCGGAGTTCGGTTCAACCGACAGCGACGCCACAGAGTCGGACATCGACAGCGTGACGGCCAGGGCAATGCAGCTGGCAGCCAGTCGAAGGATGAGTCGTAGTCCAGCTGCCGCTGCTCCTGCAGCTTTCGACAACAAAGGATTTGTTCAGTAGTGGGCTCGCGGCAATCTATAGTCGGATGTGGTCTACTTGAACACGCGGTTGTTACTCGCTAATTATTGTGTACTGATATGAATTACTTTCATGCTTTCAATGCATATTAAATGATATTATTTTTGCATGCATAATATAGCATACGAAGAATAATAAGTAAATGCAGAAAGGGTTTAAGTTTTATGCCTTCGAAACTCTGTACGTGAGTATAATTACAGCCCAAGAATATATAAATGTAGTGACAAGCACGGGGTTTTGACCGTATAAATATTTAACAATATAGAAACCTGCACGCTGCAGCTGCTCCTGAAGTATAAGAGTTAAAGCATATTATTACATGTAGTGAAAAGCTAGGCATGCTCTAACTATGCTCTTGCACATTAGTAACTCATCTTAATTACACTGTAATGCAGCTTTAAGCGAGAGGGTTGAACATGCTCAAAAAACATCATAATATCATCATCATATCTATCGCCTCCATATGTAACAATTCTGCACAACATGCGTGTGGTCCATGAGGGCATGGATCTTCTCATACGCCACTGAAGCCAAGGATCTGGTGCAGCTGAAAAACCTTGCCGTTGTACTGCACCTGCCACATGATATTGATGCAAGCCGCTGAGCGTGGAGAGTCTCAGTTCATCGACAACACCGTCGGATCGAATGCTGTCAGGCGCTGTTCCAAGCTTGTCGTTGTCAACAAGTTCCAGCTGAAGCTGTGGAGCTCGTCAATGGACGGCAAGGCCTACCAGAGTGTTCACATTGTCTGGTCAATGCAGCACTGACTGCCTGGCATGATGCAACTCTCCGGATGGCTTCAATTTAAGCCTTCAAGCAATTATTGATCAAGTAATTATTGGTACTTGAGCAGTTTGGCTAAAAATAGCAATTTGCCAATGACGCGTACACTGAGAAGCACGTTGGCATTGTTTAGGAATTTGAAGATCATTATTATTCACATTTTTAATGCAGAACAATCCAATATATGGTATCAGAGTTGACATATAAGATTCTCATTTATCCCATAATTAGCTATATCCCACTGGAGTCAATTGAGACCTAAAGAGATGAGATTTTCAATGACTCCCCAACGACCACATAGCTCAAATTGACGATAGTAGTCCTCGGATAGAAAAGCGAAAGGGCGGCTCCGACACATCGATTTTTTTTGGAGACTAATCAAGCATGACATATCCTCTTTTATTTTGTTATTTGATGTCAAATGTAAACTATTTTCCTTCTTTGATTGAAGGATGCGATTGATTGAATGCTTTGCAGACTAGAGTGGAAACAATTCCTATTCTTTTAAGGCCCGGCCCTACTTTTAAATTGCAAGACCGAACTAATATTTTATCTGACCATCAGCAGCTTCCTTCATTTTGATATTTTTTAGTTTTTTTGGCATTTAGAAGTACATGCATATACTACGAGGTGTTTTCAAAAACAAATGTCAGTGGCTGGATATCTCTAGCCAGCTACTCGTTCCAAGGTGTTCTGTTACTGCCATGACCCAAGCTCACACATTGTTGCTTGTGACATGGCAAAGGCGGCGTACAGCATCCTAGAGATCAAAGACGCCTCAGCCATGGCCCACCCGGAAGAGCAGCTGTTTACGTCCGAGAGGCAAATCTACTGCCTCATCCGCCAAGTGAAGGGCGGCCAGTACACAGAAGATCAGCGCAGGTTCAATGCGAAGAAAACAAGTAGGCGATCCACAGAGACCATCGCAGCTGTGCAAGAGGCCGTCGAGTCTGATCGCCACAAAACCATGGAGGAATTGGCTGAAGACTTTGACCTGTCTGTCGGCACAGTCCACACGATCCTGCACGCAGATCTCGGACTGTCCAACAAGAAGAGCGAGCGCTGGGGGTTCCCTGACCGGCTGCTGTCGCTGGAGCAGAAAGCGTGAGGAGTTTTCTAAAGAGAATATACTTGATCCATGTACTTCCTCATCCGCTGTACTTGCCAGAATTGGCTCCCACATACTTCTGGCTCTTTCGTAAAGCAAAACAAGAGTTATTGGTCATCCAGCTTGCTGACAACTCAGTCAGGCACGAGTCGGAACGGGTTGTGAGAGGTCTTCCAGCAGAAGCCATTGCCCTGGCCTTCAGGAAGTGGATAGATCCCTGCAAAAATTGCATCGAACTCGAGGGAGAATATGTTGAAAAATTGTGAAAATAGAATTTCGTACCTGCTCAGGGAGCTGAGATATGAGGTCACGTACATTTTTTTTGAATACACCTCGTAGTCTGCTAGAACTCGATTGATTGCGTAGAAATACCCGCGCAACAGCTAGTTTAGTCGTTTGGCAAAACGCGAAACGTGCACCAATTTCTGGAATAAATCCTGTTATTTAGACTGATCCGACATGCACGACTCTCAAACAGCATTCAGATCCAAGAGATCCTATCTCAAGAAGAGTTCATGGGCTACTACAGTAGCTATTTTCAAGCTAACTGATCTTACCGGATTCTTCTCTGCGAATTCTCGCGGTGGTGACAGCGAACAATTGAGATTTCAACGGCAGCAAGTTTTTCGGCGAATGATCGGTTTAGGCAACAGGAACTGGGTAGTAAATTGTACAGCAATCCGACGTCACTGAGTATACATGTACATATCCTCGCGTTGGCCGCTGCATCGTCGTAATTTTCTGCCACCGTCTGTCCGCTACCGCGTGCTAAATAGCTTCCGTTATTTTATAGTACTCGAGCCAGCGTTGAGATCGGAGAGCGAGTTGAGGCGACTCAATCACGCAGCAGCGCTGTGCTGTTTGAGATCCAGCACGGTACAATCATTCTTCCACAACGCGAGAACCTCCACTGCCGGCGGTGTACGTCTTTGCTTTGCAAATCTGCAGCTAGCGGCGGCGAAAAGCACCTTTGGCTGAGCAGGTGCATCCCAACAGTGACGACCTTAATTGATCCCCTCGTCGTGCAGCAGCTTCACCTCGTGGTAGAATTTCGTGAAGCCGATTATAGGTGCCATCCTTCCACGTACAAATTGTTTGTTTGAATGGGTGGCTCTGCAACAAAATGCATGATCGAACATGCAAACCAGCAAAAACCAAAAAAGGATCAGAGTAAAAAATAAGCAAAAAGTCTACATATATTTTGCATTTAAAATGTAAAGGGGCCAGATACCATTACTGGCCCCCTACTTTAAAAAGTGGGGGGGGTATGACCCAAAAATAAACGGTCCCCCCGTTTCTACGCCTATGCCCGAGAACCTGAATCAATTGCGCTACACATGCCACTCTGAGAAGTGAAATTTACAACCACACGGACACGCAATTGCATTGCTGTTGGGAAACTCCTGGCGATCACCGCACCTTCTTGATAAAATTTTTGAATCAGAAGTGATTTACGCAGCTGGGCTGGGTTGAAGAAGTGCGGCGCGAGCTCCTTAGCTTCAGCTTCTATGCAGAGCGCGTCTGCAGTACTTTGTCTTGAGCCGCGACATGAATACGAAGTCTAGCGGCACCTTGTTGATGTTGTTCTTGCGCCTGGAGATGAAGACGTGGATGCATGCCTAAATAGCAGCTATGTAGACACTGCGATGCAAGATTTGAAATGTTAAAATGTTTGAAATGTATAAACAGCGTGACTGCTCCAGCAGCCTCATCAACATTATTCCTGCAGTGGAAAAAACGATGTGGCGGCAACTCTCGCCGAAACCTCAAGGATTCCAGCGAACCTGACTGCTACAAGAAATCAAGAAAAAGGCTAGAAACAAACTTACGAAGATCTGAGAGAATAATAATCAATCCTTGATACCAAAAAATGAGTAAATTCCTCATCATCTGCCAGGCATCAAGTTACTTACTTACTTACTATACTGCTGACCGGTGGTCGAGCGCCGCGAATAGGCCGCGAGGCCTCTATCGCAACCCCAATGTAAAAGAGCACAAGGATTCGGCAGGTTCACAGTGGAGGCATCGGTGACCCTCATCCGGCCGGAGTCCCGGACGAAGGCGCGAAGGTCACGGATATTATCGCTGGGGGTGGCCGAGGTATTTGTGCCGCGCCTTGTTGAAGTAAGGGCAGAAAGTGACGTGATGCTCCGCGGTCTCCTCTCCTATGCCACAGAAAGGACAGGTAGGAGGGCAACCGCGGTTTGCAACGAGATATGCCTCTGAAAGAATCCATGGCCGGTTAGGGCCATGCACATCTCCCTGAGGTCGGTTCTATTAAGCCAAATCAGATAATCAGAGACTTTCCTGTTCAGGTTAGGCATGGCAGAGCGGGTTTGCCTGTACTCGGTGCAGCTGTTCCAGTGGAGCTGGTGCTGCTGATGGTGCCACCTGTGGGTAGCCTCATCAGACGGTGGTTGCCGTCTGGGTTGCTGCCCCTCCTTGGCGAGAGAGTCCGCGAGCTCGTTGCCCAGGATGTTGCTGTGACCGGGTGTCCAGATAATTCTAATCCTGTTAAGGACTGAGAGGGATTGCACACTGCGGTGGCATTACTGTAGCAGCGGAGATATTCTCAGTGGTTAAGGCCTTAATAGCGGCTTGGCTATCAGTGTAAAAGTTAATATTGAAGTTATTAATATTCGCCTGGAGCAGGTGCTGGCGCACTGCTCAATGGCGCAAATTTCAGCTTGGAAAACCGAGGTGTTCTCACTGAGGTGCAGACTTTCCTGGAAGAGCATCTTACCCTCGTGGAAAATGGCAATACCCGCTCCAGCGCGGCCGCTGAACAGCGAGCCGTCGGTGAAGCAGTGAATGCCCTGGCTGCGCCGGTTCACGCCGACATCCAGCGGAATGCTGTCTCGGCCAGGGATGGCGGTCTGGAAGCCCCTCCTCATGTTGAGAGCGGGGAGGCGACTATCCACATTGTCCAGGTCCATGTGGATGTTGTTGAGGTCGCGACGGACAAAATCCATATGCAGGGTTTTCATTGGCATAAAGCCAGAGGGTGCGTTATTTAACGTTTTATCTCTGATAAGTCGTGAGGCGGACTTCATAGCCTCCACCCTAATCTAGGTGAAGCGGAGGAAGATTTAGGATAGTGTTCAGCCCCTCGTAAGGGGTAGACGGGTACGCACCTGTGATGGCGCGACAAATGCTGCCCTGCAGGCTGCAGCTGGTGCAGGTGCTGACAGGCGGTCTTCTGCTCCAGTACGCTAGTCCAAATGAGACTCGCGTATGTGATGCTGGGGAGGCATCAACTTATGTCAGTACAACGTTCAGACACGATTAAACTAGCTTCCCGTCCCCCCTGGAGCTCGAGCTCGGCAGTCTGGCTG
Organism: Macrostomum lignano; assembly: GCA_002269645.1. Lineage (NCBI taxonomy): Eukaryota > Metazoa > Platyhelminthes > Macrostomidae > Macrostomum > Macrostomum lignano. Next base: position 60,082 of record NIVC01000211.1, on the reverse strand, counting down.
CAAGGCCTGTTTTCCGAAACACACAAAAGACGAAAAACTCCCGATGTTTATCGAGCCGTAACCATGGCCGTAACATGTTTATTACCGTGTGGCGGAATACGGGTAGAATCCCATTTTCTATGAAAGAGTTATATTGCGCATTGTGAGGCGGGGGTGGAGGAGATTTTCTTGGAAATTGGGCGGTTTTGAAAATTTGCTGACACCAGTGAGCTGGGCGGATTCCTCGTTTGAATTTCCGCCGAATGTTGAGTTCGCACGAATAAAACCGGAAAAATCGCGCAGACGAATCTCAACAGGAAAATCTTTCTCCTTTTACTCCGGCTGCCGGGTTCTCAAGTCCGGGGGGAGGGTAGTCGTAATCGTAGCGGAGCGGTCGTGTAGCGGCGAGGTCGTTCAAATCGATGAAACACTGTAATTGGAGATTCCTGACTCCGTAAAATAATGCGTCGAATAGCTGAGTTTGCTACTTTCAGTAGGGTAGTTGCTGCCACCACCGTAATTTACGTATTACGGAACGGATAAGTCCCAGAGCTATCTTTGAGATGAGGACTTGATTATTTTATGCCCCACGGGCAAATGATTCAATAAAACGCTATGGCTTAATGTCAACGGATAAATATAGATTAATGTATGGTTAATGGTTAACGTTATTATTATTAACTGTAAGCAGGCGAAAGTAAATAATATTATTATTGTCGACGAGGATGATGTTCGCAGGCGGTACCTGGGTGCTGAATGCGATCGGGATTTAATACAACTGGGCGCGCTGAATATTAAGTACGAACAGAAAGGAAAATGCGGGCAGAGGAAGAGAAAAGGGAGCGGGAGAGCGAGGGAGAGAGAGAGAGAGCCGAGAAAAAAATTAGCAATTACACCAAAAGATAAGGGGTTTAAATAGACCGCAGAAATGGTTCTCACAATGGAGCAACGGCTGGGCTAGGTGATGGGCACGCACCATTCACAACATGGATTTTCGCAAAAGTTACCGTAATGAGCGCATTTTAACAAACCTCCAGTATGAGGGCATGCATGAACACCGCGTGGATTAAACGGTGGACAAACCCGATGGACGAAGTCCAACTCGGGGAAAGGTTGGACTCGAACCACGCTAAGGAAAAAAAACAGATACGAAGCATCACGCGGACAGTCAAAAATTAGTCACCGTCACAGGTCCCGTTCACTAAAATCAATAGTGGCATCCGCCTGCCACAATTGCGCAGCAAAGGTTTAACTATAAAAATATTTCGTCTCTTTATCCAATATCCAACTATACTAAAATGTTATCGACTAGGCCTATAAATATTTAGATAACACCTAGACTCCCCAGACTAGTAAGCAGGGCATAGGTGGTTTTGAGATTTGATCCCCAACATCAGTCAAAAGTTCCACCCACTAGGCCTAAGCAAAGGCAAAGATACTTATTATTCAGAATCACATTTAACTGTGTATTTTAAATGAAAAGTTGTACAACAACAGGTGGAACTTTTTGTCTATTGCTGAGTTGCCTGAGTAGGCTATAGAAATATTTTTTATTTTTTATTTTTGGTATGTAGGCCCTAATACTAACACTCCTTAAGTTAAAGCCTATACATGATATTCTTGATCTACAAAGTATTAGGATTGGTATATATAGTTAGGTTAGGCCTAGACACAAGTTTGACTAGGGCCTAGCCTAGCCAATAGCCAAATGGCATAAGCCTATCTTAATTAGCTATATTATATTTTAAGTTATAGTAGGCCTAGGCTAAGGTATTCCTATAATCCTATATGGTAAGAAATCCCACCATTAAGCTATCAAGTTGTCGCAGTTCTTTTTCCTCTCTATTTATAAATCACACTGATAGTGATACTATCAGCTATTATAGTATATATTTTTCTGTCCTCTATAATGATCTCACTGCTGTTACCAGTTGTAACAGTGCTAATTCTTATTTATTTAAAATATCCTATTAGTCCTATCTTACTACTTCCTAATTCTAGTAGCATTCTAGTAATGTTCATATACTATATAGCCTGAGTAATCTTACTAGTATATATGTACTTTCTCTCTAGTCTGGGCATTACCTAGATTAGAAGGTCACAGCACTTATTCTTAGTATTCCTATTGTTGCAGGTCTAAACTTCACTATTAAAATTTCACTACTGACTCCAAGTTGTTGTAGGCCCTAAGTAGAGGTCGGACGGGATTGAAATCTTCAGGCGGGATCGGGATTGGGAATAATTTTTTCTCAGGATCGGGATTGGGATTGGGATTCAGGAATCGGGATCAGGTCTTTTAGTGTATTGTCCATGTAAAGTTAAACAAAATTGAGAAAAGATTGTCAAGAATCAAGATCAAGAAGTAAAACACAACGAAATTGATATAAAGTTTTGTAACCAACAAAGTAAATAATGTAACGAGTACAAGTTAAAGCAAAATACCTTTAAGTAATCACTAATTCTATAAATTATTAATCGAAAGACCTGTTCCCGAATCTTGAGTTTTTTTGGGTCGGGATTCTAGTCCCGCAGGAATTCAATTTTCCTCGGGATCCTGAGATTTTAGGATCGGGTTCAGGATCCCATCCGACCTCTAGCCCTAAGTGATCTTTGCTATTCTTATAATATATTAATATCCTACCACTTAGTCATCAAGTTTTAGTAGGGCCTATTTCTTCCCTGTCTAAATGATCTTACTATTTTTACCTTATAATATATACATATAGGCCCTATGGGCTATTGTCAGTCCATAGTCCAGATCATGGCAGGCATAGGCCAGAATATAATTTCATGTTTTTTCAATTTTATGCTAATGTAAATGAAAAAAATTTATATGCTAAGACTGGGTTTTTTTCGCCAGAGACAAGGTGCGAAATCGCATTTTGTGCCAAATTTCAAGGTGCGATTTTAAGACTCAGAGTGCAATTTCTCTTGAGTCTTGTTTCAGACAACTGGGAATGTATATTTTAATATCTTACATAAGGCTATAGCCATATGCTATATCGCCTATATGACTTAATAGGATTTAAAGAGTTATTTTGTTTCATATTTTCAGGCAGTGCATGAAAAATAGCTTAAGCATGGTTAAGCCTTTAAAGAAAAATGGTTATAAGACCGCACCTAAACCGCACCTACTTTTTTAATTTCAGGGTGCGATTTTAAAATTTAGGGTGCATATGCACACTCTGCGCACAAAAAAACCCTGTGCCAAGAATAAAGTTGCTTGTATGCTAGCTTTTATACAATAAAAGTTCTACTCATTTGCAGGAGCACCAATAAAAGAGCAGCAGCCCAAAGCATGCTTTCGCTTGTCTACCACCTTACTGGTAGCATACGGTGTTGCCCTGGACTGGGGATAAAAAAAATGGCACCCTGTGCGAGCCTAGGCCCCGATTAGTATTGCCAGCATGGTATAGTCGTGCAGCCTGGTCAAGGAAGCACTCACTAGCTTCGCTGCTGATAGGGGCCAGGGTCCAGGCCAGCTTGGTCCGCAGCTGTAGGGTGTCATTTGTCTGACCTCCCTGCTGCTGTTGCGAGTGCATTGTTGAATAGAACATCTCAACAATTGACTCTGGAATTAGGGTTGCAAGATAGGAAGGAAAACATGAAACCTAAAATATGTTTGCACATGGTATGCACGTCACAAGGTACCCATGTCTTAAGTAAATAGCTTCATGCAGTTATTAACCCATAAATAGTGCATTCTTATACCTATACCACTACATTGCAAAGCAAAGTTGAGCAGGGCACAATTTTTATACCCTGCCTGGTTGTATACCTGGGGGTCACAATAAAATAAGCAGTAAATAGCCGCCTCATTGACTACAACAACGAATACGTTGCCAGATTTGGTCGTGCCAAAGACACGCAGCGTAAGACTGGCCAGCTGTGACAATGAAGCCAATTTTAGGCTGGTAATTCTGCTAGCCAGCCAGTCCAACCGTTGCCATCAGCAAGACCTGCAATGGTTGCAATGTTATACTGATGAATATTGAGATGAATATTGAAAAGCAAAATATAAAATCTTACTATATTGGCACAAATTATTTAATACAAATACCTTTTCAATCATTGTGAAGTAAGACGAAATGTAGATCCGTGACAAAACCAGGTCCAGATCCTGCAGGTGGTCAAAGCGGCTGGCTATTCGCACAAGCTCTCTGCCAGATTCTGCTGAAGTTGCCGCCTTAACCTGACATTGGACATTGTCGGAAGGCAACATGACAATCACATTTGCAGCATCAAGAGTCAAGAGACAATGTCAGTACAAGTTACCTTGGTAGCTTCAGTGCCCAAGTGGCAAGACACTATGGACTACTATTAGGGACTAACTATTAAACTATACATACATGCGCAACGTCCAAAATTCGGTCGGCCGTGCGACTTAGTTTTAACAAAAATGCGACGTAGTTTTTGGCCAAAAATGCGACTTACATGTAAAAAAACCCTAAAGCAAAATTAACGCAACTTTGGGTAAACGGCGGGAGTAACTATGACTGTCTTATCAGGCAAAAATGCCTCGTCAGCTACTTAGTACTACTGCGTGGGTATTTTTTGGGTGGGCATTTTTGCGACTTCCTTGGTTGGCTGCCAAATCAGTCGGCCGGATCGGCCGACTCGGCCGACTGTTGCGCATGTATGAAACTATATAGTCCAACACAGTGTTACCACAGACTGAGGGGTTTCTAGCTTAGTATAGTGTTTTAAAACTTAACACTGCATCACACTTCTAGCTGCAACAGCTTAGATTTATTCCTGGGAATCCTCCCTTCTCACTTGCCAATCTACCCTCTTTTACACTAGAAAATGCTTTTGTTTAGTAATCACCTGCTTAACTGATCTGGCATAAAGCAGCACCATTGCTTCTAGGTGGGTAAACTGCTCTTACAGGGTTCATAAGTGCAGCTAGACTTGGGACCTCTGTGGCAGCACTTGTCTAGTCTTAGGAAAGCAATTCTTAGCAGATATTGATGAATGCCATGATGCGGGCACTCAATCTTGGTGCCTCAGACTTTAGTCAGTTAGCAAATTATAGATTGATGATCTTGAGGCAGGCCTTGTTACAACAAGTGCATTGAAGCAGTTGGGGCAAGATGGCTGAAATGACCTCCTAGAAGGTGGCACCTCTGCAGGAATGGCCATTTGCATAGCGCAACCACAAGTGCCTCTAGCCTGTATTACACACAACTTGACTGGGGTGGCTGCCTGGTGCTCCAACAGGATGGCCCTCTTCTTCTCTAGCCCATTGGCTTGACTAGTAGTGGACGCTAGTGAACTTGGCCTTTGTTGCTTGGGAGCCGTTGCTAGTGAACTTGTCAATTGCCTCATCAGGGCCTCAATCTCTTGGCGCTCTTGTCAGTCTTGCTCATGCTGTTCACACTCTTGTCTCTCGCACTCTTTTTGCTCTCACTTTCATGCTCTTCTTGATCTTTGTTGCTCTTGCTCTGGTTGTTCTAGTTGACCATTGTTCTTTGGTAAAGCTTGGAGAAATAAATTGATATTGTCATTGTTATCCATCTCAATTCTTAGCACAATTCTTTGTATAGATCTTCAAAGGGGTCTTGGAATTGATTTTTGGATGTGTGAAATATGGGGCTTCCTGGCAGTCAAGGGGGTTCTTATTTATAGGCTGTCGGCCAAAAAACTAGACTGCATCAATGTGTTATATGCGGGTCTTGGGTAGGGTAAACCAGATTTGACATAATTGACTGCTGAATTTTTATTGATTTTCTTTTTCTTTTTATAACTTTTTATTTTTTTGACAGATTTTCTCAAGTAAAGTATCAAATTAAAGATTACATTTTTATATTGATTAATATGGCATTTATAGATTCATTCTATGTATAACATTTCAAATTTTATAAACAATTAGGTAAGATTAAATCTTCTAGTTCTTTAATTAGTTCTTTTTCCTCTCTATTTATAAATCACACTGCTGCCACCAGCTGTAATACTGTATATTTTTCTGTCCTCTATAATGATCTCATTGCTGTCACCAAAGTTGTAACAGTGCTGATTCTTCTCTCTGTAAATATCCTATTAATCCTAACTTCTAATTCCTAACTCTGGTATCACTCTATCACTCAGTGTTCTGATAGCATTCTTAGTAGCATTCTAGTAGCATTTGTATACTATATAGCCTGAGCAATCTTATAGTACATGTACTTTCCCTCCAGTCTGGGTATTACCAAGCTTAGAAAGTCACAGTGCTTACTCTTAGTTCCCAACTCCCAAATTTCTGAAAACCTTCTTTGCATTACTTTTAGAATTCTAAGAAATAAGCAATGATCTAAGAATGAGTTATCAACACACATTTGAGCTTATAGCTAACAAACAAGTAAAAACAAGTTGGTCTCCTCTCCTCAAACCTTGCTCATTTTTATACTAGTTAGATTGGATATATTTTTAAAACAAATTTTAAACTCAAAAATATTTTACATATTAAAACAAAAGAAATTAATTGTATACCAGTTTTAAAAACAATTCCTAGCAATAAAGTACCATTATTACAAAGTTAGTAATTAAAATGTCTAATTAAAATGGTGGTTATTATTGTTACAGTGACTATATAAATAGCAAGCTGCAAGACAGTTATTTTTATAGTCAACAATTATAACAAATAAAATTTACATAAAGTAATAAACTGATTAATATATAAAATTGCTAGCCTACCCTTGGCTAAGCCTATGCAAAAATAAAAGCCAAGCAAAAGAAAGCATTTAATATTTAAAAGCACATTAGTGTTATTACTACTAATAATAAGAATTAGATAACAAATATATAATTAGCACATATAAAGAATGAAGGTTTTTGATTAAAATATAGCAAATGAGAATAAGGAATTTTTAGTATATGGAAGTTATAGAATATAGGAAGTGGGAAGCTTTCAAAATATAAAAATGAAAGGAAAGTCTGGAATTTGGAAAATAAGAAATTTCAATCACCTTGTATTCTAGTCTGTTTTAATATACACAATTGCTATATATTGTAGCCAAGGTTTGAACTGCATTAGATGTCCTCTTTCCTATGCCAGACTATGCTATCTATAATAATGCTATTGAAGTGTTTGGTTGGTTCCGGTTACTTCCCTGTCAGTCACGTGAGCTGCCTACCTTGAGCTCCTCTGGGAAGTCTCTGGGTTGATCTAGTAGCGTTGGTAGTGCTGCCACCAGCTTCGCAGAGTCGCAGCCTTCAGTGAGATGCTGAGCTCGTAAAAGCAAATAACTAAGACGAGAGAAAGAGACTCGCACTTCGTGCAGATTTAGCAGACGTGCCCACCGTCAGCAGTCCCTGCTGGGCTGGTGCGGGGTGAGAGCGAAAGTGCTAGCTTCAGGCAATCTGAGCTGGCCTGCTAATGGATAGCAGGAGCACGGTAGCAGGCACACGCAAAGTCGGGAGTTTTGGAGTTCAATTTAAGCGCAAACTTGGCACACAAACTTAGAGTGTTCGCTAGACGAGGAGAACCGGTTTGGAGCTCTAGAACGGAGGAAAGGCCTGCCTGAGCCAAGCCATGAGAGGGGCTGCATTTATATGGAGGATTGATTGCACCATAGCATGAAAGGCCCCCGCTGAGAGTCATAAGTGACTCTGTTGCTATTTTTAGCAACAAACAAGTGGGCCCTGCCTTAGAGGAGGCAAAGGGGGGGGGCGCACGTGATCTCCCCATAAACACGAGCCCAGCGTACAATAATTAAATCATTGCACTTTGGACTAAAGAAGCAAGAAGGCCTTGTCATGTGACTGACTCACATGACAAGGGGAAAAGGCCCACAAGTGAAGGCACTCATGACCGTGGGACTGGAAAACAGAAAGGCACTCCAAATTTGGAGATGCCTGACAGAGAACAAAACAGAGGCAGGCCAGACCAAGCTGTCTGGGCACTGCAAAAAGGGAAAACAAAACAAAAGGGGGCAAACGAGGACAAACAGACAGACAGGCAAATGGGCAAGGGACAGGCCAGAGGACAGGTGGGAGGGACAAGCAACTGCCCAGCGGCAGACAGAAACCTGGGGCGAGGGCGAGGGCAACAGCTGACTAGTGCGGCGCCTAACTAAACTAACGACTCACTACACTATAATAGTGCTATCTATAATAATGGACATTATGTTGTAGCTGGAATAAGGCACAATTGATTTTTCATTGGTAAAGCAAAGAATTATATGATGTAACTATAAATATATTAGATTAGTTATCATTTGGCTAAAATCAAAATAAGCTAAAATAAAAATAAGCTAAAATCAAGAACTTTAAGTCCATTATTGATTGTTTTATTATAGCCATCAATGAGCTTTCTACTTTGCTTCAAAGAGGAAGGAGGAATAAGATAGTAGAATTGCTTTTGCAACTTATAGATATCTAGCTGGCATAGTGAGCATAGTATTGGCACTTGGAAGCCTCATTGTACAATTGCTGTAGAGTTCCAGTCAATTCTAAAGCATCTATTAGGAAATGAATGGCTTCTTATAGAAATTTCTCTTAATGAATAGAATATGTATTAGTTTGCAAATAGTTGTATCAATCTAACAAGTTGATACTAAGAAAATCACTAGTAAATAAGCAAAGTTGATTTTCATGAAAATGCAAAGTGTCAAAGCTGTGGCTAAATATTAGATTTCAGCTTTATACTTTGAGAATATTTCTTTATAAGAAAAGTCAAAATAAATTTTAGAGCTTCAAAACTTACTGATTTGATGCATGTTGAAAAAGTTCACTGAGTCTGCTAAGCTGCTTAGAAATTCCATTTGCTGGCATATGGTCATATGCACAGATACTAAAAGAACTAGATGGGCCACTCAGGCATAGGTACTTAGTAAAACAGCTTTCTACTTTCAGTTCAGTAGCAAAGAAGAATACATAAGCCATTTTATAAAAATAAAGGCGGCTGAAACGACTGATAAGTTTAGAAGCCCAAAGCTTGCAGGCGTAAACAGCTTGCTAATTGGTTCAGCAATAATGTACATTGGCCAGTCCACTGAAATGTACATGGCAGCTTTAGGCTGGAATTCCAAGAAAGGCAATAAAAATTTGGGCAGGGCAGGGGGTAGTGTGGAAAGGCGCGGTTAGAGGGTTTAAGCGAGGGGGGTAAGAACCAATAAATGAGCCGTGGCTTTAAAAATGAATTAAAATGCTTCTGTTTAACTTACTACTGAACTGAAAGTAGCTTACATGCAAATTTGCAGAGTGGCCCATCTAGTTATTCTAGTATCTGTGGTCATATGCTTAGTCTGTGATGCAGAATGATAAAAATAGGACCATATTTGTATTCTTTGCTTGACACTCTCTATCAGTTATGCCAATATCCAAAGTTAAACAAATTCCTTGAGAAAGCTAGTTATAAGAAAACATATGAATGTAGGAGTAAAAAGCCAGAACAATGACACTTAGACAATAGTCAGAAAAATTCTTAGGTGACTTGCACAATATGTTGTATGAAATGACAATAATTGTTTTAGCAGGTGTTTGCTATAGCCTGCTAAAGTGCTAAACTATAATTTACTTGCAAAATATTTATTAGTACTTACTCATAGTCTATAAATAAAAGGCATATTCACCCTGTAAGTGGGTCCTATAAATGCTCTAATAGTTTATGCTAAAAATGCCCCTTATAGCTAAGGACTTCTATGAGATCAGTAAAATATGTGAGAAATTTTGGAATATGCTAAAATGTTACTACTTCAAGTATATATAACTCTAAAACTAAATGAAATTAAAGAAAATTAAAATATACTTTTTCCTTCATCCTGAAAAAAAATGCAATAAAAAAAATATACGAGGGGCATTCAAAAAGTTTTGGCAACTGCATATGCAGATATACTTTGGCTCAAGCAAAATGCACTAAATTTTAGGAATGTCTTTAGTAACATGCCTGATACCAACGTATAAACTTTCAGCTCAATAGCTTCACCCGTTATTGCACAATTCACAGCTAACCATAACTAAGTTTCAGCTTCTGACAAATTATGGAAAATATCAGCTCAGAAAACACGCGCTTCTACATCTTCATGCGCGTACAACTTGGAGAAAACGCCACCAAAATTCATGCCGACTTAGCACAGGTGATAGGGGATCTTATAGATTATTACAAGCTCCATCTTATAGAACTGTTGCGCGATGGATTGAGGCTTTTGGCGCCGGCAGGAGCAGCCTCAGTGACAACCCTCGATCTGGGAGGCCGAGCACAGCCGTGACCAAGAGCAACATTGACGCTGTGCAATCGCTGGTGGCTGAGGACCCAAACATTTCTGTTGCCATACTGAGCCAGACACTTGGCATATCTGATAGCAGCGTTTTCACCATCCTGCATGATCAGCTGGGTCTCAGAAAAATCACAGCTCGTTGGGTGCCGCATCAGCTCACTGAGGAGCAGCGCCAGGAGCGGGTTCGCTGCAGTCAGGAGTTCTTGCGCTGCTTTGGTTCTGGCGGCACCAAGCGCCTCTCTGACATCGTCACATCGGACTTAGCTCCGTGCGACTTCTGGGCCTTCCCGAAATTGACGGAGAGGCTGGCTGGGCGCCGATTTCAGAGGCCGCAAGACCTGGCCCGCGCTATCAATTCAGAGTTGAGGGCATTCACTGAATCGGAGTACCGTGGCGCCTTTGATTCGTGGATACGGAGGCATCAGAAGTGCATAGAGCGCGGCGGAGACTACATAGAAGGACTGTAAACCCTTACTTTTAGAATAATAAGCTTCCACTAGATTTTAGTCGCCTGTTGCCAAAACTTTTTGAATGCCCCTCGTAAATTGACCATAGGAAGTTCAATAACTCAGTATAATTTACGAGTTATTATATTAAAATTATAATTTTATCATATTTAGAAAGTGGATCACTTTAGACTTAGAGGTTATTGTATGTCAATTGCATTAACTCTTACTATAAATAGCATAGTATTGCCACTACATTAATTAATGTATTACAGACCATTTTTTCATTTCATGTTTAGGGCAACCTAACTTATTTACCAAAGAGTAAGAAATGTAGGAAAAAGCCTGTGGTACATTGGGACTGGTTTGCACAACAATGAGGGCAGATGGTAGGGTGAATATATAGCAGATATTGTAAATTTCACATAATGCTTTGAATTTCTTGCTAGCAAAGGTTCTGCCATTATCCATGTGGACCTAATTAGGTTAGTCATATCCGGCTATTATTTGTTAGATTTTTTATATATAATTGGCAAAGTAAAAGGGCAATATGTCATACTATTAACTACTATTATTACATATTTGTGTCCTCTTCTACTTTGTTTTGATATAGGTACAGTTATATCAATGTGTAGTTGGAACATGTTAGACCTGTTAGAACAGCAAACAGTACACACGCTTCACTGCCGCATTGCCATGTGGGATTGTGAAACCAGCTGCAACGTACTTGAGAAGTGCAGGGAATTTGTAGGCCCCAACAATCCATCTTGCTGCTACTGCTGAAAGTGGCACTGATAACTGGGAGCCAGAAATCCAGGATTCACCATGTTCATTGGACAGGCCTGAAGTCAGTGTCAATAAAAGAAATGTCCTCCAAGAATGCATCGCCCTGGTCTAGTCAGCAGCAGATTTAGCCATGTAGTTCTAAGCTAAGCATTCTCACCAATGTGTCAAGATGGTCATTTCTTCATTTATCCCAACCATTGTCCTTGGCATGCTTGAGCACCTCTTTGGCAGCATGCTCTATACATCCACAGAATGCTACTGAGTCAAGTGAATTAAAATCATACGAGTTAATGACAGTAAAGGCAAAGTATTAAATCAGCCCTATAATTAGACTGATCTCATTACCTCTTACTAAATAACATTCTAATGTAGTGTTATACCTATTACAGTTTGTGAGTTTACGATACATTTATGATGTATAGGATAGTAAGTTTAATCTTGTGTATGTTGAGTGGACAGTAAGCATTTTCGGGGGCGCTCGATTGTTCTTCAGGATGATCACCAGCGGGCAGTTTGAGTAGTCTTGCTATTCCAATCAGTTGACATTTGATGTTAAACACATTTATTACACATAAAGCCTTGGTATTTTAGTTGAAACTTTCTAATCGAAAAATGTCATTCTTCTGCTTATTTGGCTATATAATTGTAATGAATAAAATTGCCAGACAAGTCTGGCGGTCAGTATGCTTTAATACGTTGGCTAGCAGAAGGTCTACGGCTATTGTGCATCGTTCCTTAGCAACTGGGCCATCATTCTTTGTCTCCACTGAAGCCGCAGACAGATTAGCCTATGGCCAGCCAGCTGTGCTGCTTCCAGAAGATGGCACTGTATCTTTTAGCGATCTGGGAATCGGACAGTCTTGGTGGCCGAGCGATTTGGCTCTCTCAGCCTTGGAGCTGCTTCATACAGACGCCTGTTTGCCTTGGTGGGCCTGCGCTCTCACTGCTGGATTGGCTGTGAGGCTGGTGCTGGTGTATCCCAGTCTGGCATTGCACCGGCTGGCACAACAGCAGCAGCAGCAATTTCAAGTTGAACAGCAGAAACAGCAGCCAGCAAAGTCTTCTGGAAGGATTGCTAGTCTGACTGAACAGTTGAGAGCTGCTCAGGTGAGGTTTTGATAGTGTATTGTTGATGTTTTCATTTGTTCATATTCACGGCTTTCTTCATGTCTATGCTTATAAATAATAATTACTGTTCTGTATGACCTACAAGTTCCACTCTGTATAGCCTCCAAGTTCCACTCTGTATGACCTACAAGTTACACTCTGTATGACCTTCTAGTTACACTCTGTATGACCTTCTAGTTACACTCTGTATGACCTACTAGTTACACTCTGTATGACCTTCTAGTTTCACTCTGTATAGCCTCCAAGTTCCACTCTGTATGACCTACAAATTACACTCTATGACCTACAAGTTACACTCTGTATGACCTTCTAGTTACACTCTGTATGACCTTCTAGTTACACTCTGTATGACCTACTAGTTACACTCTGTATGACCTTCTAGTTACACTCTGTATAGCCTCCAAGTTCCACTCTGTGTGACCTACAAATGAGTCAATGACACTGTGTGACCTACAAGTTACACACTGTGTGACCTACAAGTTACACACTGTGACCTACAAGTTACACACTGTGTGACCTACAAGTTACACACTGTGTGACCTACAAGTTACACACTGTGTGACCTACAAGTTACACACTGTGTGTGACCTACAAATGACACTGTGTGACCTACAAGTTACACACTGTGTGACCTACAAGTTACACACTGTGTGACCTACAAGTTACACACTGTGTGACCTACAAATGACACTGTGTGACCTACAAGTTACACACTGTGTGACCTACAAATGACACTGTGTGACCTACAAGTTACACACTGTGTGACCTACAAATGACACTGTGTGACCTACAAGTTACACTCTGTGTGACCTATAAGTTACACACTGTGTGACCTACAAGTTACACTCTGTGTGACCTACAAGTTACACTCTGTGTGACCTAGATGACCTACAAATTACATTCTATAAAAAAGCTCATTTTCCACCCTTCAGGCGGTCAACAATGTCGCCGAGAGCCGTCGACTCGCCCAGGAGCTGCGAGCCACGGCCACCCTGTCAGAGGCGGCCAGAGAGTCCGCGCCACCGGGCGGTATCGCCAGTCTGGCTGGCGGATTCGCCTGCCAGCTCGGGTGGCTGGCCGGCCATCTGGCCTGTCTGCGCGCAATGTCCGCGGCTGCGGCTGTCCCAGTGCCCGGCTGGCAGGTGAGGCAGCATATTGAGCCTCTGGGTAACCAGTCGGATTCTATTTACTCTGTATATATAGGCTTAAAATTCATGCAATATTCCAATATTTCCCTTCTCGGGTGTCTACTACTACACCCTCTTCATACTACTTACAATTGGCCAGTAGTAGTAGTAGTAAGAGAATTTTCAATTTTTCCCTTTCCGCTGACTCATGACTATGAGCACAAATAGAAGCTCGCCAAAAGGGGCTGTAGTTTAGTGGTTAGAGCGTCGGACTCGCGACTTGAAGGTCGGGGGTTCGATTCCCGATCCCACTGGAACAAAGGGGGTTGTAGCCTAGTGGTTAGAGCGTCGGACTCGCGACTTGAAGGTCGGGGGTTCGATTCCCGATCCCACTGGAACAAAGGAGGTTGTAGCCTAGTGGTTAGAGCGTCGGACTCGCGACTTGAAGGTCGGGGGTTCGATTCCCGATCCCACTGGAACAAAGGAGGTTGTAGCCTAGTGGTTAGAGCGTCGGACTCGCGACTTGAAGGTCGAGGGTTCGATTCCCGATTCTACGCGGAACAATTTATATTGAGCGCGCCAACACTGCACGAAGACGCGCACTCACACGCACGCTCACGCAGGGTGCACAGCAGCCCTTGTGACTTTCTAATCCTGTCCGGCATGTTCATGAACCTTTTTTCCTTCAGACTGGCGGCCCCACATCGTGGCTGGCTGACTTGACCTGCTCAGATCCAACCGGCGCTGGGCCGGCGCTCATCACCCTGGTGCTGCTGGTGAATGCCAGGCTGGCTCTGGCAACCACAGCTGCTCAGCCTGAACCTGCGGTTGGCAACCCGGCATCGCCTGGCGGATTGGGCCAGCTATGGGAATCCGGCAGACCGCTGGCCATGACTTTGGGACCTGCTGTGTTCTTCACTTTCCTGGCCAACTGTCCCTCCGTGCTGCTGTTCTACTTTGGAGCTACAGGAGTTGTTGCTATGGCAACCAATTTGGGATTGTATTTGACTGCCTTGAGACGGGCTAAAACGGTTCGTTAGGTGTGCGTTGCGCTGACTTCTGGCCGGTGACTGCTAATAGCATTTGTAGTGTAACTCGAAATTAATAGTTAGATAGATACGCTCGTAAATAAATATTGTAGATAGATAGATAGATGAATGGATAGATAGATAAATAGATAGATAGATAGATAGATAGATAGATAGATAGAAAGATAGATAGATAGATGAATAGATAGATAGATGGATCGATAGAAAGAAAGATAGATAGATGAATGGATAGATAGATGGATAGATAGATAGATAGATATATAGATAGATAGATAGATAGATAGATAGATGAATAGATAGATAGATAGATATATAGATAGATAGATAGATAGATAGATAGATAGATGAATAGATAGATAGATAAATAGATA